>VXAX01007363.1:1574502-1805150 GCA_013399835.1 Leptocoma aspasia | reverse complement strand
AAAAAAAAAAAAGGCAGCACAAACACACACGGTATTTCTTCAGGCGTATAAATAATTGTCTCCGGACGGCTGGTAAGTTTTGCAGCAAGTTTTCCGCCCCGGCTGAGCTCCGTGCGCTCCCGCGCCTTCGGGCAGGGCCCGAGCCAGCGGCGGCTCCGCGAGCGCGCGCTGCCACCTAGCGGCCACCGCCGGGCACCGCGCCGCGGCCTCGGCACCGCCTCGGGGACACCGGGGCACAGGGACGGCGACAAACGAGCTCAAAAGGCAGCAAACCCCAACCCGACTGCCCAGGCAGTGCCCGGGCACTGTGCGTGTTTCCCTGGGTGGTGGGGGGTGCTCTCTGGGCTGCCCACCCTGTGGTGGGATCTTCTGGGAGCTCCCGCAGTATCAGGTGAGGGATGGCTTTGCCATTTGCTTTTGTGTTTGCAAATGAAGTCGGCGTTTGCTGAAAGAATACCCTAAGCCCACCGGAAACTATCCATGCCAAATAGTTGCTTCCCTGCCAAACTCCATCAGAGTGAAAGAAAAAAGGAGAAAATCGTAGAACAACTTAAACACGCAGAAGAAGAAAGGAAACCATGTTTTGCTTATGTGCAATGTACAAGCTCACAACGCAAATGCAACATAAAGAGCTGATATTTTGTCCGGACTTAATAATCATGATTCTACTTGCAATTTGTTTTTTTCAAAACGTGAAATACCTCCAGTCAGGGTGGTGATGTGGCTTAAACAATTTAGCTATTCAAGCTGCTCTTTCAAATTATCTGGTATATAATAATTGAAATAAAGTTATGCCATTGACATTTTTCAAAGCCTAGATTTGAAACTGCAGATTTATTATCCACTCACAGTTGCTTCATATAAAAACATCCCTACTGTAGGGTTGCCAGCATTTGCACTGTATTTTAGTATTAAGCACTGCAGGATTGCTGAGCTGTTTGTTGCACAGGAAAGTTGTTTCCTTGTGTGCTTCCCGCTATGCCACACTACCTTTCTGAAATCAATGGAACTCAGCACACTGGAAGCCAGAGGACAGAGCTGTTATGATATTCTGCACAGATCTGGACAAAATATAGATGAGGCAACCATTATGGTTTATGATAGAGAATTGTGGATATAGACAAAATGCTTAGGGGTTCTGTTGGTGCTAAGAGATTTTGATTTCCCCATTGCTAATGCCAGATGTGGAAAAAAAAAACCCTCAGTTTTGTTTACTTTATTAAATTTTTTGTCCTTACAGGTATTAGAGTTTATGTTCCTTCTCTGAGATCCTGAGTGCTTAAAACAACCTGATTTTCTTTGTGAAAACTGAACTTCTCATAAATAGTGTGATTCCAGAAGCTGAAGCTTAAAAACTAAAGCTCTGCTTATATATGTATGAGAAAGTACAAAATTATGGAAATTACATTAATTAAGTGATAGCATTATTGTTCGTGGGGCTGGTTTGTCACTTTTAGTTATCAAAGCATCTATGGATATTATATATAGATAAACAGGAATGAGACTTACCAAAAATATTGCTAAAACTTGTTCTTTTAAAGCCAGATGCTGGGGAAGGGGTGGGGGCACAGCCATTGCTTTTGTCAAGAACCAGGTCAGAACTTTATTGACATCTAGCTTTGGACCCTTTTTCCCCCATCAACTATCAAACCCTGAATTAGCTTTGAAATAGTACTCTCAAGGAGTTTGATAAATATCTTGCTGATTATTTGTATACTTTGTATAGTTCTGGCTTATTTTTGACAAGTAATCATTCTTTGCTGGAACCTTGCTTAGACTACAAACATTTTTTTAGTGCTGCACAATGTTAAGTTGAACACAAGGACTGTTTGGCCGCCCTTGTGATAGAGAGAAAATGATGCTGCGTGAGAAAATGGTATTTAAAATTCTGTGTTTGCAAGTCTGAGCAAGAGAGAGAAAGAACATTGTTTACTGCTGTTTACTGGGGACTTTACAGAAGAACAAATCAATTTCTTTTTTATTTCTAGTCAAGATCTGTTGACTGAAATCTACTTGACCATCTAGGATTTAGGGTTGTAAACCCAGTAATTGGCAGAAGCCTCCTGATAATGGGTAAGAAAGTTGCATAGGAAGCCAGCAACATGAACAACATAATTTACAGAGCCCTTGGAAAGTTCAGGGTAAAATTACTTTTTCCTCTTCCTTTCTGTCTATTTTTGTTGTTGTTGTTAAATTAACTGATAGTTTTTTTAAAAACAATCAGTATCAACCTTTACTACATTTTTTCCGAAAAACACAAAATATCCATGTGTGGGTAGGCCTGACTGAGCAGAGTGTCAGTGGTTTTCTGTTCTGTCTTCTAGCATGGGCAGATTATAGAGTAATGTGCTGTATAAGAAATCCATGTAAGCACAAACCCACTTTTCCCAGAGATTGCTGGCATCACTTCTGCAGAAGTAACAGAGCTGAATAATGATTTTCTCTTCCCCCTCTGAAATGGCAGCGCTCTGTGTACATTGTTTGCAAACACACATCACACTGTGTATTGTCAGCAACCTAAGTACACAAAACTTAGGTCAGATGTAAAATTAGGCAGTTAGCAGACATCAAGTATTTTCAAAAGAAGTTTTTTCATTCTGATTTGGTTTGTTTTGGTCTTTATCTAAGCTTAAAATTGCTGTTGTCAATCTGTCCAAGATGGTGAACTCTGCTAAGGGAGAAATACTGAACCACTTCCTTGGAAAACAGCTTAAAATGCATTTTTAAAAACAGTAAGTATTGCATGTGCACTCTTTTGTTCAAGACAAACCCTTCTTTGCTTGTATTGATGCCCAAGTGTCATGGTCTGTGCATGGGACATATGTGCACAGATACAATTCTTGCTTTAGTCTGGCTGCAGATGGAGAGCAATGTCATCTGCTACCTTTAACTCACAGCCCCAAGACCATAGATCTGATCCAAGGAAATGACTTTGTAATCCTCTGCTTGCAGTATTTCATAAGTGTTTCTCACATCTCACACAGGAGTTGACCTTGAGGTCCCAGATTCGTTTCAGCAGGGAAATGTTACCTGCTACTCCAAATTCTTTTTCATATCAGAGTTTTCTGCTACAGAATCTATAAAGAAGAAAAGAGCAATGGGAGCTCTTCCTGTTAGCATCCTGATTTCAAAAAGTATCATTGTTCCTGCAAGGGAAGAGAGGAAAAAAACCAAACATAAATAGCTAGAAAACTAAAAACAGCACTTCCCTACTCTTCCATTTTGGCAGAAGTATCTGGGAACTTGACAAGGTTTTAGTACGTGTCAATGCTGAGGGACTGTGTAGGGTTTCTGCAGGGTGAACATGCTGACCTCTGCTTTGAATTCCCAAACCTGCCATGAACTTCACCATCCTCATTAGTGTCCCAACCCCTTTGAAGACTCCATGCTGTTATAACGTTGTAAATTAATGAAAATAAGAACTGAAGAAAATTGAGTGAAGGGGTTACAAACTTTTTCCTAAGGAAATTTTCTTCTGATCCTTACAAGTCTCTGTAGCATAACAAGCAAGAACAAATGGTAAAATGTAAGGTTCCCTTAGCACAGCTGTGTCCAGATTTACTATATAGTTTGCATTTGGAGTCGCCATCAGAGATGTTGGAGACCTTTTTATCTGATTTTGTCTTTATTAATAACCAGAGTCTTCTGTTGTATTCTCATATACTCTTCTGCAATAAATACCGTCACCCCTCAGACTTTTTAGTTAGAACTGTTGCCATTTCATGTAATAATTCTTAACTGTAAAATTGAATCCAGTATTAGAGAGTTTACTTAGAGTTTAGAACTATGCAATTTTATGATCAAAACTGGATATTTTGTGATCAAGTTGTATTTTGGGGTGTCAAAGGAGGTCATGTTCCCAGATAACAGCAGGGACCTATACCAGGACTGTGTTTAACCATTTACATTTGTCACAAAGATTCAAAAACAATTATTTTCAAGGATCTTCTACAGTGGTACATAGTGAGAATGCAACGATTTTTAATATGCAAGGTTAGAACCTTGTTGCTTCTTATGCCCATACTACATGTTTAGCTCCTCTCTTATATTTTAGTTTGATGAGTCTGATTCAAATTGCATTGGCATTAATGAAGAACACTTATTGACTTCAATAATCTTAGAATTGCGTCTAGTATCAACTGCATTACCATAATCAAGTGAGAGGCAATTGTTATGGATGCATTATTAGCAGTGATTGGGGAGGTACTGTCAGCTCCCTTTGTCACATGGTGTTAGACGTTATTTTATAAGGACTTGATTATTAAATTAATATTGTAGGTTATAAATCTTGCAGTTGTGCTTTCACTTCTTATTGTGGAATAGTCTGTATTTGTGTTATATCTCCCCTAAAGTGTACATTGGAAGAGTTCAGCCACTCTTCAGCCTGTGAAGTGGCATTTCTTACAAACCAGAGTGAAGTGAGGGCCATGATGTGCCTCACATTCCTCTCCACATCCATAGCAAGATGTACCCAGCATTGCTGCTGGTAAGGCTTTGAGCTGACAGCACTGATTTGGGCATAAAGCATTATGACAGAGAGTATCAGAGGGGCACATCCTGGAATAACTTCCTCAAGCCCTATTCAGGGGATGTGATCAGCAGTCACAAAACAGGCAGTTGCAGTTAGGAAGCAAGACACTGGCAGGTCACACACACGGCAGTGCTCTGGCCCAGCTCTTTACTGTGATGATGTTGGGTGTTGCCTTGTCACAAGAGGAACTGCCTGTGCTCTGGATGGGTGGGTTTAATTTTTTTTATATCAGCATTCAGTGTTCATTAAGTCATAATTATAGTGCATTTTGAGTGAGCAAGTACACAGCCACAGTGGTGTGGAGACAGGATACATTCTACAGTGATAATCTCAGTTTTGTTAATATCTATGGGGCAGTTAAAAGTCGTTTTGTTGGTGATCAGAGTTTTCCTTCAAAGAGCCGCAGGGGACGTAGAACTCTTCTGCAAGCTAGCTGCAAGTCAGCTGTTTGCTTTAAAGGAGCACGTAATTTGGTGTTAGTGAAGCTCAAAATGATTAACTATAATGTTAACCAATGCATAGACTTGTTTCAGCAGCTAGAATTTCACTTTAGATTCTAACTTTCATACTGACGGGCTTCGTACCGGTGTAATGCTTCTTCAGTCAATAAAAGTCCATCTGCAACCTTATTTCATGTTGCAAAACCCCCAAAAGTCAATCAGATGTGAAATCTTCCTCTGCTTGTCAGATTGGAGTGACGATTCTGGAGAATAATGTGATTTAAATTTTGGGATAGAGAAATGTGTGCATGTTGTATTAAGAACAGTAGTGTTACAATGGACTGTCTTAATCACCCACAGGATAAGGGAGCTCTGAAGTGTCACAGCAGTGGGTAAAGAAGGCCCCTCACTGGGGTGAACTGCTCTACTTCCACAGCTCAGAAAGGAGTATGTGGCTGCAGGAACAAGCTTTGCTTCAGAAATAGGGCATGAAAAAACAGAATATAAAAAAACAGAATATACTTGTGCTTACTACAGGAGAGCTAGATGATGAACATGTGAAAATGTTCAAACCACATTTTCTGGGGGGGATCAATATAAAAGAACTTCAGGAAGGGTACATAAAGGTGATTTACTTTGCACCTTTCACTGGCTTACTGCAGAAAAATGTAATTGAACTTCAACTGGTCTCCGAATTATTTGGCCTTCTCTTAAGGCAGCAGAGAAAGATCTCTGATATCTGATAGATGTTTATTATGATCCTGATGAAAGATTTTATGCTGTGTAGCATGAGAATCAAGAGCTTAAAAAAAAAAAAAAAAAAAGAAGAAAAGAAATAGACTTTTAAAGATGGTTTCTACCATGCACCATTTCACCTCTCTGGTTTTCCTTACTATATCTATCCCTAGTGCCAGCTTACAGGATCCTGCAGTGCACAAGCTGCCATCATTCACCCTTTGCTCTCCTTTTCCACGCTCCCCTCCAAACATTACTTCGAAACTAAGAACTCAGTCACTCAGCATTTACATCACAGATTGTCACCACAGTATTTCTAACTGTGGAAATTGTTTCCTTGTTTTTTAAATAACTAATCTAAGATGAAGTAATTCTCAATGTAAATTAAGTTTCATAACACAGTCTCAAATGCTTCTCACAATAAAATGACTAAGGAAAAAAAAGTAACATTAAATAAAGTAACATTATCATGGTAATGTAATGGGTCTACAAAAATTCCTTAGCACTAACAGTGAAGACATATTTCCAACCCACTGGGTTCAATGAACATGGTTCAAAGCAACAGATAAGGTATTGGAGATCTTCTGCTCATAACTGGAAAGCCCAGAGGGTTAAGGATCCTTTGCAAAAGGACAAAGATGTCTGTGTTCCACAAAATGCCAGAGTTATATTAATTTGCTGAGTTGCAGGATTCAGAGAATAAAGCAAGAAAAATGTACATACCGATAACAAACAGTTTGCTAATTTTTGCAAATCAAAGAGCTTGAGAAGCATTTATAACAGATTTATTGCTGAATGACATCCTTTGAAGTTATTTCTTTCTGGACAGATACAGGATGATCCTGTTTAATTTTGTTTGTAGAAGTAGAACACGGAAACTATTAACTGGGGAAAAAAGTGCCAATTAAAGGTGCATCTAAATTTATTCTACATTGTTTGGGGATGGCACAGATCAGGATATCTGAAATCAGGTAGCTGGATTGTAAATTTGATAAGTGTGTTAAACAGCCCAAGTATATCCCAGGCCAAAGTGTGCCTATGGATGTTTCACTAGCCTGGGAAACTTTATTGGGTGTAAACACAGCATTTCTATTCTCCTTTTCATTTTGGCCCTGATTTGTTACTGATCTAATTAAATGCTGTCTGAGAGTGTGTAACTAATTCAGGTTATAGTAGCATAAATATTATGCTGTTTTATATATACATTACTAGGTGTTGTGTAGCATTTCCTAGGCTGTAAGAAAGCAGAAGGTTTTTCTTAGGTTTTTGATTAATCAGGCCAGTAGCATTACTGCTCTCTCACCCACTGAAAACCACTGGGTAGGAGTTTCATGCCCCAGCTGTTGAGGGGTCACCCCAGCCATGAGGATGAAGTGCCACAGGCTGGCCCAGCTACCTCCCACCACTCCTGGCCCAGCAGAGGGTGCTGGGGCTCCCCGAAGAGCCACTCCCTGCTTTAATCCATGTCCTTACCTAGTTTTGCCTCTGAGTTACAAGAAGAGCCTGCAAGCACAGCAAGGGCATCAGAGGAAGATGTTAAGGATAGAAGCTTGGAAGAAAACGTGAGCTTTTAAATGTTAAAACTTGTAGCAGTGGAGAGCATTCATCTTGATGCAGTTTCCAAGGCAGTAAGGGCTGAAGCACGTGCAGGGCTCCCAGCTCATTAGGAAACGTCAAGTGGTATAGAAGGAATACTACCTCAGACCTCAGTGTGTCAGGAAAAGTAAAAGCTGGCAAAGGAAAAAAAGGTTATTCGATAAATCCGGTGAGGGCTTGGTGGTCATGTAAAGGTCTGCATCAGCATTTATTTGCTGATGTCTGGATCTTGAAAGATTTTGAACCTCTACAAGGTTTACCTGTCAAGGCAGCTGACATAAGCTTTAAAGATTGATGAAATAAATGACACATCTTGCACTGGAGGCTCCTACCTATCAGGCGGTCATTAAGTGGTTATGGATTTCTCCCCTCTTCATCTTAAGGCAGAGGTTTGTTTCTAAACTCTGCCTTCTCAGGCTCAGACAGGTCTGCACCTCTGTGGAAAGGAAGACACAGCTTTTAGATTTTCCCCAGATCTTGTTATCCCCATTTTTTAGAAAACTACCCTGAAAATTCTTCTGTGCTTTTCTTGGCACCTGGGGGAGGAGGGTGTTAATTGTTAAAAGTTGCAATTATAAACTTACTTAAATAAGTTTCTGTAACTTTTCCTATCACAGTAGTTTTGTGCATTAATCTGGTAATGCATTGTGGCAGACTCTGTTTTTAATGTGTGGCTTATGATGAACTTTATCATATTTATATATGCAGCAAGCAGGAATCCACAGTTACATTCCATACACGGAATGTAATTTCATACACCTTAGGGACTTAAACTTCAGAGACTTTTAAGTACAAGCCTCTGGCTTGAAGCTGTCTTTCTCTTGGCTGCACATAGCACCCAGTAGAAGTTTGTATCTGGCTCGTCGTTTTTGAGGTGTGGCAGACTTAGAGATGGTAATACGAGTAGAAGTTTTACAAATGATTGTGTTAGAGACATGTATGAACCCCTGAGTTCCTTTATTATATGTTGTGCGAGCATTCAGTTAGCTGAGGCATACTTCACTTTTGAATCATAAGGAAAATGCCACTGCCCAGCTTGCTTGCAAACTTGCTCGTTTGCTCAGAAGCCTCATTGCATCAGCAAAAACAACAGTGCGAGTTTAGAGTGCTCTGTGGAGCACAATGTTTCCTTTTCTGTGTTCAGTAATTTAAATGATTGGAGTGATACTTTTGACAAGGAAGAAATCACTTCATTGTTATGGATCATTTTTCAAGTGAAACTGAGTTTTGGAATAAAGTGATGGTGAGTAAACCATGTGAATGGGGAAAGGGATTTTTATTGTTCTGAGTTTTATTCAGCAGTTTCTGAATAGTAAGATGGAAGTGATTTTGCTATTCTCTCTGCAGGGTTATATGTCTTTTATTAAGCGGAAAACATAATGTAGCCATTATAGACAGTAACAGGCACGTTTGCTGTTGTGTTCTGTTGGGAAGTGGAATGTGATTTCTTTTTCAGTATCAAGATACAAATCTGATTCACGGTTAGTTCATATGGCTTTCAGAAGAATCTGAAAGAGAAACACGTCAGTTCATTAAACAGATGTATTTTGTCTAAGTAGCTGCTTTTAAGATAAGTGTAACTCAGATTTTCAAAATCATTTGTAGTATTGTTGTCTTGATATTTAAAGAGGTGGGTTTTTACTTTTAAAAAAAAAGGAAAAATAAAATCATAACCTAATTTTATTTCTGATGGGGGAAAAATTTTTAAAGGTGACTAATTATGACTGTTCTCTTTATGAGAACAATATTCTGCACGTTCTGTAAGTAGCCATTTTCTTCTTTTTTCTTTTTTTTTTTTGCAATTTTTTGCAAAAAAATTTGCAAATTTTTTGCAAAATGCAATTAATGATTCAATCATTCAATTATTGATTTCATCTAAAGAGAGACTGTGGGGTTTTTAAGTCCAGGTTTTGCCCATAAGAGCAGAAAGGCCAGACAGAATAATGCTGCTTAAGTAAAGGGAGGTACTTATAAGCATAGCTGCAGGTTAGGACAAGTAAACTTTATTGTGTCTTCTCTTGTTGCTGATGGTAAACAGGACATTCATATTAGCCTGACGAAAAGGAAAAATCAACTGGAGGCTTGCAAAAGTAACTTAAAGAACACTTTCTTTTCTGAGGGAGAAAGGGAGCCTGATCTATCCCATAAAGCTTATAATCAGTGTGTCTGGCTTGTTGTCTCAGGCATTGCCACAGGCAGCCTTAGATCAGTTTGAGGAAGCCACAGTACAACCCATTTTACTACACTTGCTTACCAAGTGAATTGTACTTTGTTTGTGTGGCACACTATTCCCACAAAATCTTTCCGTTTCCATATTCTTAAAATGTCAGTAATTTTTTCTTACTCTCCTGGTATATGACACTGTTTCAGCTGTCTCTAGGTCTTTCCTCCATGGGCAGCACTGCAGCTGGGAGAGCATGATTAATATAAAACCTGTTCAAATTTGTGAAGGCTGAATTTGTAGTTCCTTGTTTTAAAAAAGGCAACTAAAGTAACCATTTGGCTGTCCCACTGCTGGAAATACAGGAGTACACAAACAACCTGCATATTAGGGATGTATGAGTTAAGCTAATCTTTTTCCACATAATTTAGCTAAAGTCTCCAAGTTATGAAGTTCTTCATTTTTTGTCTTGTATATGTGATTTGTGCTAACATCATTATCTCACAACAGCAGGTTTGCAATGGGAATGATTGTCCTGTTGACCCTTTAGGCCACAATCATGTAATCTGCTTGTAAACCAAGAGTTTTATGGGTAAAGACAATCTCTGTGGATGTCTGGACACATATATTGAACAGGTTCCCATGCATGAAAGTTACCTTTGCAACTTAGTTATATCAACTTCAAGTCCAGTGACCACTTCAGAAATGTCTCCTGCATGATTTATTTGCTAAGTGGCTTAAATATCTCTTTAAAAAATAAAACTAGGATAAAATCTCAGTTTGTTCTTTTTTTGCAGTGACTGGGGGTTTCTACAACCGTTCTCCCAGCACAGTAGCACTTCCATCATCATCTGATTGTCCTCTCTTCTCTGAGAGAGATGTGCTCTCTCTGCCAAGAGCAGAACCCTGCTCTCAAGAAGCACTACATGAAAAAGATGCAACCAAATCTTCTGTCTGTGGGATTTCCCTTTTCTTGAAATCCAAAATGGGGCTCTTTGTGTGAACATTGTGATTTTAAAGAAGTATTTTAAAAGAAAGGTGCCTGGAAATGTCGGTTGTAATTTCAAGAGAGAGCAGCAAATGCTTTGCATTCCTGTGGAGGAAGCCAGCTGATTGTCATGAAGAAGCTATGCTGGTGTTCACACTGGTAGAGAGGTTTGCAGTAACACTGCTGTGCTGAGCTGAGATCTGGAGGGGATTCTCAAGTTGCAATGCAGAGTATATCAGCGCTGGAACCTGGTGAACCGGTTCCCCGTGTGTCTTGACTATGGGCTTATCCAGCCAGCCTGGTGAGAGTGAGTCAGGATATCTGGTCCTTACTGGATCATTGGTCTGAGCCACATCCCCTGTCAAAGATAAAAAGAAAACACTTTGAAACACTCAATGTTTCAAAGGCAGTAGTGGACCTGTTCTCCTGATCCACAGGCATTTTGCTCCCACTTTTGAGTTTTAGTAACAAAATAGTAACAGAATGTGGCTTATGATGTCAGGATAGAAATGGTAACAGTGGTTGAAAAGTGTTTAACCATAAATAATTTTCATTGAAAACTGGGAATGGTAGGGACATCATTAGAGCAAAATGGCTGTTTCATGCAGGGACACCAAATCCTGTGGAAAGATTGGGGATTGTTTCTTTGTTTCATATTGGATGCTGATTTTCTGCCTCTATTGATATCCATGGGTTGGGTCTGGGCTGTGATTCTCATGAAGGAATGATGAATGTGGAAGGTCTCTTGACTTCCTTCGTAGCTGCTTGTGTCCTGAGGTCAGGAGTCCCTCCTGTGGCCACAGAAGTGCTCTGCCATCCTTATCGTTGGCTCATTTCATTTGGGGTACAGCTAGGCACAAACAAAATCTCTTGCTGATTTTGAAGGGGATTTCCTTCATATAAATTCAGAACCGCTCTGTTGTGCCAGTTGGTGTGAATGTAGCATTTGATACAGGTTGAGATGAGCACAGAACAGAAGGAGTGTTAATTGCCAGGTCATGGGTTCTGTTATGGGGCCTGTCTAACCATAAGAATAGGATGTGCCAGTGTTTGCTATTGGCAAGTGCTATGTCACTCTGCTAAGACTTCTAGGGTGTAGCTCAGAAACTTGGCTCTGCAGAACTGTAAGTTAACTGTGTGTTGCCAGCTTCACCACACAATGGGAAGAGTGATCACACCTGCCTTTAATTAAAGTGCTTGAAGCAAGAAGATAAGCTAAACAGTTCTTTAGCAATAACATAAATAAATCACTAGTAGGTTTTAAACATGAAGCCTGAAGAAATCATGGTTTAAAATGAAAGTAATCCTTAGCTTGGGCGCACCAAGGGAGTGGAGTCCATCTTCTCCTTGCTCCGGACACACTGATTGTGTCAGCTTCCCTTACCAAGCAGAGGTCCCGTCGTTTTTGAGAGGCCTGTTCTTGTCTGGATATAATCCACCAACATCTGAAACGCTTTATGCATCACTGACCAGGTGGAAAGTTCCAATTCACATGCATAAAGAAACTGCTGATCCATTTGCATGATAAGCCACAATCATGCTGGTTTTGTGTAGTTAGTTAGTAGAGAGCAATATATTCTCCCATAGTAATTGCATATAGACTTTTTTTCCCTCCTAATCATCTCTCCCATTTCACTACCCCAGTTTATATTTTGTGTCTCTTTCAATCTGAAAGTGCTGTATCTACTGCACACCTACGTTTGTTTTCTGTTGGGACATCCAAATTCTAAAAATCAAAACCAAATGTTAACAGGTAATCTGCTTATCTGGAAGCCAATAACTTTTTTAGCATCAGGTTGAAGTCTATATTCTTCCCCAGAGAAAAGACATATATATTGATGTGTTTATGCTTTGCAATAATAATATTTGTCCATGTGAGAAAGTGTGAAGTTTTTTTCTCCTGCCACACCATATGGCTTATGACTATTTACAATCCAAACAGTAACAGCTGCTGCTGTGTAAGAGAAGCCATTCCTCTGAACTGGAGATGCACTGAGTAGGGAATGACAAAGTGTGTGTCCACAGATGTATTCCAAATATCCTCATTTACCACTCAACATCCTGTCTATCTTTCTTCTCTTGGAAACCATTGAAGCTTTTTTTTATATTCATAGCTGATGGGGAGAGCTTTGACAGCTTTGTTTAGGAGTTTGGGAGCAGATAGGGAAGCTGTGTTCAATAATGACTATCCAAATGAGAGAAGGGAAGGACGTTCTGGTCAGGTGCTCAGCAAAATGAAAAGATGAATCATGCTCTTAACACCTTTCAAAGAAAAACCTATTGACTCTCTAAATAGTTCACTCTCCTAATCAATAAATTAGAAGTTTCTAGTTGGAAGAATAAACCAGGTAGTCTCTAGAACTTTAAAATTTGTGTCATTTCGTGCCCTTCATTGATGGCATGCTTAAAGCTTGGAACTCCATATTGCAAAGATGTATTTTGGATTCCTCAGATAGCATCAGTCATTTTGAATTCCTGTCAATTACCTGTTTGAACCTCTTTTTCTTTCCTGCATTTTTCTGCTGGCCATTTTGGTAATTCCTGATTTTTTGTATCAGGCATTGTAAGAAAAGACTTTCTACTGGCAGTCCTTCCTGTCAAGAGCAGGAAGACACTTTCCAGATATGACACAAGTGATCTACATGCCTGGCCTTCAACTATAGTGCTCTCATTGAAAATGGCATTTAAACCACAACCACACCTGTCAGCACATTCTCCCATATTTGCTCCAAGTTGTTCATGTACCTGCTCTTTCCCAATAGGTTAGACAATTGGCACATTATATTTATTATGACTTATCTCACAAAAGCATATTCCAGGGAGGATGAAATGCTCAGCAGGGTATTCCCTGGACATATTCTTCCTGTCACACAATAATCTAGCAATGCTCATTAGCAAAGAAGAATTGCAGGTTTCTTGCAGTGATTGCTTTATCTGCCATGAAGGTTTGCTGGTAAATAAAACCCAGTGGATTTTGTCCAGCTTCAGAGTGTGTTGAAAGGGGCTATGAATAGAAGTGAGCACACCTTCTAGCATCATTTTCTCTTACACTGAACCCTTCTGATTGAAAAGCCTTAAAAGTAAACCAGATTAATTCTCTCACAGCATATAATGATACATAACATTTGCATTTAAGGTTTCTTAATGTATCTGCAGTAGTCCTGTGCCACTAGGATTTTTTTCATGTCAAGGTTACAGCTACCATAGGAACAAAAGAACTAAAATGAGCTTTCTGAGCTTTACTGGTAGTTAGGCTGGCAGCCCCAAGCCTCACTGCTTCAGCAATCCTTTAATTTAGATGCCCTTGTGGTCATCTTAAAGAGACAGGTTTTTAACTTAACTAGTTTTCTTCCCTGTGCTTGGTACGAGCGAGTCTCCAGCTCAGACTCCACTTACCAAGGCAAACAGTCTCTGCTCCTCTCCCCATGTACGATAGGTGCTCTGCTGCCGTGATTACACTGCCTGCTTACAATTTCTCTGTCATGGCTGTGCAGTGGCCCAGAAGGGTTTTGAAGTAGAGACCCCACAGGAATGAATACACCCTTGTAGGGCACATCCCGTGTGCCATTTCAGCATATAAGCAAAATGTAAGTCCAGGTGGATACAGATCAAATCCCTTTATTGCCCAAGCAATGCTGCTTATAGTTAAGGAAAAATCTTTATAAATCTAAGCACTGTATTATGGCATCATGTAGTTGTGACTCCATAATTCATGTGCTAAGTCAGTTCATTCCCATGTGAGGAAAGAAGTTACTTGAGAACATGCTCCTTGGTGTGAATTTCATCTTGCTTGTCACAGATAAAATGAAATTACCAGAAATATTTGTATCAAAAGTCGTAAGTCCAAGCTTAATCTACATCAGTGTTACAGCAAAGAAGTCCTAACATATTCCTACCAGAAAAAAAATACGTGATAGGTGCTATTTTCTCCCCCATTTCTGCTTCACTAGAAGATAAAAATTACTTCAGCTTCCTTGGTTCAAAGCAGCTGTGCCCGGATTAAACTTGGAACTGCATGGAGAGAAATCATGGAGTATAAAACAACTGACAACAAAAATGGCAGATGGGAAGAATTTCTCTTTATAAACTACAGCTATGTTTTGTCATGGCCTTTGCTTGCCAAAGCTGTTCTGTGAGCAGTAACAATGGGTTGCATAAACAAATTTAAAGGATTGATGGAATTTAATTTCATGCTTTGTTCTGGCTAGCTGTCTGCTGTGTTAAGTAGAGAATCCATTTCAATACTCACTATGTAAAATTCTAGAAACAGCTGTGAGTATTTACTTCTAGGGTGCTGCCTAGGGGTAGCCGAGTTTCTTGGCAACTGTGTTAGAGCAGCCTGTCTAGAAATCACCTGGAGAACAAATTTTTTTTGCTGACCTCTGACAAGATTCGATGCCTTCAATTCCAGATATTAAAGCCTCTGCTCTTCCTCCAGTCCTGCTCTTAGTTAATACAACACTGAAACGAGAATTTGCTGTTGAAAGCTCTCTGCTTCCTAGCAGGGAACCCATGAGTGGAGAATGAATTTACACTCACTTCTTTGTGCTGCCCCTTAGTTTTGTAAACACTGCAGAAATAAATTGCAGAGGGTCTGTGCTTCACTACTACCTTTATAAGCTAATAGTAAAATCTGCCTCTCCTGCACGTAGTCAGCCTTGCATACTAAAATTGCTTAGCTTTGGGACTCCATAGGTGTTGTCTGCATTTTGGCTTCTGACCAGCAAGGTAAAATCTCAGAGAGTAATCTCAAATCCCATACATTTGCTTAGCATAGCAAGTTAGAGCAAGAAGCTGAATTTGGACGGCACCCCAGTGAGGCACAGTGGAAAGTATGGAACCAGTTAATGTCAGAAACCTGTACCTGGATGTGATTCCTAGTGCTGCTGAAGCACACCTCTCAGAAAACCTGCTCCTGGAGGTTACTCATTGGTTTGCCCAGAGACCTCTGCCAGGACCCAAGTGAGATACCTGAATCCACTTAGGCAATAACCTTGTGAGAGCACACCCAGTAGCATCAGGCAAGCATCTCCAACAGCGATTGTTTGTATGGTTTTTCCTGCCATGCCAGAAAACCTTGAGCAAGGGATGAGGTAAAAGGGCATTTGGGGAGGTTGTCTTTCTGTATCCTACTCTAAAGCAAAGAAAGTCCTGCTCCTTCCATCTCATAAGTGTAAAGGATTTTCTTTCCTGTGCTTCCACAGGTTGATGATACGAGGTCTCATTTTGCTGGGAAATACAAGGTAGGGATAGTAAGATAATATGACAGCAGAATCTCAGAAGAGAAAAATTGAAGTGCAAATGCTGTGTCTTCCTCTTTTTCCCTGCAGAAATGTCCCATCTTAGCTCTGCCAAAGAGCAGGGATGCCAGCAGCAGGGAAAGCTCAGCAGAACTGAGGCTCTGGGATCTTCAGGGAACTTCAGGCCACACTGTACCATAGGAGAAGCATTTTGGGCCATTTCCCCCAGCGTGGCTGTCACTCCATATCTCAGTAGCACAAAACAGTCAATCAGTGGCCCAAGTGAGGGTCTGACAGAGAGCTGTGCACGGGCAGGTGGGTTGGGAAGATTTCAAGTATCTGCATGATCTGCTTTAATGCAGGCCATTTCAGATTTAAAATGCACTTGAATGATCATCCTAGATTAACTTCTGCAGCATGAATTGCACTTTATAGTGCCATTGATCTCATTATTTCTTTAATTTCATTCCTTTTACTGTGAATTTTATCTGGAAAAAAAAAAAAAACTACTGTTCCCCACTTTGTGCTGTCACTGGATAAACTCACTTTCTCCAATACCTATACTAAACCAGTGGTGCAGATCCTGTGTTAAAAACCTGCAGCTGTTACAAGAATTTCGAATGTACATCTTAAAAATCCATCTTTTGCCTCTTGATTTAATAGTCTTCTAAGCCATTACTTCAAAAAGGGATGTTGCCTATTTTTTATTTCTCAGGTTCAGTAGCTAGTGATAAATGAATCTCAAGAGAGGAAAAAGCTGAAGATGATGAATAGGAGAAAAATGTTCATTATTAGCTCAGGCAGAAAATGAATCCCTTTTCAGAAATTCAGGAAGTTGATAATAGTGGATTTTTTTTTTTTTATATAGATGATTACCCTCATGACAAATCTATCACTTTGCCTTCTCAAACAAGTATGATATGTTTTGTCTTTTTTTTCTTCTTGACAAGGGGATTCATGACATAATGTCACTCTATTGGAAAATGTGTATGTTTCTGGTAATTACTGGAAATTATGATGTTCTTAATTTCCATATTATGCAGGGTAGTTGTGATTAAAAAGTTAGACGTTGACATGCAAGAAAGTGCTGGGATAAGTCAGTTAATTTCTCCTAGATGTAGCAGACATTTCTCTGTGAGGAGATACACTACCACTCATGTGTGCTTTTTTTTAACTGTTTAACAGCAATCCCTGTACAAAGCAGAGCTGTGATCCCTCAGAGATGCTGAATTTTTTTGCCATCTTCAGTGAATGTGCCCCATCCCTCATGTAAACTTGTTCAGGAACTCTGGGGTACTTTTTTAGTGAAAAAGAAAAAAAAAACCACCAAAAAAACCCCCTGTCTTCTTACCCATTTCCAGGTCTATATGTATTATTTTCAGAGACACAGAGGTGAAACTCCAGCTAAGCCCCTCCCCCCCCACAGCGATGTGCTACAGTGGAAACTCAGGCAGAGAACGGGGTGCCAAACTGTCCTTCTTATCTGTAAATCAAAACAGGATCCCTGCCTTCTTAGACATACGCTACCTTTGGACTTCATTTAGTATTTCTCTTCAAATTGCTCTGTTAAAAAGTCACAGACAAGGGTGACAGAACCACTCTCTCACCGTGTGTACTGGTCACTCCTTGCACTTAAAGAGTGAAGTCACAGCTTGTGTTAAATCTTGCCCAGCCCTTTTTAACTCCTCAGCCACATTTAACATGTCGCATCTGGCCACCCTTAGGTGTGGTCGGCATCTTTATTCAAAAAGTGTGATGGAATGCTTACCTAAAATGTTTGCCAAACTAAAAAAGACGAAGCAAAGCCAAGATTTAAGATTCCCTTGGGAAATGGAAAGAAAGGCTGGCAGCAGGGCTGCTTCTGCAAACTGCTGGGAGAGGAGTATTCAGTAAAGGAGGAGAAACCAGAAGAAGGGATGATCCTCTCACCAGTATGTCAGAACAGGGCAAGGTTTGTGTTAATGGGTTGCTGCAACACAGACAAATCCTGAGAGCTTTCTGAACTTAGAAAAGGGGCTTTTTCTAATTTTTTTTCATTAAAGGATTACTTCTCTACTCATGGTAGAGAAGTAATCCTTTAATGCAGTGAGAATTTATAGTATTGCAACACATTTTTCGTTCTCCAAGTAGGAGGAAGAGCCTAACTCCTGAGAAGCATTATAAATTCACAAAATAAAAGTAATTAAATAAAAAATAAATCACATCATCTCTTTGTGTTTTCTGCCCCTTTCGCTTCCATTTTGTACCTCGTTTTGCCAGTTTTTTCATTTAAAATGGCTAATCCTTAAAAAATTATTGCCATGGAAAATACAAATTTATGCAACGAATGGTCTTGGTAAATTGAAATATTTTATAAACATAGGATGCGTTTATTGAAAAAAATTGCAGTTGACTCAACTTTACTCTTGAAAATAGTCCCTTTAAATTCATGCAGAATGCAGATAAAGGCCCCTTGGTAGTCTCTTCCCCTGGATGATGATTAAGGAGTCTGGATCCTGTGGGCTCAGAAGACAAGATGAAAACAGTTATATATACTAGACCACAGTATGATCTAGATTGAGCAATGGCACTGATTTTTATAGCATGTGGCCCAAAATGTTCCAAAATTTCTTGTCTGGGGGAAATGAAGAGCAAAGAAACTTTGTGTTAAGTGCCTAGATTAAATTCCAGTAAGCCACTGTGTTATAATTGAAGGATTGATAAAGGAATAAGACACTATAAAATGATGTGAAAAATATGAATACTATTCAAAAAGATTACTGTGCTAATAAAGGGCAGGTTTTGCTCTGAACTAATTATAAAATTCACCTCCTGCAAAAAACTGAATAGGCTCAAATTGCTTTTTCCTAGAATTTCTTTACTGTTGGTTTTCTTTTAGCAGGAAAGTTCATTATGTGCAGTGTAGTAGTATAATGAAAAGCAAGAGAAGGAATTGTCATCAGTTCAAGAGGATTTTGGTGTTTTTAATCCTGACAGGCTTTCTGGCAGTTTCATTTACCTTTCAAACATGCAGAACATGTATTTAGATCTTGGATGCAATGTACAAAACTTTCAAGCAGATGTTTTTAGCCTGAGCAAGCAGCAGTCCGGAAAAGGGAAGCCCTGCACATATGCTCTGGAAGCTGATGTGTGATGATCCCTGCCTCTGCTCCAGGGTGCATACTGGATCACTTTGGCTTATTGAAAAGGCTTTTTCAATACAGCTGACAAAAAAGCCATTCTGATGTGGTTCCTATGAAACTGTGAAGCACAAGGAGCTGTCAGGGTGGAGTTGGTGGAAACACAGGACAGCTGAGCCAGAGAAAGTCAAAGACCCTCCATCCAGTCCTTTGCTAGGAAGGTAGCAGGATGCAGTTGGTACTGCATAAATAGGACAGATGTGTGGCACCTCTCTCAAAAGGTTTCTTTTTCTCCTGCAAGACCCTCATTTGCAAAGTCACCTTGCTTTCACACAACTTTTGTCTGATCTCACCTCTCTCATCTAGCATCAGAGGCCTTTTGGTCCTACCAAAGGCTGCCTAAAACTTGTGCTGCCTGAAAGAAGCCCTTCTTTATCTTTCTAAAGCATCTGTTCACCATCTAATTTCAAAGCATAGCTGAAAATCTTTTTTGTTTGTTTGCTTTTTTTCCCCATGCCAGTGCTTTTAAATTTCTTAATCACTTTGTTGTTGTTGTTGAATTTGTAAATTTTTAGATGTGGTTGCTTTTCTTCTTTTGAGAACAAAAAGACTGCCTCAGGAGCTGCCTTATGCGTGGCAACATATATCCGAAACTTATTAGTCAATAATACTTAAAAAAACCCCCACACAACATCCTCATTCTGTTTAAATCAGTGTAATGATTTGGACCTCTTTTGTTTCACCTAACAAAAAAGCACAAGGAAACCAGTTCTTTGTGAAGATGAAATAGTTAACCCTGATGGCTTTTCACACACACCAGTTGTGATCAATTTTTAAAATTTTTTTTCCCTAATGATATAACTCCCCTGTCTGACAGTGGGACGCTTGTCATGACTCTGTAATTCATGGCATACAGAGAATGTATCTGGAAGAATGTATATGGAAGAATAACTTTGGTTTTCATTTCCCATCCCTTACCTCCCCCTCCACCTCACTTCTTTCTTCATCCATATTTATACCAACAATGACAAAATATGGGGAGTTACCTCATACCACTTACTTCAAGGCTTAAGAAATTGGAGTATATAAGCAGTTGGGTTATACTTCTCAGTTTATGGGGATTTTTTTTATTCTCTCAATTTATAGACTGAAGTCAGGAAATGCCTTCCTCTTACAACCAAAGCTCTTAGAGAAGAAAGAGGAAGGGCAACAAAGCTGGTGAAGGGGCTGGTGCTCAAATTTTAGGAGGAGCAGCCGAGGGAGCTGGGGTTGTTTAGCCGGGAGAAAAGGAGGTTTGGGGAGGATTTTATCACTCTCTACAACTACCTGAAGGGAAGGTGTAGCCGGGTGGGGGTTGGTCTCTTCTCCCAGGTGACAAGCGACAGGACAAGAGGGAATGGCCTCAAGTTGCACTAGGGGAGGTTTAGAGTGGGTATTAGGAAAAAAATATTAATGGCAAGGGTTGTAAAGCATTGGAACGGGCTGCCCAGGGAAGTGGTTGAGCCACCATCCCTGGAAGTCTTCAAAGAATGCGTGGCCATGGTTTAATGATGGACACGGTTCTAGGCTGATGGTTAGACTCAATGATCCTAAAGTGCTTTCCATCCTTAAAGACTGTATAATTCTATAATTCTTAGAACTTTTTCTTTCCCTTCCTTCTCCCCCCGCCTCCTTCTCTTGAAATCACTGGCCCAGACATTCTCATCTCAGCCAAACACATCTTTTAAGTGGCATGCATACATACCTGACTTTTAAAATTCATTTTTCAAGTAAAAGTATTTCCAAGTAAAATTCACAGTCCTTAGTGTAGGTGGGAAAAGTCGTGAGAAGAGATATCCAAACACACCCTGCTGAGCTTGTGTCAGGTCCTGCTTCCCCTGGGCACCTTCTGAGACACGTTACTTTCAAGTAACGTGGCTCAGAACTGCTTTCACCAGTGCATCTTTCCTAAACATTTTGCCTTGTGGATGGCCTGCAAGTTGCACCACTAAGTATGTTTGAAATCTGGGACTTAGGCAGGACGAACTATATTTTCACCAGAAAACTGAAAGTTTCATCTTATTCCTCCTTTATAATATTTTTGTACCAAATACTCTTCTTCTCTTACCAAGTATTTGGGGATAAATCTCCTTTTAAAAAATGGCAATAATTATGAAAATAGCATTTAGGTTTTCATAGTTCTCCAAAATGTTTGAACTATGGAAAATTCATCCTGCAAGAACAAGGAGTAATGATGTGAGTGTAGCAGTAAAAGTAATTGAAGTTGTAAAGGTATGAAGATCAAGAAACTCCACTAGAAGTATTAATGCAATGTGATGATTGCTGTTCTTCCCTCTGTAACAGATGCCAGCGGCTGAACATCAGGGTTTGGATGTATACATGCACTCAGTTACTGTAAAACTCATCCTACTGAATCCAACAATCCTGAGAATTCAGTTGAAAGGTTTGGAAAAAATAGGTGAATTGTTGAGTTGCATTTGTAGCAAATGAGAATTCTGCATCTATTGTCAGTGCAGTAGTTTAGAGGGGAGGAAATCTTGTCTAAAAGCAGGTACAACAAGTATGATTTGCCTGAGTTTCTCCTTTGAACTTAGAGAAAAATGGTCTCCACCTGGGTGAGCAAGAGCCAGCTGCCTTCTTGCTTATACAGATGCATGTCTGGTCCTGTAGAGTGGGCAGAAACTGAGCTGATGCACTGAACAAGTGTAATTTAAACAACAGGTTTAATTACACTCCTTGAACTGGAGTGTCAAGTTTGTGACATATGTGTAGTAATTTCCACTGCACCATATAGAGTCAGCAAATGTTGATCAACAGGTACTGCTTATTTTGTCTTTTTGAAGTTTTGATTTAAAATAACTGAGATCAAACCAGTTCTAAGAACAAGATATGCCTGCAGTGGATTCTTAAAGTTTATTCATTTCACCAATTCATTGTTTTTCATGGTACATATTCTTAGTAGCAACAGAAGTTGCAAAGAAACTGCTGTGAAAAGATAATATGGTTTTAAAAGGCAATATTGTTGAGTGCTGGAAAAAAAAGAGAAGTTAGTAGCTTTTATACAGACTTAAAATTTGTATGTGGTGACAATTGATTTCCTGGATATTGGTGGCTGTCAATAATCACATCCTGTTCAGGGGATATGTGATCAAACAATTCTAAAGGCAAAAAGCTATGCATTTTCATTAATCAGTCAGAGCTGTATTCCCACAGCATTTGACAAATCTGCCCGTAAATCTTCCTTTTTGTTTAGATTATGAAGGAAGCCTCTTATATTAAAATTATTTTGCCTCTGGTTAACAGAGANAAAGAAAGAAAATGGTGCACAAGCAGTCTATTTTTAGAAGCCATTTTCTAAACATTTTATTTGTTTTATGTCCATTACCTACACTAAAAATGAATGGTGAGTTGGGAATTATATTTTAGAAATAAACCTTTTTTCCTTATTAAAATATAGTTTATGCATTTTTAGGCTCTCTGGAGAATTAAAGCAAATAGCTGATTCTCAGGAGGACTTTCATTTCCTTAAAAGTGAGGATTTTTCATTTTGTTTTTTTTACAGAACATGGTAGTTTAAAAGCAGTTATTCAAGCAAAATGGGTTGTTGAATTCTTTTTCATCTGTTTTTCCCAGCATCTTTTGCTTTTCCAAAAGACTTTTTAAAAAACCCACTTTGGTGTATTTAAATATTTATTTGGTACTGTTAAATCAGTGTTAAATAAATTACTCCAGAAGATATTTTGAAATTCAAAACCTGTCATTTTAATTTTGTCCTTTCTAATTCAGGCACAGGGGTTTTTTTTCTGTTTCCTTGATTTTTCTTCCCTCCTTCCCTCTCCTAAACCTCTGGAGCATTTCAAAGAAATACGTTGATGTCTGCAGGTTTCTTTGCCTTGTTTCTATACTCCAGTATTTGAATTCAAGAAATAGGTTGTATCTAATCTGTTCAGTTTTGATGCCTGCGATGTCAAAACCCAAGGGACATGACAACAAATGCTGCCTTGGTCTCTTCAAGATGAGAAGCCAGTTTTGTATTGTCTTATATCTGCCCCTATGTTTTCCATAACAGTCAATTAATAGAAAAGGTTGCGCAAAAAAAAATTTACTTTGTGTTAATTCTCTGCTCTTTTCCTTTGGCAAATTTCAGACAACCTTGCCAATTTCAATCATACTTGAAAAATAATACTTGAAAAAATACTTGAAAAATCCTTGAAAAATGTTGGTTTTAGTTTTCCAGCCACGTTTGTGAAGACCTATGAAATAACTGAATAGAAAACATATGTTCCATTTACACATGAGCAGATTTTTGCTTTTCTACTTGCAGCATGAGGATAAGCAATTCCATTAATCAGATAAATAAAGGGCCTGATGGCAAGACAGACAGTGAGAGTTTGATGAGACCTACTGATTGTGAGCCATTGCAGTTAATCACAGTGAAAGGGCTGTGGCTCTGCACATTCTGCAGGCCCCCCAGCCTGGTTCCCTTATTTTTGTACCTTTTCATCAGAAAATTCCTATCTTCAGATAGTGTCTTAGCATCCAAAACTGACAAGATTGTGCACTATCTTTCAGTGCACTGGTTCCAGCCATCCCCTACTCCACCCTCCCGAAGGGACCCTCCCTTTATTTATGTCACTTCTGCCTTAGAGTATCCTGTGTGAATGTGAGGCTTGAGCTTTTCCCCACACATAAAATGTCGTGAACCTGTCCCAAGACTTGACTTGTCGATTGCTACTCCGTAGTGTGATACGACATCGTGACTCCATGCTCCTCTTGGGATTACTTCAGAAAGAGAGGTTGCAGTGCATGCCACTGCACCACAGGGAGAGTGGAATTATGTATGATCCCTCCAGGCTTTCTGCTTCTCTTAAAGCATTAATCAAAAAGCAGCCTTGGAACCAGAAGACTTAGGGGATGATGCTTTGGAGATGTTCATGGCTTTCTGTTGCAAAGTGGAAGATCTTCAAGAGTCACAGCAGGACTATCTGTGCTGGTTTTGCACTCTGATATTATTGTCTCTTCAAGGGATGATCTGTTATATACCAGTGGCCTTTTTCTTTTTCTGTCACTTATATAAATCTTTTAGGTGCTATTGTTCATTCAGAAGCAATCCAAAGAAAGGCTGGCTGATTAAGAAAGACACAGTTGTCCGGTGTTATAAATACTGGCTTATGGCTTTGCCCTTATTGACCCGAGAGGAACCATAGGTTGAATTTTTATTATCAGTACTTCCCCAATAAAGCTATTTTTCCTCAAACATCACATATTAAATTGATTATGCACCATGTCATTTTAAAAGTATGCAGTTGCTGTTGATTTATATGGTCAGACTGGCTGCCAACTCAGCAATTTCCATCCTAAAATAACAGATCCAAAAAAACCCCAAGTCCCACAGTCGGCTGCTTTATGTTGTAATAAGTCAGCTGCAGATCTGTGCAACCACTAATTTCAGCCCATTTGTCCTAAGGGACAAGCAAAAACATGCAATTTTGTAGCAATTATAATCAGTGAAGAACTCTACATGGAAATGGTCAGCAGAAATATCAAGAAAAGAATTTAGGCCAGGAAACATTTTCTGCTGTTTTCTACGTGTGCTCTCTCTATATCCATATATGTGTTTCCGGTAAACAATTAGATGACAATCACAGACCTAGTTGGCCAGTTTTAGGAAAAGAAAAAGAAAATAAAAAAGCTGAAACAACAAAACCCAAAGAAAAACCAAACCTGATGAAGTCAATGAAGTTGCTGAAGGTTTGCAACTAAGTGTGTAGTTAAGTGCATGGATGCTGGCAAGGGAGTGCAAGTTTTAGTAGTGTCTCTTAACACCGTAACAAAATGAATGAAAAATTTTCTACACGTGGCTGTTTCAGATGTAAACCACTGAGGCCTTTATGTCACGTGTGATTCTCTGCCACTGAACAGCACGAAGTCTAACAGAGAGCAGTAGTAAGTGTTGCAAATGTACAATATTTCTAAGAGCAAGGAGAGATAGAGGCAGCCCACAAAGCTAAATAAGGCTGCTACGCTCTTCATGTGTCTAATATGCATCTTGTTATTAATTAGGAAGGAGTAAGAGAAGAAATTAGTCTATGCTTACTTCTAGTAGTTCAAGGTACAGAGCTTGCTGATCTCTTCTGGATGTTATTGTAGAGCTACCACGTGTTGACCACTTAAAACCCACTCCACTGTAGTGCTATAGTCCTTTCTTTGTGACTGGAACATGAAAAGCTGTAAATTCAGAGACAGAAATGGCATCCTCAGAGTTTTCTAATGTCAGCAGGAAACGAAAAAAAATACAACCTATAGTGTAGTACAGCATCTATACTAATGGGATAATAGAACCCATTTCCATTATCTTCCCTTTTGGCACAATGAAGGGCACCAGGCACTGAGGTATCTTTTTGTTGTGAAAGAGCCAATGACCACCTGACAATCACTGTGGACACCAGCTTTTATCATTCCAATTACTTATGACCATAATCATGTGTGACTGTGTCATTTTAAGGTGATCTATAGAGCTTTATACTTAACTTGTGTATTGTTTCTGTTAACGATGCATAGTTAAGCCTAGAGCAGTAACATAATGAGATGAATCAAATAGAGTTCATTTGTAGGGCCTGTAAAAAAACATCTTTAACAGACCTTGCATTTAATGAGAATATGGTATTGATTAAATTAGATCCACAATGGCATAAACAATAACATTGAATTTTCCAAGTGTGCTGATTGAGCTACTACTTCAGATTTAGGCTCTGGGGTTAGAAGTGGGGTGAATGCATATCCATAAATAGTCTTCGCTTGGCATCAGTACTAATTAGTGTAATTATATGCCAATGTCATTTGCTTAATTTATGAGTTGGCAGCATGGCTAAAAGTAGGGGTTTTTTCTTGCCTTTTCTGTTTAGAATTTGGTTATTAGGATGAGGTCGTTAGTTTACAATTAAGTCACTTTATTTCCTCTAGCTTTAATATTAATGGAACACTTCATCACTGGAGCCCATATCTTGCCTTTCTGGTAAATAGAGGGAGGAACTCCTATGGGGTTTAGCTTCCCACTCCATCATTAAAGCTGCAGGAGGAATTTCTTGTATGTGTTATATGAGACAATGAGGCAATTTCTTACTAAGTCATTTTTGTACACACATTCCCATCTTCATGCCTCCAGTGGGCTCTTTGGATCTTACCCCTAACCCTCTGCTGGCAGAGTCCATCAGTTCAGATGTGGAAGAAGGTTTTGCTTTGCAGAGAGGACAAGAGTGAAACTGGCTATAGTGACAGAGTTTTGCCAACCCAAACCAGCCCTAAACATTCAGTTCTAGGATATGTGTCTGGCAGCAGTTGACATCAGTCCCTCTGATGAAAGCTTTTTCTCCTTGATGTGGAAAGGAGATAAGGGAGGAGACCTGTTCTTTGGATCACCCTAGTCTATGAGTGTGCCACATAAGTGACCCCTGTTGTTATCACAACAGGGGTCACTTATGTGCTTAAATAAACAAGCAAAGAAATCATAAAAAGCTAGGAAGATTCCTTTTCTTTCTCTCCCTCCATGCTGTTCCCTCTAGTGGTGGATCAGAGGAGGAGCTGCTGCCTTCCCTCAGAAGCTGCTGCAGAGCACAGCAAGCTCCTTGCCATAGAACTGGGCAGCAAATGTTTGAGTTGCCTTTCAGGACACGAGTTTAGAAGTAGTTGTTCCTGTCATTTTAAATACTGTATTTTCCAGACAAGTGTTCATATATTTTCGTAGGTTTTCTTTTTCTTCCCCCCAAAATTAAATAACCTGCAGGTCCACACTGTTGTGAAGCACGCACTTCCCTTTTGCAGTTCTCTTTGCCAGCAGTATCCAGTCAGAATGAGGTATGCTACTATAATAGAAAACTGTATTTTAATCCCAGTTCACTAGTTGTGTCTTTAATTTTTCTAAGTCGTTCTAGTTACATTTTAAAAGAATCCCAAATCTAATGCTCTCAAGAGTGTGTGTCATGGCTTTTTACCAGCATAGCTGTGTTTTGTGTATGGTTTGTATCCCTGCATATAACCTCTGTGCCTGAACCTTCTGAACCAGCTCGGTCATTAAAAAAGCTCCTCTGTGCAATTCCTGATAGAAACCCTGGGTAGCTGCAGTGGTGACCATGTGAGGATGTGTCAGAGAGGGACCCTTGCCAAGGCTGGCCTCCTTCCACCGTCTCTGTTTGCCCCTCAGCCTCTGGAGGAAGATGCACACTTGAGAGCTCTGCCCCTTGACAGCAGGATTAGCTGTTTTTGCAATTTGCTGGGGTGGGTGGGAGTGCAGAAAGGCTGAAGCTGAGCAGCTGGCAGGGCTCTGAAAGCAGTTAAAAGGAGAGCTGGGGATATTGCCTGAGAGTGGAAGTCCTGTGCTGGCATTCCTTCATCCATCCTACATTCCAGCCTTCTGCATTCATCTCAGATGTCTTCCAGAAATCTTCCCAGGAGAAACAGCTGCCTCACGCTTAAAAGAGGAAATATTCAAAAGCTCCTGAAGTATTAAATCTTGGAGGATTGATGCAATCTCCTTTTTGACAACACAAACAGTTTTTAACTCATCTCTTGCTACAGTCAGCGGCTGAAAGACTAACATAAAATTTTATGTTTATTTGAATAAAAGATGGTACCTTCTGCGGGTTCTCAATGGTCTTAAAAGTGGACAGCTCTTTGATATTAAATCATATACCTTAAAAGGATTTGAAAAACATATGGAGAAAAGGATTGCAGTGATGTGATATTGGCATGTGTGTTCAAATTTTCAAGGTCTCTAAGTACTTTAAGCTTGTTCATCTAAAAGTGGCACTTTGGTGGGTTTTTTAAAGTATCCACTAATAGTTAGGAGATTGATAGATAATTTTATCAATTAGCAAATATACAATTTTTTGACCCTTTGAGACCCTAAATATCTTAAGAAATGTGGAAAAAAAAATTGTGTGTCTTTCTGTCCTACAATGGCTGAAGTTTTACTCCAGTGCCATTGGAAGGCAGAGACAATTATTGATCTGATATAGGACTGACTTTTAGTGATTGCTCACAGACAGAAGTAGCAGCCTGACAAGAGTGTGGCAGAAAGGCTAAAGCCTGAACATCTGCGCACATGGATACATTCATACTTGGATTGTTGTAAACAGGCAACTTCTGAGCTGGACTTGCAGCAGATTAATGTTAATTATAAGTAAAATTTTGGGTAGGTA
Source organism: Leptocoma aspasia (assembly GCA_013399835.1). NCBI lineage: Eukaryota > Metazoa > Chordata > Aves > Passeriformes > Nectariniidae > Leptocoma > Leptocoma aspasia. Next base: position 1,777,143 of record VXAX01007363.1, on the reverse strand, counting down.
CCCTGAGTCATAGACATATGGTCTCATTCTTGTAAAGAGTGTGGGTCAGCTTGTGTTAACACTTGCAAAGCTGTAAACCCAGAGCAGCTTCCTAGAGGCAGTGGCTTTAGCATAGAATTTGCCAGGATGTAAAGGGGAACAGGTACCTGAAGAAGGGTGGTTAAGATATGGAAGGGAAATAATTTGCTGTGGTATGCTATGTAATTTTGCTAGAGGAGGTAGAGATGACATTGATATTCTTTAGAAAAATAAACAGCAATTGTTCTTAAAGATAAAAGACTTAAAGATAGAAAACTTCCGTAACTAAATGCATATGAAGTATTTTTCCTTTTATATATTTCTTCCAACTTGCTTGCTTCACACGTTTGACAGCATTTTCAGGATGGCTATGTTTGCTGCAACCCCTAGCATATTATTTAATCAGTTTTCAGTGTTGTGCCCAGGTCACTGCTGTTAAGTGTTTGCTCGAGTACCAGCTGTATGCCTGGCATTGCCTGAGAACATGAGGATGACAGCTTGGAAAACTGCGAAGGCAGCTTAACAATCAGTGTGTTTTTAAAGCAGGATGTCAGAAATGGGTCTGCTGTGTTCAGGTAAAGCAGAGCTTTTGGGGAAATTTGGACAGAAGGGATGATATGGGGCAAAAGACAAGGAAACTCCAAAAACCTGGTAGGCAGGAGGTCTGGGAGGAAAGGGAAAGGCGTGGNACACATAAGAAAAAATTAAAAGGACCCAGAATTATACTGAGCTTGAAGGATGCTTGTGTGTTTTGATTCTGAAGGAAAGCTAATGGTGAAGCAAAAAATGAAGTAGGTGGGAGAAGGAAAGAAAGAAGAAGGTGATTAAATTTTCAGGCAAGAAACACACGTTTCGTTTGCAGCACTTTGATTTGTATGATTTTGTGCACACAGGAAGTTAGAAAGGAAGAATGGAGGCTGCAGTAATGAAAATGGGAATATGTGTTAGAGATGAAGTATTGCATGAGACTGCACTCTAAGCATGGAGATGAAAGGTGAATTTTGAAGATGCTGAAGAGATTAGTGTCAAGACTTGGAGATGGTTTGGATGTAGTAAAGTTGGAAGAAATCAAACACAATCCCCAAATGTGGGCTGGAATAATCGAAAGAGAAGTGGTACTGTCAACAGAACTAGGAAAGTTTTGTGAGGAGAGGTAAATTTGTCTTGGCCATAACCCATCAAAAATGACACAGAATTACAGACTTTCTTGGATAGCTTATTCATACTTAAACAATGGTTTTTTTCATGGAATTAACAGCATAAGCTCCCAGCAACTGAAACAGTTGCCAGTTTATTTAAAACAACCTCATATAGATTTGTAAAAGGCCTCACATTTCATAGCTCTGTTGAAATGGTTGGTCGTTTGGGGATTTTATAGGTTTTTCAGATACAAGTGGGGTAGGAGGAAAGGGAAAATGTAATTGAAAGATTGGAAGCTGGTAAGAAAATTTAAGGCAAAATGTTAGTACCTTAACTAGGTAGGCTGTATGTGCAAAGTGTTCGAGCAGATGGCCCCACTATTGTCTCCTCCATCCTCACCTATTCTCTGGTTCTGTGATTAGTTACAAGTCGGTACTGCATTTTTTGTGCATTCCAGATGGGGTTTGGCCTTCCTTGTTTCATTTCTACTTATAGTGACAATGTTTCTATATTTATCCAAGTGGCCTGACCCTGCTTCTATGTCCTGTGTATTTCCTGCTTATGTTTAAGTAATAACAGGAGTTCTTCATACATACAAATATCATGGCTAGTATTGCTCTTGATGCCTTCCTGGACTACAGTTCAGAAAAACGCTGTTTCTCAGCCACTGTTGATACAGCTACATAGAGCTCTTTATTCCAAAGATTTTTGCAGTAACACAAAAATTACCAGGTTTAGTCTATATAGCTGAAAGGCATGGTTCTTTCTTTCAGGATTGACAGCAAGGTTTGTTGCCAGCTGTCAGGTCTAGGGTATCCATGAGAAATCAGCTCCTAATGAACCATTGTGGACTACCCAAGTGGAAGAGTCTGACAGCTGTTTGACAGACATGCATCAATAAAGTGGCACCATCCTGACTCAGCTGATAGACAGCGTTGAAACAATGAGTTGCCAATATTATCATGGCATTCACATTGCTAAAAAAATTAGTGGATTGTGCATTTTGTCCCCTCTACCTTTGCTGTCATCTGCTCCCAAAGTGGGATGGTGCTGCTGATGCCAACCTGGCTATTCCTTCTGGGGAGGTAAGAGCAGCCCCCACTCCGTAGGAAGGTGTGCGGGCAGCCACACTTGCCTTCCATTCCTTCTGTCCAGCCCCATGCAGAGTAAAGTTCCACAGGGACATACCTGGGATGCCAGCAAAGGCATGTAACTTCGGAAGCAGAGACGTTAGTACGGCAAAGGGGTTTCTGTGCCAGGGGGATACTCACAGTCAGCAGTCTACTGTGTGACAATACAGGTCGAAATTCTTGAGAAGTGTGGTTCCTTTTATCAACATACAAATGAATGTACTACCTCTTTTTCTTGGTGCAAAAGAGAGTCTGTAGTGTGGTTGAGTTTAAAATGTTAAAATGTATTTATAAACCTAATGTTTCCTCCAGCTGGGAGCTGGAGCAATTCCTTTTACTCAAGGACAGTAGTGGCTGGTCTGCGATAAGAGAAAATTATTCATGCGAAATGTCTGGAATACAGATTGCATCCTTTATTTCCAAACTATTAGAGGAAGGACATGCACATGAGAGGTGGAAGGAAATAAAAAAAGTAAAAGTTTTAGGAAAGTCAGTCCACCTCCTGCCCCTCCCCTAAGCAAATATTTCCTTGCACAGCATCAAGGCCACTTCAGAGGGAAATCAGCAATCCTGGCTAACCAGGGAGGTCCTGGTAAACCGGAGGTCAGCAAATGTCATGCTGTCTACAAGAAAGGTCGGAAGAAGAATTTGGACAACTACAGGCCTGTCAGTCTGACCTGGGTGCCAAGGAAGGTCATGGAGCAGATCATCCTGAGTGCCATCATATGGCACATACAGGACAACCAGGGGATCAGGCTCAGCCAGATTCCATGTGTGAAAGGCATATCCTGCTTGGCCAACTCTGTCTCCTTCTGTGACCCACTTCATGGATGAGGGAAGGGCTGTTGTCTACCTGGATAAATCTATGATTCTATGATCAGTTTTGTTTTCCTTGGCATTACTGCATGCTGTCATCAACTTACAGTATTCCTTATTATTATTGAAGAAAACTGAGCTGGGAACTCCCCATTTTTAAACAAAGCATTGCTTGCTAATCAGAGTATTATATTTCATTTAAGGAAATCACAGTGCAATTTCCTGCTAAGCAATCTATTCTATTGGGGTGGGGAGGAAGCTTTAACTGCTGCTGCTACTGCTGTTTTGAAGTTCTGGTCTGCATTTTCTATAGGTAAAGTTTGGGGTTGCCTGTTTCATATGTATGTAATGATTAGGGAGAAGGTACTTTAGAATGTTCTGATGAATTTCCTCATGAACCGGACTATGCTGTTCCACCTCTTCTGGGATACTGTACAGGATTTGTGGCAGTCAGAAGTGCAGAGAGCAACTAAAAGTGGCAGCTGTGGAGAAGCACCAGCAACAAAGGTCTGCCCTTACCCCTTAGCTGCAGGTTGAAAGTTATTCAGACCTTGACAGCTGAACATTTTTTTCTTTTGTAGCAATTACTCTCAACATAAGTTTCCTCTAGGACATAATTGGGTCACTTGCAGTGGGTTTTGTTACCTGGGTGCTATGAAGTCTTGCATGAAATGTAGAAATGGGTCAAGAGCATTAAAATCTTGTGGGGAACTGTTTTCAGGCCTAGACCAGGATTTGTGCGTGCATGTTCACAGAGACCAGGCATAAGGCACGTAGTCCTGCATACATAGACTGCGTGCTGGCAGATGGGAGGTCTGTGCATACTAAAATTGACTTCTTTCCACTTGGACAGTGACAAGAATAAAGGAACATGCTAGGGTAGCCAGAAAAAATTGAAACTGGATTACCCTATACTTGCTGCTAAGAAGTGCAAAGAGGATCTCCATTCATATAACATTTTTCCACTCAGGCATTCAACTAAGGAGGCATGAGACAGTGCAGCTTTACTCTTGTTAGAAATAAAGCAGCCCTTATCTCCTGACTCAAAAACAGTGCTCTGTGGCTTCTGCTTGCTGAAGCAGTAGCTTCTGGCTTGTATCCTTCCAGTTTTAGTATTGCTTACCTATATATAGCTTTGCTTAGCAAAGTCATCCAATCCTTTACAAAACAAAAGCTGGTATTTTTTAAGGAAAATAATCACCTAAAGACATTCTTTTTCAAAGCTCAAACCACCAAACTCATTGATTTCTTGCCTTGCTGCATTTTCAGGTTGACTTGTCAGATCACTTCCAAACATTGTTTTGGTGGAGTAGCAGAGCTTAGTATGTACTTGCAGCGTCCAGGACCAGAGTTTAAGGATCCAGTCATGTTTTAACCACTACCTCTAAATGTATGGTACCGATCTCTGTACCGATATGGTACCTTTTGCTGTCACACTGCAGGCTGTGCTCTGCTTTGGCTGCCTCCACTACTCATGCTTCATGTTGTTCTCTGGTTGTAATGACCCAGCTTCCAGCATGGTTCTAGTGCACAGACGTTAATGCCAGAGAATCCCTGGTATCACCTGCACAATACTGTGCAGGGATTTTGGCATGGAGCCTATTCAATCTATGATTTATATTGGATCAGTGCTAGGGGTCCCAGATGCAGTCTGGTGGAGAGGGTTCATCTTTGTCTGTCCTTGAGTTACAGCGGGACAGCTGTGAAACCACAGATAGTTCAACTTCAGCACGGTGATTGCATTTGTTGGTAAAGACTGAAGTGGACAAAGATGAAGAGGAAAGCTATCAGGGAGGCACGACATGAGTCATTCTCCAGGCACAATTTATCAGGAATTACATTTAGAATGGCTGAGCAGTAGTGGCTGCTTTGTCCAGCTCTGTCTCTTTCTTGCATGGGTGCACACATGTACAAATATGCATTTGCACACACATACTCAAAAACACACACACCCCCTCAGTCTTTCATATAAATAGAATTTGTGATGCTTGCTAGGCTCCTTTACCTGTGTGTGATTCCAGGTATAATATATGGTTCTGGGAGCACAGTAACATCACTGTGCCAGCGGAGATCTGTGAGCAGCTGTCAGTCTCTGCTAAATGAATGTGCTCTTTGTCCTGATGAGATGCTATTTCTCATTTACATCATCCCTCTTGCAGGACTGCATCCTTCAGGCTGGGGTCCTAGGAGGGCAAAGGAAGAAGGATGGCTTCAGCAGAGGGGTTGGCTCATTTCAAGCTGGCTTCTGAATGTCCAGGTGTTATCTCAGTAGAAATGGAATCCATCATAGTATCCATGTCTGCCACTACAGATCCCATTACCCAGGAGGTGCCTTAAAATATTTACTAGAAAACCAAGAGATGCTTTAAAAAAATAGGCTTGTAGCTTGCTTGCATGATCTGCATTGTGAAGTAAGTGAGCATGAGCACTGATGAGCAAAGTGTAAAGCATGGTTTGGAAAACATGCAAATCAAAAATCAAAAGTACATCAGATTTCAGCTGAGAAAAAGAAGAGGGAACAAAGATGTGAGTTTTCCCTCAAGCCAATATTGTTACTGTGCTTGGTGAAAAGGAGGAACTGTTTGAAATACTGAAGCAGCCCAGACCCAAATGCATAACTCCATGTTCAAAGACTATATTATTATATGGTTTTAATTTTTGTGACCCACCTGCACATCAGGGGTAGATCATTCTTGCATTCATAAAAGCTGCTCTTTCTCTCCCTGGTGGTGCCACAGAGAAGCAGAAGGCTGTGCTTGGGTTCACTGAGCTGGAACAGCATATTGATATAAACAGAGCTGGGACCTGCTGAAAGAGACACTGCTTGGCACTAACACCACCTTGAGTTCAGACAGGATGTGCATCTGTGCCGCATTGATAATGTAATAACCTTCATTACATTTTTGGCTGAGAACACCTGTGCACAGCCCAAGATGTCAGCTCAGGGCAACCATTTTGATCGAGGTGATATTAACAGCTCTCATTAAAAGTGATGACTATAGCAGTGCCCAATAGCACTGCTGTACTAGAGCGTCTGTCAGCATTTCTATTACTGAGCTCTGTTTTCAGGAGGTAATAATTTAACCATAAAAGTTTTCCTACCTCTGAGCTGGAACTTGAATACAAAATATCAGACAAGGGTTTCTTCAAAAAAACACAACTGTTACCAGTCTGACTTTCACTTTTTTTTTTTTCCTCAGTCTGCTTGCGCTTTGTTAATAGTGCAATTGCATTTACCTGGCAATTGTAAGATGCCAAAAAAAGTCGTAAGTCTTCCTAGGCTGAAATGGGACAGCTGGAAATGCCTGAAAAGTCTTCGAAGTCCTTTGGAGGAGGCATCCTCCATTGGCCCTGGGAGGAACTGAAGCAGTCTATTACCTCACCTTTAACATTAGACATTGAGCTAAAGTATAGCAATGTGATTTACTTATTTGTACTTGAACTTCGGCTTTTTTTTTTAACTGGATTTGAATGTATAGACTCTAGAGTAGTACTACATGTCTGGATAATAATTGTCTCAGCAATAATGAAGGAATAATTATTTCAGATAAATATTCCTCGTTAAATTTCTGTAGGTAGACATGCTTATTCAAAATAAGAGTATCATCTTAATACCAAGTTTTCATACTTTGGAGAGTGCATTTAAGTGATTTCCAAAATTTGGGCATTCTGATTTTGGAATGTAAATTTTTCTACTAAGGTATTCCTGAATGATGTTCATTTTAAATATACTTGCCTCTGGGGACAGGCCCAAAAAGACACTTATATTCATTTAAACATATAAAGCTAACACATAAATACAGACCCTGAAAATGTCATCTTTCCCATGCTTAACTTTACTGGTGAATAACATTAATGTGTTTCAAGGGATTAAAATCACACCATTTAATTATACAATTCCTTACAGACACAGACCGACCCGCTAAATCAGCGGGGACCGCAAGACAGCAAATACATGTCAGCAAAAAAGAATGTGGATAAACAGCAATTATGAAACAGATCTGACAAGTCAAAAATCCAGCTGAGCTCTAGAAGTTTATATTTTGGCACCCGGCTCTTTGCCAGCACCAGTATTTCATACTTGACACCTTACATGGACATTGTGGAATTCTGAGAATATTCTTACACAATTATGTGCATCTTGGTGAGCCAATGTCCCCCTTAGGGAAAGGAGGGGGTGGAAGAAAGAGAGCAGAGAACAAATAATGGGAACATGAATGATGCCTCTTATTAGTCATATATTATATAATCACATAATAATTTAAATTGAAAGGGGCTTATGGAAACCATTTAGTCCCAACTGCATACTTGAAGCAGGACTAATTTCAAAGATGGATCTGTCCACTTTTGACTGTCTTCAGGGGTGCTGATTCTGCTCATTCTCTGGGCTCCCCTTTCAGTGTTGAGCCACTCTTGCTGTGCAGAATTTTGTCTTTCTGTCTGATCAGTGTTTCTCTTGTTGCAATTTGTGACTGCTGGCTCTTGTCCCACTGTCATTCATGTCTGAGTAAAGTTTGGCTCTGTCTTCTCTTCAGTCCTGCTTTAGGTAGGTGAAGGCTGGTTAGGTTGCCCTTCTGTCTTCTTTTGTCCAGGGTAAGCAGATGTGGCAGCATGGTGGCCATGGTGGTTTGGATGTGATTTCAAGTGATTTCAAGTTCTACAGAAAAGAGAAAAACTTCTCCCTAGACCTGCTGGGTATTACCTCATGCAAGCTGGTAAAAAGCTAACCTCCACCACTGCAAGGGTGCACTGCTGGCCCACATTCCACTTGCTCAACAGGAGACCACAGTGCTTTTCTGCAAGGCTGCTGGTTGGGCAGGTCAGGCTGTACCAGGACCACCTTTGGTCTCTTAGTATAGTGATGGGTGATGTTGTAGGGAATGTTGGGGGGTTTGTTTGTTAAAAAGAAACACACAACAAAACCACTCTGAGGTTTCCATGTAATTTTCTTTAAAAAAGCATTGGAGATGAGAGGACAGAGGGAAATTAGTTCCATTAGTCTATGGAATTAAGGCTATTAATGAAAGAAGGTCACTTCACCAGTAAGTTATATTCATTCTAGAACTGCTTAACACACATTTATAAAGTTTCACCATCCAGAAAATTCAGTTTGTATACAGGTGGGTAGAACAGGCTAGGCATTCTTTCCATGTATGTTACCTAAAGCACAGCACAAGGGTATGCTAATTTAGCATTCCTCCAAATGCTTCAGGAAGGTAGGGGGATAAACATTATGATCACTGTAGAGGGGATAGGAAAACTGAGACAAAATTGTTCCACGTTTGCCAGAGGCCCATGCAGTAAGTCATTAAGTAAAACAATCCTCCTAAGCAATGTAGCAATCTGTCAGCTAAGCTATAGATTATGTGTATTTTAAATCTAGTATCTTTAAGCTTTTAGTAAGAATCATTTGAGGATAGTTTGAGGAATGCATGAGTGTTCTGCATATTTAAGTTATGAGTTAACCAAGTGGTTCCTATTTTTGCCTTAAAAAAGCAAAGACTTAGGAGAGGATAAATAAACTACAAATCAACAGAAAATAAAAAATATTTTCCATTTTTACAAATGAAAGTAGGATTTATAGCTTAATGTTAGAATTACCACAATATAGAGGAAAAAGCCCTCCAAATTGTATTAAAAAGAATCTAACAGCAGTAAAATGGGCAGTAAATCTGAAGTTAAAAGACTGAGACAAAAAAGCTGTGATTTGAGGAATGTGGTTCTCAGAATGCAAAGACCGATCCTTAAATCTTCACTTTCTGGAGAAATCAATCTAAATAATGCTTTTCTGATCAGTTCTTCCCAGAGCAAAGAGACAGTGCTCAGTCCATTGGGTGGTTTAGATTAATTGACATGGAGTCTCCCAGCCAAACCAGAGAGATGGGAAAGCAGATCAGTTGTTTGGCACCCCTCTGAAGCTGAACACAGCCAACAAGCTGTTCATGATGGCAGCAGATGTTCCTGCCTTTGCCTTACTCCAGAGTTTGCTGTATGGACTTAGTTCATGGTCCAGTCCTCCCAGCTGCAAATTCCAGTGCAGGGAAAAGCCCATCAGAGTAGAAAAATCGGATGCTGACGCATCAAGACCTGGAAGTAGTTGGTGTGTTCAGATAGGGGAATGAGAGGGTAACAGTAATCTGCAGTGTAGAATTAGGTATCTCAAGGCCATGATCCAGCCCTATGGAAAAATTGCAGGCATGGGTTTGTAGAAGCAAATAATAATAAAGGAGATTTTTTAATGTATACTTCTTTTATCCAGAGAAATTCTGGTTTTGCTAATGAAGGGCTTCACAAACAGCAAATTAAGGCCAGCTCTGTTGCAGAGGAGATTATCTCAAGAGAGAGATAAACAAACTTCATCGTGTGCATCAGGGAGTAGGATACAAGAGCAAGCTCCTTTCTGGAAGCTCTGCATCCCTTCCGAGCCTCGGAAAGGCGAGCGCTTGTCGAAGCCATACGGAGAGCATGTGTGGAGCCTGCTCCAGCCTGCCATGGGGAGCAAGCAAGGCTGTGCTGGCCAGAACAGGGCTCCACCCAGGAGACATGACTCAGGCTGTGGGACTAGAGCCTGTGCTCCATGGGAATGGCCTTCAAAAATCACAGTCTTAAGTAAAGAGATCACAATTCCCTTTTAACTTGGGGAATTTGCAGGGTTTGGAGCGGGTTTGGGTTTTTTTTAGAAAAAGAACTGGATGGCACATTGCTTGTAATTTTAAAGAAAATAGATAATTTTTTTCAGTTGATCATGTAACCTTGCTATGATAAATATATTAATTGTTTAATTTTTAAATATGGAGAGTCAAATGGCTGGTTTTAAAATGCAGGAGTTTTACATATTAGAGGGAGAGACATGGACCCATTTTCAATTTTACATTCTTTTTTGTGTAACCTTTTTCAGTGTATACAAGTTCTTAATGATTTGTCTATTTTCCTTTTAAAAAATCAGGAAATAGCATGCAAAATTTCAGAAATTCTGATCATTTCCCACAAAACCATTTTTTCTTGCACATATTCTACCGTGAGGCTGACTCGTCCTATAGAGGGGGAAGGTAGAAAGCCCACAAGGGTGTTCCTTTGGAAATTACAGTATTTCTATATCCATTACTGCAAGGGCATTTTTAAATATATCATCTTTCACAAATGGGGATTTTGGAGTCCCATTTGGGAGTTTTGGCTTTTATTCAAGATAGAGAGAAACCTAACTGAACAGTATTCCAGAGCCTTTGGAGGTCCATTCCTGATTTTCAAAACTGCAAGGATTTAAATCCATTTTGAAAATAGGGCTTGGGCTGCAAGACCAATGTTGCCTCTGGAATGTCTTGCCTTTCAACTGCACTACACCAGAATCACAGGATCTGGTTAGAATGTGTTTTAAATGTACAATGTGTCTGGCACTTAATGACAGTGCGTAACATTTGTTTATTTTTTAAGAGGATGCATTGCAAACCCCATCTTTTTTCTTTAATATTGGTTAGTTATATAAGCTTTAATTTTTCCACATGCTTACTGACAGTTTGACAGAATTTTAAGTAAGCTTTGCATGGGAATCAATTCCTCTGTTTTATGCACTGTGCTAAAAGTAATTTGATTATCCCTATGGCTGGAAAAAAAAAAATCTGCATCTGTCCTGAATTGAAAACAGATCTGCATTAAAGAGCATTACCTCAGTATCACTGATACGCTAGAAATGAGTCAGCTGGGAAGTACATTTTCAAATAAAATACGACAAAACTACAAGCAATTAACTTCTTTCTTTGAGTAATAGAGATATACAAAATACACGTTTTGTTCTTTAAAAATACCTTATGCTCTTAGTTAGAGAGTAATGTAGGAATAATGTGCTTAAAGAGTGGACTATGCAGGTAACAAGGAAATACGTGCTGCAGAGCACCAGGGACTGCTTCAGCCTCACCCATGGAAGCGGTGGATGTTCAGCCAGTTACGTGGTCATCGCTGCTTCCTCCTCCAGCTGAAAACATGGCCTGACAGATCTAGTCATGCTCGTGCCTTGATAACATTCTATCGGGGTCTAAAATGTATTTTAGCTTTGCTCTCACTGCAAGACTACAACTCTGTAGGGCAAACATATTTTTAATTCATATAATACAATTGTTAGGATTCTTAGGAGCTTATTTGGGTACAAACCAAAAAATTACTTACATCATGAGCATTTTTAGCTCTCTCGAGGAACAAGGAGAATGCAGTAGTTAGGACTTCTTGATAACCACCAAAATGTATTTAAAAATCCTTTAGAAAGATAGGTTTTCCATAGCCATTTCTCATTTTAAATATTATGTGTGAGTGACCTTTTTTTTATGAAAGGAAGCATTATTTTAGCAAATTAAAATGCTATATGTCAGTATCTCAAAATTTTAAATCTATATAAGGCATACTATAATCATTATCCAATTAGGATGTATTCAAGGACCAGCTTATGCCAGAGGTGACTGCTGTAGCAAGTCATTCACTTTGAATCTGCCCTTGACTGTTTCACCTCCCTTAAAAAAAGCCAAAGAGTTAAGTTACACTGCTTTGCTATTTTAGTTCATTGTTTTGGCATTTTCATGTGAAACGAAGTCTCTTCTTGGCACTGGGGACAACAGTGGCAGAAATTATAATTGAATCACCTAGATATATGTTGAGTTCAAAAAGTGGTTAGCACAGATGGGACAAGCACTTTGTTGATTGCTTTTGGATGGCCTGCTTGGGACAGGACAAGACCTTGGGAGGCAATAAGCCTAATTTTTAAGGAAATGAGGCTGTGAATCAAAGATTGACTCTCTGCAGGAGGTATGAGTTACATCCAATGACTAAAACCATGTGAAGGAGAGGGAGCCAAATAGCTGACAAAAGTGGAAAAAAAGAGTTTTTGTTGATTCATTATAAGAGAAATAATGAAAGCTAAAAAGATTTTGGAAAGCTGGAACAATAGCCACTGGGAGATTTCCTTCCTTTCTTTTAGAGCTCTTGGAAAAGTGGGAGAAAAATCTGATCTGCTCAGCTACCACTTTCTTTTTCCAAAGTCCATTGATCATAAATATTGTGATGGTGTTAAGAAAATTTATGTTACACGAGATTCTCATTACTGAAGTAATGATGCATTGGCCAGGAGGTGATGTGTTCTTTAGATAGTCCAAAATTTTGTTTTGTTTTGAGAACCTGCCAGCATCTCTTAAATGATGTCAGATTTTTGTGTTTGCCAGACATTACTGCAGAGTACCATGGGACTGTCTTTGCCTTAGAATCAGTCAGATTTTTTATTCTGGTTTCTTTGGTGGCTTATTTAGCTTCACCTAACACTGAAATATCAAAACTGTTGATTGATGGAATTAATTGATTATCAGTATCTCAAATTGCTTTTGAGCAATGGCCAGTCAAGGGTCAGTTAAGGAAGTAGATTGATAGATAGCTCTTTCATCTCTGAAAATCCAGATCTTGTCCTTCAATTCATTTTTCATCAAAGTTAGGCACATTCCTTGTTTTTATCTCACTGGCCATGCTGGTGCCAGTCTTGTGGTGGCAGAGGAGCACAAAGGCCAGAGAGGCAGCGTTGTCCTGGGGGTGAGACTGGGATGTGCTCTTTCTGCTCGGATATGTCTTTCTGCATTACTTATGTGAAAGGAAGGAAACTCTTGCTTAAATGTTTTACCAGTGCACAAGCTGCATTTTTTAGGATGTACTGCACTGTTATCATTAATTTAGGCTTATGTGTATGCTGTTACAGAAGAAACATGACAACACCTGTGAGAAAAAAATAACCTCTCTGCATTTACTTTGTTTTCTTTGTACAGTTAGCTTGTTTGTGTGTGTTTGTAAGATTATCTGGTATTCACAGAATTTGAGTTAAAAATTAGGAAAATACCAAAAATTTCACAGGTTACTCCTGACCTTGCATGCTTTGCAGATTATTATCAGGCATTAGTCACCTCTATTCTATACTCAGAGAGCAGGAGAAATAGCAGAAAAATAACCAAAAGTGGCAGTATTGTTTTACTAAATTTTTTAGGTACAAGTTATTAACATAAAATATGTTTTCCTTAATAGAGCAAAGGAAGGTGCCATATAGACGAGGGGAGAAACACAGAACAATGCAGGGATGTGCCTGTTGTGCCAGCACACCAACTACTGTTACTAGGTATCTGTTAGACCAGGGAAGATCCTTACCTTCTCCCTAAGAGATCTGCATTTGTCATCTGTTAGATTAGATAATGAAGCTTTTTTTGTGGAAAAATACATCACATAAATTTAGTGGTAGTGATTTGGCTGCACCAGCCCTGCCCAGGGCACAGTGGTGAGTGGCCTGTTGCAAGCTCTGATAAATCTGCCATGATAAATCCACCAGCTAACTGGCTTAGAAGGTTACACCATATATTCAAGTGACTTTTATTTTCTCATCTAATAAAACTAGAGCCCAGTCTTGCAGGATATGGCATTTAAGAATGCATTTAATTGTAATAAGATAAATAGTTGAACTGAGATGACCCACATTTTTATTCTTAAATACATGAATAATTGTCCTATTGGACTGACACAACAGCACTTTCCAGCATCTTGTCAGAACAAGACATCAGTTTATTATTCAGCAAAACAAAGTAACATAAGCCATGTGTAGGTATCTACGCTGCACTTGGAACCATTTCAGGACATCCAGCTATAAGACCACAGGTTTTGTCCACCATTATGGGCCTTTTATTTCTTATTTAGTTGGTTGGCTGGTTGAAGGAATTCTTATTTCGTGAACCACCATTAGAGTGGCTGAAGAATGACGTTTAATTCTATTTGTAACCATCCCCAGAGATGAGGATCTTTCCACATTGCCATTATTAACAACATGCTTTCTTTCAACTTTTCAAAAAGCTGATACTCAATAAACAGTAGCTTTCTAGTTTTGACTGGCAAATGTAGCAGAGTAGAACAAGAATAATAAGCCTCATCGTGACTCTTTGTTGACCATATCACCAAAACTTTCTATATCCTGTGTATCAATGCATGTCCATATCTAGTATAGTGCTTTCATCATCAAAGCTTTTTTCAGAAGAGAAAATTAAAATCCTCATTTTCAATGGGAAAAATTTATTTTACTCCCAGGTATAGTCTGTGAGCTTATTTTTTCATGCAGTAACTTCAGGAATAGGCATTTATTTCATTTATAATTTTTGAAGGATTTCTGTCATCTGAGCATTCTAAAGGGAAAGAGGTGATGTGTGTTGAATACTCTATATGTTTTTATTAGTTAGCAGCAATGACAAATTATTTGAGAGCAGGTTAGTACCTTAGAGGCAGCTATCAGAAAAGCTTTCTTCATTTATTCAGTTATAGACCACATGACATAAAGGACAAATAAGTGTCAAGAACTCAGGTGAGAATTATACACTCTGTTGCATTCTGCAATGTTTCAAGAGTCTTGTAATTTCGAACTCTGTTTGCTTGGCAATACACCAAGTCTTTAAAATTCAGTATATATGTACATTTGGGTGTGCATGTAGAAGCTGTTACATTTATTCTCTCTATTACCATTATTGTGAGCATCATTGCAATTACTGCTTCGAGAAACCCAAAATTTCTCTGGTCTGCAAGGGATATAATCTTTTTCAGGCTGTCAAACCCGAAGAGAATTTAAATTTGAGAGCTTTCAAAGGAATTACTGGTGACATTTTAAAGTTTATGACAGAAAGACAGATAATAAAGTTCTGTCTAAAGGGAAGGCACCAAAATGAAGCACCATGTTTGCCTTTTCACAGGCTGTTCAATGTCAGCCTCCTCTCAGGAGGATCCACTGCAGTCTTAATAACATCAAGATTGCTTCAGGTTATTCTCTGGCTTCCTTAGGGTAAATTTCAACTTGAACTAGACTGTTTGAAAAAGTGCCATTTACCTAAGTAGTCTGTAACCTCTTCTTTTTCCTAATCTGAGCTGAATTCTCACCCCTTTGTCACTCACCTTAATCATATTAGACACCTGATAACAGTTAACATTGTTAGCGAACGAGAAACAACAACATCTTTCCGTGCGTTAGCGGTCCCTGCAGTGCACCTTTGCTTTAGGTTTCTCTTGAAGTGTGGATCAAAGCATTTCCTGGTCCCCACAGTTCATCTACTGGGCTTTCTTATTAGGCCTCCAAACACAGGAAGTTTACAGCTCAGGCTGCACTTTGATTCAAGTATAAGATATGTAAGTACAGCAAAGGTATTTACCCACTCTCAAGCCAGTAATTATTCCACAGAGTAATTTACATTTTGACTGGTGTGTCTCCGAGTCTTGCTTTAAAAAAAAATATAGCTTTTCCCTTTGTCTGGAATGCATCACTATTTACTATTATTTGCATGTCTAAGTTCATCTGGTAAGATAATTTTATAAAGGTATTCTGCAAAGAATACAAGGGGAAAAAAACATGTTTTCTTTTTGAAATGGCTGATACCTCTCTTTATTCTTTGGGGACTGGAAATTACATCCCTAAGGGGGAATAAAAGGTCCCTTTGGAACAGTTGTTCCTTTCTGTTGTGCAAAAATACAGTGGACTAACCTGGCTACTGCAGTAGTTGCCTAAGCCAGCAGTCACATAAAGTTTTGCAAGCACTCAGAGCAAACCTCACTGGAAAAGCAGTGCCCCACACTGTCAGGAAAATATTGCTGAATTCCATTATATGAAAAGTTAAGAGCTCTTCACGCATGAAGACCTTTTTGCAGATGTTTTCCATTATCTAAACTGTTGGCCCAGATTCACTAGCAAGAGCAATAGTGGGAGTGTAGAACAAGTGGTGAATATGGTTGTCTCTTTTTGGTTTATTACATTTCTCATGATATTTGGTATTTTTACTAATCCCTAGTTGCTGAATACAGTGATTATATGGGAAAGAACTTTCATTTAAACAAAATAAATGAAAATTTGCATCAGTGGTAAAATTCAACCATTGCTGTTGCAAAGAAACATTTGAAAATATATACTCTGGAAGTGGATTCCAAATGGAAAAAGAATCCTGAAATCTGCCATTTATACAGTAATTTAAGCTACTGTAGGACACTGAGGAGTGCAAGCTACAATATTTGAGAGTGGGATGTCCACAATTTAGGGCAAATGCATTGCAGACCACCCATTCCTTGCTAGCTTCAGAAAGCAGCACATAAACCAGTAACTGCCTACTCACCACGTCTATGAAAAACCTCTTTTGCCAAGTGAGATGGGGAAAGATGAGGTCACTGGAGGACTGGGCACTTGCAGATAACACCAGATGCATGTTAAAAGCAATATGTAGCATTCTCCTGCTCTTTTAAAATAGCTTTGAAAATCAGAAGGTGGTGGTGTTTACAAAAATGAAAAAAATTCAAACTTTAAGTACTAAAACAGTAAGATTTAATTGAGAAGATGACATAGTTCAGGTCATATCTGTTTGCTAGGACCAAAATAGAGCCAAAAAATAAATCTTAAAATGCAGGTTCAATGCAGTGAGCGGTGTGGGTGAGCAAGACAATTTGTAAAATCCGGCTGAATACTTCAAGAAACCGTGTTGATGTGAACCGGTGCAGGAATTACGGGCCGGCAGCAGGGAGCCGGCATCCCCGGGGCAGCGCTATTCGGCTGTCCCAGTTCTGAGCCCGTGCTCCAGGGGGCCCTGCGCAGCCAAAAGCGATGCTCCCTTCGCTCACCATCTGCAAGCCAGGGGGTTGTGCTGCTGCAAGGGCTGTGAAACGCCCCTTTGCAGTCCCACACTAAATAAAGTATCTCAGAGGCAGCCTCTCCTGCCCAGGTCCAGCACACTTCCAAGAGTCACTGCTTGCTTTTTACAAGCCACAGATTGTTGTAGGAGTGATGATTTATTTACAGAGAAGTATTTTATTTTTAAATAGAAAGACAGCTAACGTGAAGAGTAATGAATTCTCTGTGTGTTGTGCTTGCATGTTTGTGATTGTTTCCGGCTAAAAAAAAAAAAGGTTAAAAGTGGTCCCCAGCGGGGGCTTGTAGTGTTTGTTATTTGTTTTCTGTTTGTGAACTGAGGTAGAAGGGAAACAGGTTTTTCGT
Organism: Leptocoma aspasia; assembly: GCA_013399835.1. Lineage (NCBI taxonomy): Eukaryota > Metazoa > Chordata > Aves > Passeriformes > Nectariniidae > Leptocoma > Leptocoma aspasia. Next base: position 1,760,022 of record VXAX01007363.1, on the reverse strand, counting down.
TATTGGTTTTATATGGTTGTGCTGATTCACAGGTTTAAAACAACTATAAGTACACCTCATGGAGGATTCCTGATCTTTGTCACATTGGGGTCTGTTTCTCTGCTGCCCTCCTTTTCCCATAGTCTTTCAGGTCCTACCTGCAAAGCTGATGCACATTGCAAAGGGTAAGAGCAGCTGATTCAGTTAGCTGTAAAATGTTTGGACTGTCCAACACCTTTCCTCCCTTAAATAAAAGTATGTTTCCATATCCCTAAACGGAAATTCAGACTTCCACCTTTTCTTTTTGCTGCTTGGGTTTCAGCTGTACTTGGTCATGTGGCCTCTGACACTGTACAAGAAAAGCAACCTGTCCCTTTAACAGTTCCTGTCATTGAGACGGGAACCCTTCTTCGGAGAGATACGGGGAAGTTTTAACCAGCAGTATTCCCTGTGTCAGGAGAGACTTGAAATGACACTTCTCAGAGCTTGGCGAGCCTCAGGAGTCACAGACTTATTCCTAATAAGCTTTAGTTATTTCAAAAAGCGGCGATTTGGAAGTTGAAGTTTTGGAGTTGAGAGAACATTTTTTTCTTTTGTAGGCAGCCTCTAGTTTTTCTGTACACAAGTAGACACAAGACAGTTTTCTGAAATAAGGGGAGGGAATACAATGAATCAGGCTTGCCTGTTAGATGTAGTTGGTTTTGTTTTCTCAGATCAATAGAAACTGTAACAGGTCTTAACTTCTTTAGCTACCTACAGATTTCTATAAAATGCTTACCTAGTTTTGTCTCATTGATGGCTGCAGTCCAGAAGATATAAAACTGCTTAGTCTTAACAACAGTGATCATTCTCACTTCAAAGACCTTGAAAAATATCTGTGTGGCAGACCTGGGACGCCACTTAAAGATGCAGTTAGAGACTGCCATGGTCATAATCATGGCCTTTTTCCACAGGGCACTATTACCAAGCATATAAAAAGTCATGCCCAGCTTTATTTAGCTTTACAAGGCTTTATCTTCATTCTAGCAGAACTGCATGAGCCTGTTTCCCCACACACCATCATGAGAAGGAGAGAAAGTTTAAAAAGGGGGGCCAAGCTATTACTAATGAATACCTGAACTGTGCCCATAAATGCCACTTCTCAGGGACATAGGAGAAGGCTTTGGCTGTGGCTTCACATCAAGGAGCAGCACTGTTTGAATAACGCCTCCCATAGAGCAGCCAGGCTATGGCCACCCCAGGCTATGCCAACAAAAGTGTTCATGTGGCTTCCCGATGTACCTGATCACAGAAGTGATCAGGATGGAATTTTTTTTTTTCAGGTTCCTTTTCTCCCCACCCAGATCAGCTCCTTGAAACATTTTACCGCACAGCTGCGTAAATAGTTGGCTTTGGCAGAGCACAGGGAGGGAAGTGGGGTGGGCACCAACGTCCAAAGGAGAGCCAGGGCTATTTAAACTATCCTTGCCATCAGAGAAGTGCTCTAATGTCTTGTCAAACCAAGACATCTAAGAATCACAGTCCCAGCTGCATGAAGTCCAAAAGCACAGATTGCCAGCTGCTTTCAGTGTGTATGAAGAACCTGTACAAAATGGGGAGGCCACTGCATACAAGTATGAGACTAGCTCTGATCTGTTTCTTTTGTGGGGGCTGTTGTCAGTGCTATGGACCATGCTGGTTGTTCAACATTATGTTGTTGGATACCATCCAGAAGTAGCTTTGTGCCTCTAAAAAAGCAGCTTCCAGAGGTAAATTAAAGTGACCTTGGAATGAGTGGTGCAAGCACTGAGGTCCCACAAACACCCATCCTCCTTACCATGCCATTAAGATCAGGTCTGTACAACACCAGATCCAGATCAACTGGCAACACAGATGTGTCCTGTATCAGGCTTGGGTGCATGGTTACTCAATTAGCCTGCAAAATAGCCTGCAAACCAGCATGTATTTCAGACTTCTGTTTATGCTGGATTCAGAGGACAGACCGTTCCTAGTCAGGAGTTATGCCTGCCAGAACAAAAAAAGTTATCCTTCAGAAATACTTCAAAACAAATTATAACCAGAAATGTAAGTTTGGACAGATTTGGTGGTTTATGCCAAATAGCTAGGTTTTATTTTATTTAGTACTATGTGCCCTAGAACCAGAGTTAGCACATTGTGTGACAGCAACCTAATATTCTGTACAAGAGTTACAATGGGAATGAAAAAAAATATCAGCTAAAAAAAACGCAGCTAAATTCAGTTGGTTAAAATCCAGCTAACAAACTCTAAAACACCAGTAGCTCATGAAGTGTAGCATGTTTGCTCTATTTTTAATGCCTCAGACTTACAAAATGCTCTGAGACAGCTGAATGAAAAGTACTAAGAGCTTCTTGTTTTGTTTTCATGGTGGTCTTCTACAGAGAGGGAGACTGTTAATGTTGGTAGCTACAGCAATGGAGAGCAGCATTGCTATATATTACTGAGTCGGTGAATGTGTATTTTTTAGGTACCCAGGAAAAAGCTTTTAACACGATGAGTTAAGCTCTTTGCAATTTGAGGGTTATGAAGACGTCTCTGGAGGTGGTTGTACCGCAGTCTGTGTGGACACATTGCTGAATACCTGCCAGGTGTCTGCATCTCACTGAGCAGGGTGTTCCGCAGAATCCTTCTGGAAGGAAAACTGCTCACAGAGGTCTGTTTGAACACTTGGGATGATGGCAGAAAGGAACAAACCAAATTTTTATGGAGTCCCGTCCTACAGGTCACAGAAAGCAATTTGCAAACATTGAAGAAATGTCAGGGAAAAGAGAGGTAACACGTCTATCCAGCTCCAAAAGCATCTGTGAAAAATTACATAGCCCAGATGGCTGAAATTATTTTCACATTCATTGCACATGTAGTCTGGTTTTAGCTATCTCCAGTGCAGTCATTCTGCTGATCTATGGAAGTTATTCCCCCTCAGTGCATGAGCATGTTTCCCATTCACATAAATAAGAGTTATGTCTTTGTATCCAGGGAGAGGGGATTTTATTTGTCTAGTGCCAAAGCAGCTTCTCACAGGACTGTTTTCCTCCCACATTCTCAGTTGTGTTCAGCTCTCCTGACCTGTGTTTTCTTTGTTTTGATATGTTTGAACTTATATATTTTAGGCAATAAATGTTAGTAAACTGTGGAAAAGGTGACAGGCTAGAAATGGGTTACTAGGTTTACTAGGTTAAACCACCTCAACCTAAAACATGAGAGGTGGCTAAAAATAGAGAAAAAAATTTGGAAAGTCTTGCAGCATAGAAGTAATTTGATTTTATGTGATGATATCACCACATTTTCCTCTCTCCCTTCCCCTGGTACCTATCAATGAGAACCTTGTTTTGCTGTATGTGGGAAAGGTTGCTCTTATTTCCAGGGCTGCTGTCAATTGCTTTTAAAGTATCTGTCATAAGGTACTATTCAAGCAGAGCCAGGGATGACTATGGCTATCACTGCTAAAAAGTTCTCAACCATGGAGCATGGATTTCTTTAGTATGAGTTTAGGTGGTTTAATTAATGGAATGCAATACTGATGACCAGTGCAATACTGATGACCAGGGTACCTCAGCCCAAACAGGCACTGGTGCTGCACTAGCAATCACAGGGTCTCATTTTGACACCTCCCATTTATTTTCCAAGACTATTGCTGGGAGGGTGGAGCTAAAGTTTACTCAACATTAGGTTTGATGTACCAGGGTTTTCTGAAGCAAAAGTCTGTCAAGTTGGAATAGTCAATATTTGCCATTTGCTCTTCCCTGGTTCACTTGGTTGTCATCATGCTGTGATGAGGTTAAGTGTGCTCTTCTCCCTGTGAGTTTCTAGGAGTGTTGCTGATCTGTCTGCTTCTTGTCCCCTCCTTTTTTTGTGGGGGAAGAGGGGAGAGATGGGAGAAGAGGAAGAAAGCAGCAACAAAATTTTAATTCTTTTTAATTTTTTAATATTTTCGTAATTTTTAAAATTTCTTTTTATTCCTTTATTACTGTTACAGGCCAGGCCTTCCAGCCATTCCAGCCTGTCTCCTTCTGGGTTGACAGAAACTGTCATATAACTTTCTGATGATGGTATTTCTTTTTACCTTTTCTGTCTTTTCTTTCTGCAGACAAGTTTTCCTAACATGCTCACTGCCTGGTTAATCAAACAAATTGACACACAGCCACCTTGGGAAACAATTGTGTAACTGGAGAGACCAGGGAGAAGGCAGAGGAGGTGTCAGCAGCACACAGTCAGTAGCCACGTGGGATGAATGAGCTCCTGGATAGCACTGCAGGCCTGTTAGCATCCCCTCAGCTGGCTCCTGTGCAAATCGGGGTCAGCTAAAACCGCTGGGGAGGGCAGCTGTACTCTTAGGCGAGTGCTGTATAGGTCCTTGGTCACTGTAGCTCTAGAATAACTTGGCATCGCCATATGGATAGATCCTGCTCTTTTGCATCCCCTGTACTGATGAAAAGCAGTTTTCCCTCAACTCCCTATGGCACTGGACAAGCGTCCTGTTTGCCCGGCCGCTCCCCGGGTTATCAGGGGCTGCAGGAGCAGCAGATTAGGGCCATTCACACCGGCAGCTTCCTTAGTGCCTTTGCGAGACTGATAACCCCTGGCGGAGCGGCAGTGACGCCAGCAGGCAGCAATCCCGTCCCCAGGGAGAGCTGCCTGCCCTGCTTGTGTGTTTGTCCCCGCAGGTGTGGCTCCTGGAAACCCTGTCTCTCCCTCTGGTTTTTGGCGCCTGCAGTAGTCTCCCGGACCGGTCATCGCGGCTTGTCCGGTTCCAGCCATTCTCCCTGGGGAGCTTCTTCTGGGCAGGATCTCGGGGAAGTGTTGCTCAACAGCAGCCTCATCCTTCACAGGTGGCTTTATGGCGCTGCCAAGGGCTGTGTGCTGAGCCAGCCTGGCTGTGGCACAGCACGGCCCGCACCCCTGTTTCCTCCCCGCTGCCTGGCAGCCTGTGGGGAAAGGTGTTGGCTTCAGAAAACAAGACGGGCTGGGTGAGCAAACAAGAAGAGGCATGAGAACAGCTAGGTTTAATTCCTAAGCACTTCAGTGCTGCCGGTCGGAAGGCAGGGCACAGCCCGAGGAGCCCGGGATGGGTGGCAGGGAAGCGTGTGGAGCAGCACGTGCAGCCACCGCCGCGCCGGGAAAGCGCTTGCCTGGCCCAGGGGCTGCGCCTCGCTTCCACAAAGGTCCTTCCCACAAAGGCAGCGCTGAGCGCCGGCATGCCCTTCGTCTACTGGCCTCACCTTCGGGAAGTTGCGAAAGCAAAGTTTGAGGATTTTTGCACGTGGCTGTGAATGTATATTAGCTTGCTTGGCCCAGGATATAGTGAGCCACTGAGAAGGAGTGTTTACTGAAGTGTACCCTGGCATCCTTATCCTTCCTTTGCAGCTGCTATTTACCAGACAGCATTTGTGGTGAATGTAGCTGGCAGGAAACATCGTCTGGAATGAACTGGATGAGTTAAAGAATTTTTCACACTAACATTGTTGCAGGCGTTTGAAAATACTTCACATGACGGCATATTTTTGTAACACTGAATTAAATTAACATTGCATGAAGCTGGCTCAACTAAATCGGATTTACCATCAAAATGTTTGGTGTTTTTGTTTTGGGACCCTGCCTTGTTTACAGCTCCTGTGTGTTAGGCTCTGTATTGCAGAGAGATCATCTCCACCCACTGTGACACGTTGTATCACAAATGTGGCAGCAGCACAGATGATTCACCAGTGCTGGATGGGGGGTGTGCTTGGGGGGTGGAGGGTGAGATTCAGACTTTCTCTTGGAAATTTAAGAAACTGATTATGAAAATGCAGGTATTCCTGTTTTAGTCAAAATGGTCTGCTATGACACTATTTCTTTAAGAAACTTAGATTGCTTAACTAGAATGGCAATGTCTTCTTTAAAAATTGCTGGAATAGAGTAGCAGGATTGTTTCTTCTATAGGCTATTCCAAGATTGAGAAATTGCTTACTCATTCTGGGCTTTACCTTGACAGTCAGATATAATTATTTTTCTTGTACTTTGGTAACCCACGACTAGAACTTTTTCTTTATTTAACTATCATTCCAGAAACTGAGAAAATTGCTTGAAAATAGATCTAAAAAGAGATCAGATCCCACAAAAACAGGCAGCCATTAATATGCATGTCACCCCACCGTGCTGAGTCTTTCTTTGTAGGCTGTGCAATCTACTCCCTCCTTTACCCATTGCCTGTGTTTTCGTACTTTGTTCCTTGTTTAGATTTCATGTAGTACCATTATTCTCTATTTTTTTCTTGAGAAAGTTTCTAGCAGATTGTGGCTGGTGTAGCTGTATGGGAGCAGACTATTTTGGTCATGTTATTTATTTGAATTGGGACTCTCTAAAACCCCCTCCTTGTCATCAATCTAATAGAGATGTTCCGACAGTGTACTAGTCATTACTTGGGTGACATGAAGCAGAGTGTAGTTCTGGAGACGCCCTTCCAGTTAAAGACACTGAGCTTTAAACCCTCTTCACAGATGTGCAGGGCTGTACTAGCCATGCCTAGCTCCCTTGCATGCTTAATAGGCTTTTTGCCTATAAATCCCCATGTGCCACTGAGATACTGGATCTTAGTAGTAGAGCTGGATTTAATGGGAAACCTGGCTATCTCAGATTTATCTCACAGCTCCCGCCCTCAGTGTTGCTTATGGGGATGGGTGGGGTGCACTGCTGCTGCCACCCTGTAAAAGCAGCAGAGGGAAAAGATCTCCCTGCCCAGCACCCAGAAACAGGCTCAGAGCTGGGGCTTTGTTTCCAGAGCTCTAACAGCAGCATGGTCATGCAACAGAAGTTAACAAACCAACAATACAGGCATTTTTGTACAGAATAGGTCTATTATTCTTCCTGACAGCATGACTCGGAATTTGAGTTGTCATTCTTTGTATTGTTCCTTATTTAAAAAGAAAGAGAAAGCAGAACAAATAATAATACAAATGAGACAGCCTGGGGCTTGTGCTCTTGCCTATAGGATATTCTTAAAGTTCTGTTGGCACTACAAATTGGAATGATTTTGTAACCAGATCCCTGAACCCAGCTGTATTCTTAAAGTAGTCGAGCCTTAAAGTCTGACATGCTGGTGATATTCATTCACCCAGGACTGTTTTGCAGACTAACAACCAGGAATCCATAACCAGTCACTTACCAAGACTAATTAATTGATCACTCAGTGTACAGAGTTTCCCTTAGCTGGCCGATGTGGCTTGCAGTCATACAGAGCAGCATCTGTGTATTAATGCCCTCTCCTTTCCAGCCCTAGGTGAGGTTTAGGCAGGAGGATGTTGGGTGGGCTGCGGCAGGGATGCACACTGCTGCTCCTGGGCACTTTGAGCAGGGAGCCCTATCTGTGGCAGGCTGCCAGGCTGGATTCTGCCCTGACTGTCCCTGCCAGGCAGTGGCTTCTGGCAGGAGCCCATGGCCAGAAGGCTGCTGGAAAGGTGCATGAAGCTGTCAGGAATTTCAGACAGCAGTTTGTTGCTGTACAACCCTACCTCAATAAAGCTTCAAAGCTTCAAAAATTTGCATTAGATGAATTTTGAGCCATTTCTGGTCATTTGGCCTGGAAATCCATCCATACTGTATGCTGGATCAGAAAAGCCAAGATAGATTCTGGGAGATAGCCTTTTCTTTCTTACTCCAGCAGAGGCTGGCTATGCCTGAAAAGCAGTCCTTGGGCTTGCTGAAGTATCAAGAGTGGGGATGTTTCACAAAGATGCATCAAAAGAATATGGAGTTACACACACCTGAAAGCACACAAACTCCCCTGGCAAGGGGTAAGAATTTTGTCTTTTCTGCATGGTAACTTCCTCACCTGGCCAAGGAAGTCTTCTGGAGCATTCCCTTGGCTGGGGGAGGTACAGCTGCAGGGAAGCCCTGCACAAGGGGCTAAAATGGCATAAATCCCTATTCCACTTTTCAAGACTCTGTGTAAACCTCAGCTTAACTGAGCAGCCTGGAAGGTCTTTCAGTCCACTAGACACCATTTTTGTTTACACATCTGTAGCATTTAAACATTGCAGGATTGTTTAAATGCATTTAACATTTAATGCATTTATGTTTATGTTTAAATGCATAAACAATGCATAGATTTTGTTTAAAGGCATAAACATTGCACGACAAACTGTTCATGGTCTTAAATAATTGGGGGATTTGGCATGAAGCAAACAAACTGACAATGCAGGAATTAAGGGGAACCACAGGATATCTCTCCATTTTTGACAGGTAACAGATAACAGAATAACTTTATTGGCAGATAAATGAATAAATGACTGAGAGTCATATCCATTAATGGCAACCAGCAAACATCATCCCCACTTAGTCTCTTGATACAGTTTGTGAAGTCAGTGCCTGGATGCCCAGGAATGCCTCTTGCCTCCCTCTTGCAGCAGGAAGTGGGAAAATGGAGTGGACAAGCAGCAAGGAGAAGAGGGTGCCTGAGAGAAGGCGGAGGCATGAAGTATTCTGATAGGCAAGTCAGATGCAATTAAAAAGTTTTTGATTGAGAGACATGGAAAAATGAAGAAGCAAGCTCACAAAAGCATCCAGCAAGAGAGGCAAATGGGAGCTGACACAAATTCTGCTACAGGAGTGCAATAAAATGTCCTGGTCAGGAGATGTGGAGGGGGAACATAAGAGAACACACGGATATTTTATCTAGAGCAGACTGTGGCAGCCAGTGAGGGTCAAGAGGCACAATAGGAGGGAAAGGGTCGCACATGAATTAATGCCTCATGCTCACAGACCCAGGCACCTGGAGGGGTTAGAGAAGTCCACAAGGGGTGGACACAGGGTGCACACAGGATTGCTGGCATGGGGATACCATGGTCAGCTGCAGGAACTTATTGTGTGGCCCTGGGAGAAGTTCAGTCCCTTTCTCCCTATGTCTTTATTGTCTGATGCATAGTAGAGGCAGCATATGCAGTGAGACTGTCCTCAGCAATGCACTACACAAGACTGATGGCAATACAATTTCCTCAGGAAATATATTATGCATTTGTTATTTTCAATGAATATAAGGTGGGAGAACCAGCTAGAGATAGTTCACTGGTTTGCTTCCTACTTATATTTAAAATGTGGAAGCTTAAGCTTTTTCTTTCTGATGTTGTGGCTGTTCAGCAGAGGTTGTAAAGCTTTGCTTTCAGTGAGGAAATCGATCAGCTTGAAAACTGAAAATTGTCTGTCTGACATTGCCATACAAATAAGAAAGAGTGCAGTGCATACTGTTCTTTCTGTCCCTTTTATGCTATAGATTTGCTAGTGTGGGCTAGTTTTACCAGGTTTGTGAATGCACACTCATTTCTAATTGCATATTTGTTGTTAAACATTTATAAAGCTCACAAACATACGAAGCATATGGAAGTCTTGTTAAGAAGGATTTAGTCCCTTTGTGACTATATACAAACATTTGAATACTTGATTCAGACTGAATCATGAAGTTAAAAATAGATTGGTAAAGTCTTCAGATTTACTTTCTAAATTTTAAACCCTGTGGAGGCATATGGAAGAATTTAAAGTTAGCTCACTTTAATCTTTTTCTCTGATACAGAAGGAGTAAACAAGGGGGTTTTCTTTCCTTTTCTTTTAATGAAAACATTATTCTCAAGATTCTCAAGGCTTGAAATGAAGCCCTGAGAAGAGGCAACAGCTTGTTTCCTGCTTCCTTCCCGTTTTGTTTCTGCCAGGGACCCTCAGCTGTTGGGCTCGGTCCCCAGCCCTCCTGCACTCTCATCCCACATGCTGTCCTTTCCCTGGTGCTTCTGCCTCTCACCTCCCATGGACGGTTGGCATTGTGCTTGGATGGGCTTAGGCTGCTCCTGCTCACTTTGGCCACAAGGCCATTGCCACTGAATGTAAAAGTGGCCTGGATTGTGAGGACAGCAGCTGTTTGTAGTATGCATCTCACGTAATCTCAGCCCCCATCCATCTTCCCACAGCAACAGAGATGGTTGGTGGGGTCAGGATGTTGTGCAGTTCCAGCCTGTGCTGTTTGTCCCTGTAATACTGAGGTCAGGCCCTCTTTGTCCTCACAGGAGTGTAGCAGAACCAGACCCTCCAGGAACTGCCCAGTTTAATAGCTGCAGATAAAAAGGCCACCTATAGCAGCTGGAAAGAGCTGTTGCTAGAGCACAGCTTTGCTTTGCAAATGCAGGAATTGCTGAGTTGCAAAGGTGAGTTTATGAAAGTAATGGAGTGTGGGGCAATTTTTCAGAATTATCGCAGTTGCCATCATCTGTAGAAAGTGGTTTTCTGCCACTTCTGGTACTTCAAAACAAAAATGCCATTTCTGCTCTTCCAAGAAAGACATCAAGACATTTTAACGTCAAAGGATGAAGTCTGAGAGCATCACTGACTTAGAATAGTGTGGTGGGACTTTACATATGACACTCCATCTCAGAATAATTTTTCCCCTTTTGAACTTGTAGTGATATGTCTTTGATAGAGTATTTTGGTTTCTTAATTTGCTTCCAAATAGAGCTAAAAAGGTATTTTAGAAAATTATATGCAGGGATCTTGCTAAGGGCCTAACATTTAAAATCTTCCACGAGTGTGTGTGGGCATATGCCTAAGAGAAATTTTTCTGTGTATGTCTATGTAAGAACAAGTCACAGTTTTCAACACGTTTGCTTGCTTTCTGCATTCCAAGCTCACTTTTGTTTGTGCAGCTACAAAGCTTCTGCTGTTTTTAGTCCTAGATAAGATTCAGAGGGCCACGACAAATTGGCGGTACAATCCTTATCAGCCGTTTTCATAACCGGCAGAACTCGGGTTGGTCCAGTCTGGAGGGGAAGCTGTGAAGGACCAGCCTGGTCTGGGCCAAGGCTGCAGTCTGTGGATGAAGGGTACCCTCGGGGTGATGCTGGAGTGCTGCTGGGGAGCAGGGCTGGCTGCTCCCTTCTCAAGCTGGAGAACCCGTGTGTTCCAGGCGCAGACCTGCCACCCCGGTGCTCTGGCAGTCGGTATTAGCAGCAGCCAGCACGTGGTGGTGGAAGTGACACATGTCTGGCAGGAAAGGAAGAAGGTGTTTTCAAAGGGGGGGCTGCAGCCAGACAACTGCAGCTGGGTGGCTCTGCCTTTGTTTGAAATGTAGTGCTGGGGAGTCAGCAAGGCCTTTGGCTCAGCTCCTCTGAGCCTTTCTATGTGCCTGTCAATATACTTTTTCATATTTTAAGGAGTTGTTACCCAGCATTTTTAGGACACATGGCTCTTCCTCAGGAATGGGACTGTTTGGCTTGCTGATGCTTTCCATCTGGAGTACGAAGTACTTTTGATGGCTTTGATGGCTGATGGGGGTTATTGCCCTTTCTGGGTCTGGAAGCTGATGGAGAAGTGAGTGCCACTGGTGCTTTGGAGAATTGTCTAGGCTGTAAAGAAGAATAAATTAATAATCCCTGTCAAGGCAGTTGCTGTTCATCAGTGTCAGATGGTAAGTCACTGACATCACTCCATCTTCATATATTTCTATATTGTATCTTCAAACTATGGACTTTATTGATGTTTTTTAGAAATCTATCATATAGGTAATTATATCTGAATTTAGTAGTTCCTGGCATTGAATATTTGATTGAAAGTAATTACTTTCAAGCTGGTTTCACCTGAGAAATAGAAGCATTACAGTTCTGCTGCTTCCTGTCTTCTTATCACAAAAGGTAAGAAATTAAATTAAACAGTTAATTATCATTACAGGTAAGATTTAGGTGTTGGTTTATGTATTTAATTTATCCCTTAGAATATAATTTATGGAAAAATATGAACATGAGGCATGTTTAAATTGAAAGGAAAGAGAGTGATAAATACAAATTTTGAAAAGTAGGATGTGGATAAAAAGTTAGTTGTGCAGGGTATTGTTTTCTCTCTCTGCCTTAAATACTAGTGAAAACTTCCTTCTTGAATTTAGCTTGAATTCAGATTGTTTTCCATTTGCTACATCTTCTAATTAGTCACCTATTGACACTGTTTTAGATGCAAGAGAAATTGAATGTTGCTCCTATGTGCTCACTTGGTTTAGATCTAATTTTCTGTTCAGGGCACCCGTATGGGAGAACATAAAAAAACTTCAATGATTCATTGGGTAGCTGAAGCTGTTAATACTCCCCAGGGATGGCACAAGAAATGAAATCTCAATTAAGAGTGACTTTCCCTTACAAAGTAAAGCCTTTGAATCAGAGCATACCTCTGAGCCTTTTGTCTGCCAAATGGGTGGGGGTAATTCAGTTGAGAAAATGCAGTCAAGATGTGAAAAAACGTGCTTGGGGGCATCCAAAGCCTGTTTCCAATGATGCACGGATGTTAGCAACATGCTGAGCTTTAAGATCCCAGAGCACAATACGACAGACTATTCCCTTCTCAGTCTCTGGGAATTAAATTAGGTGTCAAACCAAAGGCCTTTAGGGAACTAAAATCAGAAAACGTTTGGTTTTCAGTTGGAACTTTTACATGACTTACAAACTTTCTGTGTGTGAAAGCTTATTGTAATATGGTTCTCTGCTGGCATTGAAATGAGGACTTGTCACTATTTTATTGGCAGTGCCTTTTGTATAAGCCAGTTGTAACTTTTAACTGAGAAACTTCAAAAAAATTCAGACTATACTTCAGCAAAATGAATTCCAAAAGTTTTGAAAGTATAAAGTGTACTTTATAGTGTTTTACAGTATATATATACACTTTATAATAGATGATATAAAATTGATCTTAAGATTCTTAATTCCTTGAATTGTGTGTAGACCTGAATTAAATTATTTTTAAAGTTCCAGCAGAGACCCCTGTTCCAGCTAAATAAGTGGATGTCCAGAAGTTGATCGTCTCACATATTCTGTTCCATAAGAATTTTAAATGGGAAAAAAAAGAGGACTGAAGCTAAATGTGTATTCATTTGAAAGGAGAAAGTAGACAAAGTCAATAAAAGTGAACTATATTATAGTGGTGCTATACATTTGGTTTAAATTAATTCGAAGTACATCACTTGAAATATCTTGTATGAAGGTATCGCTATGGAGGGAGGATCTCTTAAGTGCAGATCGTCTGTTTTAAGATAAAATAATAAAAAAATTAAAGAAACTGGATCTTATTCTATGTTTCTTCATAAAATATGAAGAATATCTTTAATGCTTTCAATTTTCTTCCTTTTATAGACTGTTGCAAATAGGCAGTCTTCCTGATCTCAGCTGCTCAAGTTTAGGTTAGGCTTCCTGAATAATGAGAATTCTCCTGTAAGCAATTCTCCCCCAATACGTTTTTTGTTTCTTTTTATGCTCAGTGGATTTTTTTCTGTGTTTGAAATATGCTGAAATTGTATTTTCATGCACTGTAAAATCAAGAGGACTAAAAAACCCCTGTTTTCCTCTCCATTTCCATTAAAAAAATAAAAAAGCCAACGTAACTTCATGTAAAGGGGCAAGGAAATGTCAACTGTCGTAAATTCTTAGGTTGAAGGTCTTCCAGCTGAGCTAGTGGTAACTCCCAGGCAATTGGTTTTTTTTAGAAGGACATGTTTGTAGACCTAATAACTAGGCCTCTAGGTTATTTAAGGTGTTCTCCTCTGGACTCTTCATAAGTGGTTGAATTTTTTTTGAAGTGCAGTGTCAGGAATGAGTCTCATAGCCCAGAGGATGGAGGTCTTGCAATGCTGAGGAGAGCAAAAGATTTCTTTTACATGCCATCTGTTAATAAATCTTTATATAATGGTTGCTTTTCTATGACAGGAAAGAAGTTGACTCACGTTCAGCCTGAAGCCTGCAGATCCTTTTGTGAGAACTGCCGCAGGGCCAGCTGTCTCCCATCCCCTGCTTATCCTCCTAACTTATTTCTTCCCAAGTGAAGTATTTTGCAACAATATGTCCTTTTTGCATACTGCTTCCCCTTTGTCTTAGCCCATTTCTCCAATTTCCATATCCATCTGTACGTCTAATCTGCTCTCTGTTATTCCTGCAGCTCCTTCTAGCTTTCTGCAGTCTGAAAACACAGAAATCAGGTTGCATCATGCTCATCAACAGGCAAGGTCCTGTCTTACTCATGGTTTTTAGTGCTTTCTGCTGTCCTCTCCAGGCTCAGGCAATTCTTGCAGATTTCTGCTGAGCACCATGATCTGGAGAGGATGGTCACTGAGGCCCCAGAAAAGCCTCAAAATGGATGTCTTGGTCACAAGACTCAAAATGTGAACAGTTCCTAAACAAGTACGCTGTAAAAATATTGAAGAGTGTCAAAATGTCTTGATGCATCTTTCCAGTTTGATGAGGAACTACTGGCAAGTACTTTTTGATGTGGTTTCCCTGTCCTGTACAGTTCCATGTAGATCATTCTCTTCATGAATATGCTATGTGAAGCAGCATTGGGAACCATATAAAAATGGAGCTATATCTTATTTACTTCCTTCTTATTTGTAAGATGTATTATTGCACAAAAATTAACTTTGACAATAATTTACAAAGTTACTCACAAAGACAAGTGACCTCAAAATCTTTACGTGCTTACAAAATAGAATGTGTGATTCTTTTCACACTTGTTCCTGCAAATTTAGGTCAGACTGAAAGGTCGGTGGGGCCCCTGTGAAACCTACTTTTGCCTCATAGAGATAAACATATACTTGCCTTTTCTCTGTCCTCTGCACGGTTGTGCCTGGATCTGTGCCATTGACCTCTCCAGACTTGTGTGGAGGAGGATTTTGCTGTCCATGGCTATGACAGCCGGAGGGCAGAGGCAGTGGGGACCAGGGTGCCGGTGCAGAGCAGCCCTGCAAGGGGCTGGCGAGCCTGGGTCAACCCAGACCGCACCAGTGACCTCTGTGGGAGTGACAGGACTCAGTTTCTCTACCTGTTTCATGCCCAAACCACATCTGCCATGACCACTTCCTCTCACATATCAAAGATATGCTTAGAGGCCTGTGGTGTTTGTGTTTTAGCAGCATTTAGGTACTGGTAAAAGTTAGTCTTTCTGCTTACCAGCAGGTTCTGCTGTGTGTGATACTATTCAGGAAAAATCTTTATTCAACCTGCTTCATACCTGATGTAGTCATCTGAAGTAGGTGTTGGACAGCATCAGAACCTTTGTTATTTTCCTCCCTTTTTAATGTCCCCAAACTAACTGGGCTTTCTGCTTTGTCTTTCTGAGTTTGGGATGAGTTTAGGTTACTTCTGAAGTACAACCACAGGCCTCTCTTCTGCCTATCATTCCCAAAGAAGCTGTACATTTTCTACATTAGTACTTTAGTTGTGTGAATTCCAAGAAAATTTCTCTTGTGCCGTTTAAATCTCTTACTTTTTTTAGCAATAAGATATCTGGTTCCTCCTGGTTTATTCTTCATGGCTATTTTATTAGCACACAGGCTTTTAATATGATGGCCAGAGTTTGCTATTTGTTCTTGTCCCTTTTGTGACTGTACAGTGAACTCCAGTATCTCTTTTCCCCTCTTCATAGTTTGTGCCTTTTTTTTTTTTTTCCTTTTTCCATCAGTTTGCTGGGTTTTAACTGTTAGTCTGCATTGTTTTAGTTGAGGGGAGAATTTAGTTCACTTTGTTGCTTTCTGTCTTTCTTCACTAGATGGATAACAGCAGAATAGTGGGGAATCTGTCGTGGAGCCATTATTCTGTGATCAAAGAAGTCAAAGCATTCTTGGCAGTGTCCTCTGCACAGCCTGTGTGTGCAGCCCCAGTATGTCCATGTGCATGTGTGCCCACATGTCCCTGTGTGCCCCTCTCTGACTGGTGTTTTACTCGAGTTGGTAGGGTCTAAGGTGATGCTGAGGCAGCCCCTGCACCTTCTTGCTTAGCCCAATTATTGTGCAAACTTGTACCATTTTCCCTAGGAAACCATGGGTTTGTTTTGTGCATTTCCTGTTCCATTTTTTAAAGTAAGAGAAGCTTTCCATCCTTCCTGAAAGAGATCAGAACTCTGGATGGCAGGAGGTCACTGAGGCACCTGAGTATCTGGAGAGGAGCAGAAGCACTTCCCACACAGGTGGGGATGCCTGGGCTTTTGATAAATTGAAGAGCAAACAACAAGAGAATAAAATCAAGATCCTAACTAAGGGAAACAAACTTCTAAATAGTTTAAAAAAAATTTTGGGAGAAAAATCTTGTGATGTCTTAAAAGTGTTTGGAATTTCCTTGAAAATATTGTGGCCACCTCCACCACTCCTTCCTCCTTACTTTAAAGATGGTGCAGTTTAGTGCAATGTATGTGTATTTGGGGGCCTCTGTGCTACTCAGTCACCTGACTCCTTGGATTTTGCCATGATTACAAAACTGACCCAGAATAAGCAATTATCCCACATACTTTTTGCTTGCAACAATTTCACAGATTAGCTGTGGCTACCATTAGTATTTATTGTTAAATGGCATTCCCTGCATGTTTAACCATCGATATCTGACACTGTAACTTTTCTAGTTATTTTCAGACTCTCAACAACAAAAGTGATTTGCAACTTTTCTGTATTCCTGAAGATGTTTAGGCACAGATGCAAATCAGTGTGGTGAATTTAAGACTACTAAAAACTTAAGAAATTTTCTTAATGACTTTATAAGGACTTCATTAAGATACTTAGTAAGGTCTCAGAAGTCCATGAACCACAAGCAGAAAACCACAGCTTCAGATACAATCTGTTAGGAATTAGTGGTGAATGCACAGTGTTGTTACCTGCATTGCTGCTAGTAAACAAGAGGAAGCATCTGCTATCTTTTTAAGCAGCAAAGATTAGCAGCAGAGGTTTCAAAAGCAGTCAGTTTACTCCATTGATGTTGATCTGGAAAGGCTTTCAGGATGTAGATTATTCTACTTATAATGTCTAAATGTCTCGTTTCTTGTTCCCCCCTTTCACCATATTGCCATATAATTTTCATTATGGGGGAACATGAAATCCAGAAAGATGTGAGAGCCTGAAATGAAGAGATATCGCTGTAAATCATATAAACCTGGGTTAGTGCAGTTGTAGGTAAATTCTCTATGATTCTTCTTCAGTACAGCGTTAGTAAATTATGACCATGGGTCACTATGATGTAGTACCCACTACTTCTATAATTATCATTAGTATAATTTAGATGGAAAATACAATTGAAATATAACTGTCTGTTGCTATGCTACCCTCCACAATGATCATGGTGCTGATAAAATTCTCTCAACTATAATACTTTTAGTTCTAATGTATCAAATTTCCTTGCAAAAAGACTTCAAAAGTTTTTGATATTTCAGTTTCTTCTGAAACTCTGCATTTTGCATGCACTATATAGTACAGAATTACTACTTTCCAGCAAGTGCTTCCATCTCTTTACATGGTTTGGGACTTTCTTACAGAGCGTTTCCCATTTACAAGAGTGTCTCATTTCAGCTGCTTATTGTCTCCTGTTGTTGCTGTATTTTTTAGCAGGTTTATTTCTGTTATACTTCATTGCATAAACACTGTACAGCAAAATAGATAATTTCCTAAAATATCTTTGCTTTCCTAGACTCATGGAGCATGTGATGTGCAGCCTGTACTGGTGCATGATTATTTACAGCACAAGGAGTACGGACAGCGTGGTCCAGTTGGCAGTGCCCTGGACCACAACTTTGGAAGACCCTGATTTCCTTTTTGGCTCAATTACTTATTTTCTGTGTTTCTCATAGCACATAACTTTAACTTCATGCATCTTCACCCTCTATTTCTGACTCAGATGTAGAGTGAAAATGCTTTTAATCTATAAGCAATGTTTAGTACAGTATGACAGATCTTATTCTTTAGATAATGCCTCTGTAATAAACACTCAATGTATGTTAAGTAATATTAGAAGAGGTACCAAAACATCTTAGGGAGTGAAACAACATAGGAGATCCATTTGGGCAAACATTTCTCACAAAAAATTTCATCTACTTCTAATTTCCTACTTCTGTATTTATTCCTGCACTATTTATTTCTTTTTATTTATTAGACTTTTCAGAACCTTATGTGTAGGCAAAAACTCCCATTTTACTTAGTATGTTGCTCTGACGTCAGTAACTCTAATTTTGGTAACGCTGTCACTCATTATTACTGCAAGACCTATAATATCTTGGCTTCTGGGTGGCTGGCACTGTAACAGTTTGGGCGAGTTACTTTGAAAAGAGGGAACTTCCTTTCACAGCTTCCAAGGTAATTTTCAGCTTTGATAAAGTCCAACTACTGATGATTTTATATTGAATTCAGTTTTTACCAGAGAAGATAGTCATACCAAGGGGGGAAAAAAAGCTCTTTTCAGAAGACTTGGTCATAACTTTGTATCCATGTCAACACTAATTTTCTGTTTTGTGTAAATTTCATTAGTTTTCAGACATTTTAAAGCAAACATACATGGCTAATGCTGAGAGGCTGCAGGAAGGGAGTGCTAGGATTTGTGTCTGTTCAGTGCAAGAAGGAGAACCCTGCCTGGATATTGAAGGAGAAAGGAAACTTCTTGCTGCTCCTTTGCACTGCTCTTGTTTCCAGGGAAATGAGTGGGTGAATTATGATTGGCATTGTACCTTTTGCAATATGCAAAATCAGAATTTACTACAAATGTGTTTAGACCCTTCTGGCAGGGAAATGAAATACATAAAGTGTAAGTTGTCAAGTTAATTCTTCTTTCAAAATTTGTACTTGAGGGTAGGGAGTGTTTTCCTATCAGTGAAGTCTTTAGCTATAGTTTTTGCACGTTATATAATAAAACTGGCTCTGACTTTTGTGGTATGGTAAAAGTGTGGAAAGGGTTTCTCTTTTTCCACCTTCTGATATAAAATACTCCTGCAAAAAAAAATTCCAAACTTTTCCTAAGTACTCTTGCTGCAGAAAGCTCTAGCACAAAGAGGCCTTTGTTTCACATGAGTATTTAAATCTATGGTAAACTCTTGTTCTTTCGTGTTTGGGCTTTTTTTTCTTCCCCAGACAGGTGCCATGGAGCTCTGTGACATTTGTAGAGCAGATGGGATGCCATTTTACTGTTGTATCTAATTGACAGAACCTTACATACACTCTCCATGCATCCTGCCTTGGAAAGTGTGGGCCATGGAGTTTTAGCACTTTTTTCCTCAGCAGCAGCTTGTTTAACCCACTGCCGGATGAAGAGTGAGAGTGATAACTCACTAACTGGCCTGTAAAACCTCTTGGGAATTCATACCTTCTTGGTGCTGAATTTGCCATTTTGGCTGGTTGGTCACTTGCTGTTGACTTGGCTACCATACATTGTATTAGGTATAGCTACAGATGCTATTGTGTGCATGTATTTTAACATAAATAGCAGCACTGTCTGTGAAATCCCGTAATGACAGACGTAATTGAGTATGTGTAAAAAACACAAAGATGTCTGTGAAATGCTGTCTCTGGAGATGTGTGAATGCACACATCCCTCCATGCCTCCTTCCCATTTCAGACTCCCAAAGGAGTGATTTTGCAAATGTCCAGATTGGGGATTCCAGAAATGGTGGAGGTCTTATTTCCAAAAGACTGGTGGGTGAGAAGCTCTCAGGGAAGAAAATATGTCCCAATTATTTTTGCTAATCTTGGCATGCCACCATCATGCTCAGTTCTTTCACATACGTATGTGTCATACGAAAAACACATAATAACTGTTTCAAGTGTAACTTCTCCTGAAGGTTGCACACTCCCTGGCAGGTCTGGTTTACACAAGAAAACCACATTTGCAATGTGCTTCCAGCATGTAAATCCTGAAAGATACATATGTTTCCCCAGCAATTGCCTCTTTGGAGAAAGCAGGTGATGATTTCACTCTCAGAAAGGTATCTGTAATTAATAATGATTGTCACTGGATATGACCAAGAGGGGTAGGAATATCCAAACAAGAATTTTATACATTTCAGTTGGAGTATAAATGAACAAACAAACCCCTTGCCCATAAGCAGCTGTAATTTTTAAAATTACTTTTATGAAGCATATTGAGTGTGAGATTCTTGGCTTCCTTGTGCAGCAGCCTGTCCCTCTGGCAACTGCCATCCTCAGTCATATCAGTTACATGCCGCCACAGCCACTCAAACATCTTGTACAAATGTTAGTAGTAAAAGCAGGCCAGGTGGTTGCAAACTCTGGGATAGATCTTCAGTTCAGTAGCAAAAGTATAGGATTTACAAATAGTCTGTATAAAAATTCTCCAGTTCTCCAGGTGACAATGGTTGTTTCTGTGGCACTGTCATGCAAAGCATTTCAATGCCCTTTGTGGTATCCTTGATTCCTGTAAACTCTAATTCTAATTTGCAGCATTGTATCTGGGCCTTTTGGCATGAGTGCCATTCAGACATCTTTCAGAGTAAGTGCTGGCTGCTGTGCAAAGGATTTTCACAGTCTGGTTTTAAAGAATTAAAATACAAAAAGTATTTATTAAAAAAAAATACTGGAGAAATCTTAAGAGGTTTTGTAGCCAACTCCAAGCCCCAGAGCGAAATACGTTGTACCAAAATAATGGGATGTTGGGAGGCTCTCAAGAACAGGTTAGACAGTGATGAAGGCACCACACTGACCCCAGGCACTCAATTCCATTACTTTTATGAAGCTTACATTTAAAAAGCTTTTTCTAGTGTTTAACCGAACATTGCCCCAGCTGCAATTAAACCTGTTCATTCTTGCCATATCCCCAATAGATAGAGAAGTTTGTTTTTCTTAGTGAAGCAAAGGTTTTACATATTTGAAAATTATTATCCTATTCTCTGGCAATTTTCTTTTGTCTTGGATAGAGCACCCTCATTCTTTCAATCTCTGCTTGTAAACATCTCATTTATGTGGTCGTCTTCTGCGTTTTCTCTCATTAGTCCATGTCAGTCTTGACATCTAGGGCACATTGGGTCAAAACACAGCCCAGAACTGCAGCTGATGGCTTGGGCTTGGTGAGCAGTGCACAGATTGCCACGTCTTGCACATGGTTCTGTATCCTACTGGCTGTACTGGGTATGTCCTCCTATGGAACCTTCTCTTCTGCAGCAAGATGATTTATTTTGATAAATTGTGTTCAGGAGCTATTTTCAAGCACTCCGAGCTGTCTGTCATCTGTAAATTTAATGAGCATATTCTCTATTCTACTGGCCTGTCTGTTAATTAAAATATTGAAAAACAGATCCCTGTAAAACCTCACTCAATATATTTTTTCCCTTTGGTGCCAACCACTGAAAACTAATCTCTGAAAGTGTTTCTTTCAAGCAGTTGTGTACCACCTTATAATGGTATCAGCAGTGTTGAATAAGGTAGAAACCTTATTAAATTCAATATGTATTCCAGCTGCTGCTACTTCTTATCCACTACCAATTATTCCTTAAAGTACAAAATTAGATTGATTTGACAAAATTAATTCTTGTCAAATCCATTTGGCTGTTTAAAACTCTTACAGGATAATAAGGTAGAAAAAGAAACATTATATAACTCATTTGTGTGTCTTTCCAGCCCTGTGCTTGCCCTCCCTTAGCCTTCTTGAACTGTCTTCTTCATGAGCCCTCATTTGTAATTACTGTGGCACAGGAGTGAGAACAAGAGATGGAGACAGCAGTCTTTATTACTGCCAAAATCCTTGTATCTTGAAGCCAAGCCTGGGCATTCTTGGAAGAAAATGAGCAGGTTAAGCTTATTTGAAACCACCAGGCTCACTAAGTACTCTAATACTGTTTAGCCCTTTGACACTGCCCCATTCACAGAATGAATTTTCTGTCATACCTGAAGCCTTTTACAATCCTTTCTCATGCATCCGTATAAAACAATCCAGCTATTTAACCTCTGTTACCTGTGTACATACACACTTGGGGAAATGGGTGCTAAAATATTTAAAACCTGTTTCTCCCCTGCTGAAAGACATTTAAAGATAATATTGTGTATGTTTGGGGGTCCTTTGAATTATTTTCTGTTTGCAGACAAACATAAACTCTAGCTAGGCAAGTACAGGCAATAGAAAGCATACGTTTAAATCATGTTTTGTACACTGAAAACTGATTTAAGTAACTATCCAAGAGAATAATTATATTTCCTTTCTATTCATAAAAGGTCCATATGTATTAGTATGTATTAGTATGTATTTGGAAAATGCTAGGAGTTTAAAAGGTATCACAACACTTGGAGAATGCTTTTAGGAGGTAAGGAATTTGTCTTTTTTGACAAGTCAAAAGGCAATCT
Organism: Leptocoma aspasia; assembly: GCA_013399835.1. Lineage (NCBI taxonomy): Eukaryota > Metazoa > Chordata > Aves > Passeriformes > Nectariniidae > Leptocoma > Leptocoma aspasia. The sequence goes on along the minus strand of VXAX01007363.1, from coordinate 1,737,947 downwards.
TTTCTTAGATCTGTCTGCACATGTCGATAGATTACATATACAAATATAATAAATAATAATATACAATAATATAATTTTTTTTTATCTCTAGGAGTTTTAGGTTTCTATAGAAACCCCTGAAATTTGGTGAGTAATGAAAATTGTTTATATGAGACCCAATACCTTGCTGATGTCTTACTGTGTGCTTATGTTTTGCCTAAGTGCCTCATGTGTTACCATGGGAAACCTAAGGGCCACATAGGCTTTTCAGATTTCTAAGCAGCTGCTCAGATAGCCTACCCCTTAGAATCATCCATTAATACCACCCAAAATAATTCATGGAGCTGCAAGTCATGTGAAATTAAGTCATGGATTGTATCTAGCCCAAAGCCTTGTGGGCTCACCACCCATCCCTGCTGCTCCCTCCCCAGCAGTAGGGACAGCAAATATAGAGTGAATCCATAAGGTCATTGTCCCTAAGACACAGGGTTACTACTGCTCTCTCTTATATTCCCCTCACTAATATAGCAAATTTTTTTCATTCCTTTTAATTCCCTTTCACATATTCTGTCCTCAGTGACACACAGCAATGATCAAAATGACCAGTTTGTATACACAAATAATGTCATTGTTTTATGAGCCAGTATTTCAGGGCTTAAAAACACATCCATTTATCTCATTGCCCTGAGTTACACCCTCTTGAGCTTTTGTCTGCAATCTGGCTTTCCCCTTGGTATTTACACACCCTTCATGCTTCCAGATAATTGCTGCATCCTTCCCAGTCCCTTTAACCTTCATCTAGCCAAGCAACAGTTGTTTGTTTAAATTTATTCTCACAAATCACATCTTCCCACAGAAGTCAAAAGGAACATGTGATGCGCTTCTGGGATCAAGCGTATTAGTAATTTTCAAAAACCCAAGTCTCAATTACTTTTTGTTAGTCATATGTTGCTACAGGATACACATTGTACCGAAGCAGCATATTTGGTCTCGTAAAACAGAATTGCCTAATTACTAAATCCTTGCAAATTAAAATTCTTTTTTTTTTTCTGAGAACTAGAGCTACCAGCCTACTCTACATATACTTAAAAAAACTTCCCTGTAAAACTTCATCAACATGGAGCCAGTGCAGTAAGCTCACTGCCCTCAAGGGCTGTTTTATCATCATTGATGCAGTTGGTTGAGTTGTGGAGGGTAAATTCCTCCCACTCACACCACCACAGTCACAATAATCCTTCTGTTCATGAACTTCCCAAAATATTTATTGAGATAATAGCTTGGAGGTATGTTTTCAGCAATGCTTAAGCCTGTTTTCACTTGTCTTTTTTTTTTTTTTTTAATTACATTTTGGGAGGGGGTTGGCCAGTGCTTAAAAGCTGGAGTCTCAGATAGATGGCTTCTTCTCCTATTAATTACTTTGACAGGCACCTCTCCTTTCCAGCTGAGCTACCCTAACTGGAAGCAGCTGCTCCTTGGAATTACTCCCCCTCCTCGCTGAGTTGCAGAAGCAATAAGTGTCTCGTGCCCCTTCAATGAATTTATGGACATGAAGTGCAGTGTGGGCCTGCTTGTATAGAGATGTTTCTCTCTTTTCTCTAGTATTTAATGAAGTTTTATGAAGTGAAACATGCCATTAACAATATAGGAAAAATTAAATTTACAGATTGGATATGATTCTCCACTTCTTTCATAACTCTTGTTAGTGAGTGCAAAGCAGGTTTTATTATATTTTACCATGGCAATTTGAAACTCCGACTTGAGAGAGTCTGGAGTGATTGATGGTACAGCTTGGTGGGCAGTGAAGAATAAGGCTTCTCTAGAGGAGCACAGACTCTGTGAATCAAGCTCATGTGTTCACAGGCACAGCTGAAATGAATACTTATCATCTTGACTACATTTTCAGAGTCTTTGAATGCTCCAGATTTCATCACTGGCTTGATGATTTATTTAACATCCTAGCACCTGCAGCCAGTGATGTAAAAATGTCAGTTTGCTGTTGTTTTTTAAATAATTGAAATCTAAACTCCGGGTTTTATTTTTCAATAAAAGAATGAAGATGTGACCTAAGTGCACCCTAATGACTTGCACCCTCATTGAAGCCGAAGCACTCAAAAAGTCTTACTTTTAAAATCTCATTATATTTAAATGCAAGTGTAATATTCAGGTGCCTGACATCTGTGATTTTTGAACACTAATCATTACAACAAAAATTGCAACACAACTGCTTTCCTGCTTGCTGGTCAACTGCCATTTGATTTTCCATAAGCGCTTTGTTTATGTACATATCTGGGCTTGCTTCGTGGCACATGGGTCATGTGTGCCATGTGTCACAGGGTGCAGCTCTGACATGGGGAGGACACCCATGTTTTAGTCAGACGTGGTGCTTTGGAGAACGGACAGAAAGCATTTAAAAGGAAAGATAGGGTTGTTGTTTGGAAAGTGAGAGAAGAGAGCTGATGAGACCTAGGGATGGAAGGAAGAGGAGAAGCTCTGGTGATGGAGTAGGAATTACTCCAGCAGAAACTGATCTGAAAGAAGGGGTTGAAGCCAGTACATTGTTCTCAGTAGCTGCATTAGGGAGAATTGACCTCAGGCTGACATGATACACAAGCAAACATCCTTGTCACATCTGGTCACCTGTGACTAGCTGAGAGCATCAGGCAGGTTTCTTTGGCCAGCTTCTGCATTGACTAGGCCCACCTACTCCTTCACTGCTAATATATTTATGTGACTTACAACATAGTCTTAAAAAGTGCAAAGCCTGAGCTCAGTTCTGAATCCTTGTGGGACTGAAAGTCAGGCTTTGGTAGGGTCTTTTTTTTTGCTGGTTCAGATGGGCTGAGGGGAGGGGGAGTGTATTAACTTTCAGAGAAATATTTGAGGAAAAAATTTTCTTCTGCTATGTTTTGGGGCAGTATTTAATTGGTAAATTGGGGAATGGGTGTTAGGTGAAGTGTGGAGGAGGTGGCTTTTAGATGGAAGCAATCTGTTCTGAATGAGAAGCTAAGCAATTCTTCCTCTTTTGTTTTCTTCCAGCTGTCTACAGTTGACATGTTTGGGTCACATGCACTTTGTTGTAATAATATTTTGTTAAGGGCAACTCTGTAGTTTTATCTCTATAACAGGCAGATAACTTTTTTTTTTTTTAAGATCTACATTTGCATTTCATGCTTGGTTGCTTTTGAAAAGATACAATTAATGAAATTGAAATTAATGAAACTGTGTTTCTTTTTCCAGGAAGTATTACTTTAAAAAATGTTAGTTTCCCTTTCAAAGGGAGATGGAATAAGCATCGTCTCTGAGGTGCATACATTTTATCTTAAAAATTTGTGCTGGTCACAAAGTGAGTTGTAATACAGGTGTCACTCTGTGAGATTGGTCATCTCTGTAGATGCTCTTCTCATCTTACCACAGCTAACTTGGAATGATATTTACATCAGCACTGAGCATCTCTGAAATACACAGTTACCACACACTACTGAATTGTACCTTATGCCGCTTTTATGATGTGCTTTAGGATGAGATCATCAGACTCCTTTTCATTAGTAATTTACTAAGAGTTTCAACAAAGGAATCAAAGGACACCACATTTGGAAAAAGGACAGGCTGAAGTTCTACTCCCGGTTTTGAGGCTAGCTTTTCACCTTTTTTACTTCCACAGTTCTAAAATTATTTGGGAGAAGAGCAGCCAAAGGACACTGAGCTAAATACTTCTGTCTCTATGGCCTTTGTAAGTCTCTTACATAAAAGATTTGTATGCATCCCTTCTAGCAGCCGCTTATGAAAACAATTCAATCTGTTGAGCAATCTCCTGTGAATGATAGTGCAGAGACTACTTATAGGTATCTCAAAGGATGCTGAACTCCTTTCTGAAAATCTAATTAAGGTCTAGGAAACATTTTGTAAAAAGTGCTGCAGAAAGCTAGCAAAAAGGTGAATGCTAACTATTTCAATAGTTGGCAAGAACACATCAAAACTGGCTTTGCTGTGCATGTAGAGAAGAGGGGATGCTGAGTTTAGGTGGAGAAGGCAGAAGTAACACAAAGAACAAGAGTCTTAGTAATTTCTGGAAAATCTCCAGTGCCTGACATTGTGGGAAGCAGCTGGAGTCCTGATCAGGAGGCACTTCTGGAGTGGCTTGATGTGCACCTAAGCAGGATCGTGGCTGTGGTTTCCCTTGGGATATGTGTTCCTCACCAGTCATGCTTCAGCTCACAGAGCCCCTCCACTGGCTGAGCTAGGGCTACTGCCTCACAGCCAAGAAATGTGATCATGTGCTCCATGACAGTGGAACTGGGCAGGATATGAGAGGGCTCTGTGGAGCATATCTGTGGGAAGGAAGGGAAGGATGTGAACCTTTCCTTTCTCCTTGTGAGTCAAAAGATATCCTTCCAGGAGGGCTGTGATGTTTGCTGTGTTTAGATTCTTTTCCTTATATGATCTGTAGTGTAAAGTCACAGCACTGTATTTTAAATGAAGCCTGACAAGCTTCACAGGACTTCTGTGTCTACTGAGTGTGGTGCTAGCCCAAAATATTAAGACTACAGGAATAATTTCGCTGGGCATATGTATCTCCCACCTTCTAATTTTTTAATCTAGTAGAGTGCTGATATCTAGGGGAATGATAGATTGGGTGTAATGTGCAGAGTTCAGACTTCTATCAGAATAAAGCAATTTGTTGTTCCTAACTGCTTTCTACTGATAGAAATAAACAGACTTAACTCCATCTGGTTTGTGTTGGGCATATTAGTGTGCCACTCTCGCTGGGATGTGCTACTCTAGTCATGAGGTTGGCATTAAGACTGGGAGCTGACAGCTAAACCTCTAAAAGAATAAATAATAATTTTTGACTGTACAGCATATAATATGTGATCTAAATACCAACCATTTTAAAGCCATTGGATAAGTACTGTCTGTATCACTTCTAAAATTAGGAACATTTTATTTCCTATAGTTGTCTAACTGTCAGGTGCTGAAATGCTATCCTTTTGGAATATATAGAAGTCTGATGTGCAAATGGATGGATCATGGATGCAGGATGAATCCTGTACTCTCTCACAGTTTATGCATGTACGTTCTAGAAGAGTCTGGGACAGTGATAACCTATTTGTCAGATCAACTGATGGGTCACGTGTGTAGGTCCCCATTCTATCCCACGGCAGAGTGCAGTTTCTGAAGCAGCTTCTGAAGTGCTTTCTGTTGGAGAGGAGCTGTTGGCCCCTTTGGCTGATACAAATGATCCCTACTCCAAAGGACCATGCTACCAGAAATAATAATACTACCTAAATAGTTCTTAAGGAAAATAATTCAAACATGAAGTTCGGGGGAGAGGTAAAAGAAATTATATTTTAGAAGGACTTTGGAAAAAAATGTAGCAAGGACAATGAGATAAAATGGTTTTAAGATGGATCTTGATAAGGTGATGGGATGGAGCCTACAACCACTAAGAGCTGCATTTCCAATCAAAGACTGTGATGTGAAACTTCGTGTGTTTCACTTTGATGACCTCCACCAAGCAGAAAGGGAGAGAGCTGAAAGTAGATGCAATCACTGGTAATAGTGTGTTCCATTGTAATGTGCTTGTGTTAAGAGTTTTAGGGCTTTGGCAGGTCACCTGCAGGAGCTAGCTGGAATTTTTATTTCTCTCTTTCCTTGCAACCTCTTTGCATACAATGGCTTGCTCATTTATTTCTCTGAGGCTTTGATGTTCCTATTTGGACTTGATCTACTGGGCAGGGTGTTGTTAGTGATGTTGAGAAACCTCATGTGTTTTGTTCATGTACGCAGAGTTAATTGCCAGGTCTCTGAACAGGAAGCCATTTCCCTCAGGTCATTTATCAGGAACCATGAAGTTTGGTGTCCATTACTCTGTGGAGCATGATGCCCTTTCCAAGGCAACCTGGTATCACCCTCTTGCATATAGTTTAAAATTTATATCAAAGTGCTCAAGGTTGTAGATTTCCTGGATTAAATGCCTTTGATGTGAGTGACAACAGTTGTGATAGTCTGGTTATGATAGTGCATGTTGGCTTTTCCAGTTTATTTTGATGCATATTTCAGTATTTTCCTATTAAATGCTTTGTTAAAAACTTATATGACATTGTGGTGAGATGGCACACACTGCTTTGGAACAGAAAGTTTGTCGTCTATTGCCTTAATGACTCAGAGGTTTGTATTTGAGGTTCGTGCTTTTCACAGAGAAAGAATTTGTCCTAGTGAAGGCCATCTCCCTAAACCCTCAGTAAAGAAAGGAGAAAGATGAGCTTCTCTATGGCCACCTTAACCTGGAGCTAGGATCCTGCTCCAAATGTTCCTCTAGAAGAAAGTCCATCTCTCTTGAACACAGACCAGTGCTCTCCAAGTTGGTTAATCCTGCCTGGTTAGTATATGTGGGGAACTCATGTTAACTTTACACCCACACGTAGCTGATGGAGTAATAGGAAGACAGGTTCATATGCACAGTGCATCTGCCATAATTTGGCAAGACTAGATTGACCACGTATGTGTCAATTGTTTCCATCTCCTCTTCAGAGATTTGCAGAACAACCACAGGCAGCTTCATAGCCACACTGCGAGTGCAACACACTGGGGAATCGTATCAGGATTGCTGCCCTGCTGCCTAGTGCTGCCCTGAAGGTGCACAATGACCATTTTTTCAAGATTTCTGAATGTTATGCACCTGGTCAGAGCTCTTGTGAAATGTCACAAAAATCTCAGAAAACTGACCAGATTTATTTCTTCCAACAGCCGTAGAGAGGTCCAGCACAAGATGCTTTTAGAGAGCAGTCTTTTGTAGATGCTGCACTTATCATCTAGGCAACTGCAGGTAAAACTGCAAACAAAAACTGTATTCTAACATGCCAAATTTCAAATAATTTGTTATTTTGTAGTAGCAGTTGTAACACAAAATACTGCACTCACAGCTGGGCTTCAAAACCCTTTTAAGAGCTGATTTCCTGCTTTTTCTGAACCTCCTATACTCTTGTTGCAGCTGATTTTTTAAAATACTCCTGGGATTTAGTTCTGCAGGACATTGGCTTCATTAAAATAGAGGAACCCTGTCCTATCTAGAATGAGGGGGTGATTCTACTTGGGAGAAGAGCAGGGAATAATTTTAGCATGTCATATTCATTGAATGTCTTGTGAATGTCTGAAAATGCATAAATACTATAATTGCAAGACCATAGAAGATGGTAGCTATTGTAAACTGCCATGGATTTGTTTTGATTCTCTCATGCCCATTTGGTTTTAAAGCAACTGCTCCTGGAGACATGTGATTTTGCAAGATCTTTCTTTCCTTATCTCACTTTCTTGAAATCAAAGGCTCTGTGTCTCAAATTAAAGGCTGAGGGGAAGACTGCCACAGCCATGCATCATGCTCCTCTGATGAAAGCTGCTGCCTCCACAAAAGGGATGACATAATGGCTCAGGAAGCAACTCTGGGACCACCACAATTTACAATCTAGTTTCTGTTACCTGTACTGCAAGGCTGAAAAGTGTGGCTATTCAGCCACATCTGTAAGTGATGTAGTCATCACTGCACAGAAGCAATGACCTGGTCAGCAGGGAGGGGCCAGGCAAGTGGGAGTACAGCCCCTTGCACCTATTTGATCTTCATCTGTTGCCGCCCAAAACACAACGATGAGGGGGTTTATTTAGGCTGTGTGCTGCAGAGTTGTTTTCTTTGTTTTTTTCTTAGTATGCCTCCATCTATAAAAAAGACAAAGTACAGAAGATAGGGTGTATGATGAGCCCAGAATACTTAAATCCTGAGATCAAGTGTGCCTTGTTTAGATATTTTAAAGTAGATTGACGTTACTACTGTAAGTGGTTCAACATGAATTTCAGAGGGTCAGTCAGTAAATTACCCCTGACTAATTAAACCAGTTCTGAGTTATGCAAGCCATCTCAGAGTATCGAGAGACTTCACTGACACGCCTTTAGTCTCGTACTTCATAGGCTTATAGTTGTGTACAATTTAAAGGTCAATTAGAAGAGATTTTATACCTGGCTTGGGCCTTTCATTATTTCTCATTACTAGTCCATAAGATGCATTACACAGGGTGTATCCTACATGTGCGTCCTAAAGGAGGGTAAATCATCAGTAAAATCATCAGTGGTTTCTTTAGCACTTTCTCTCAGTATAATTCTCTTTTAGTTTTTCTGCCTCTGCTCCCCACCTCATTTTTTCTGTTCAATTTGTGCTGTTGACCACCCCAGCAAAAGCTGGAGTAATAAAGTGCTTAGAAAAGTCTTGTCCCTTTCTTTGTGTAACAGTTGATGAGAAAGGAAGTGTTTTGGCCAGCTTTTCTCTCCAGTGCTAGCCTACAAACTAAAATACACAATCTTAGCTTTGAGGACAGAAAAAGAGCATCACTGAGAACATTGAGAGAACATGTTCATGCAATAACCCCACTTTTCCTTTATTCATTCTCCAGATACTATTTTTAGCCCTGACAGCAAATGGTATCATTTGTTGCTCCAGCCCTCCCAGGCCACCGGTGCTGTGCCCTCAGTGGGAGCCTTGTCAGCTGTAGGGCCAGTGAGTGGGCTGAGGGGAGCCTGGTGCCAGGGGACCCCGGGGCTGAACAGAGAGCCTGGAGGGGAGCACAGGTTCTAGGGCAGGCTCTGAGTTGTGTTTGGGTGGTGCAGGGTATGTAACATACAGCCTGGCAGTAAGCAGGGCAGGAGGGATGTTGGAGGATTCACTGACTGCTCAGCTTTGTGAGATCTCAAATGCTTGGCCAGCGTGTGACAGCTGAGTATCCATGAAATACATCACTTTCCCCGCCACCCCGTGCAGACAGGTGCTTCCAATAAATGGCAGCTTGAAACAGTAGCTTTTCAAGAAGCATCTAAACATTTCAAAGCTTAGGAATGAGCTAAAAGTACATGATTTCCTGGCTGCTGGTCACAGCAGAAGCTGGGAGTGAGGTGTGAGGTGGTGGATAGGCCTTCAGGTCATTCTTCTGCTGACCTCTGCCACTCCGTCCATCCACAGGCAGTGGGGTTTGGCCGCTGTTATTTAATGTGCCTTCCCCAAGAAGTGCGTGTGTGTGGACACTTAGCAGTTTTCCACGTAGAATGCACTTAGTAATTATTTAATTTGACTATAATGGGGATTGGGGGTGTACCAGGGACCATGAGGCACAGACGTAGGGGAGGCAGCGTTCTCACAGTCCCTCCCCAAGGGCGAGAGGTGACAGAGCACCGCTTCTCAGGAGAATGATGCGGTCCCGGTACCCAAACTCTAAACCTGAACTAACAGGGCGCCCCTTGCCCTGCCGCCGTTTAACGCGTGCAGCTGACTCCTTTTCCCAGAGAGTCTTTTCTCGGTGTTAAGAAAGCGCTGTTGACTTGGCCGCTGGAGCTCCTGGCCGGCAGGCGAGGCACCGGTACGGGAGTAACGAGATGGAAAACAACAAGAGCTACGCCGGCTCCTGACACCGGCTCTTGACTTTTGGGGTGCGTGCAGCCGCCGGGGCGGCGCTGGGGCCCTTTGTTGCCGCCCTGGGGCGGCCACATGCGCCGGGCGAGCCCACGGGCGGGCGGGGAAGGAGAGGTTTTGGGCCGCAGCGGCACCGCCGGCCGCTCTGTCNCGGCACCTGCTGCGGAGTTTGCCCGAGTTGGAGCGTGCCCGCCCTGTGCGGGCGCGTACGTCCCAGAAAAACAAACTTCACGGGGAAAGCCACGGGTTGTGCCGGTGACCGCCTTCATCGCGGTTCTGGAGTAGAGCTCTCTGGGCTGTCGTGGTGGAAGGGGCGGAAGGGCCGCGCCGAGCACCGCCAAGGAGCGGGTCCGGGCAGGAGCTGCCCGCTGGCCGGGACGCAGCCGGGAGCGCCGGTTCAGCCGGATCAATGGGCGCATTGTCCCCGCGCGGCCCCGGCGTGCCGCCGGTACAGGGCAGTTTGGGCTGAGGGCGGTGTCGCTGCAGCCTTTGCATCCCCCGCACGCGTTTCGGGGTGAAGCCCCCGCGTGGGGGGCGCTGCCCCGGGGCCCCCGGGCACGGCCGCCCGGCCCGCAGCGGCCCCGCGGCACTCCCAGGCGCCGGCTTTGGAGCTCTTACTCCCGGTAGTTTTTCGGAGACGAGTTGCTCGGTTACGGCCCGTGGAGTTTCTGCGCCGGTGATCTTCTGAGGAGGGACTAATCCTCGTAATTCACTGGTTACAGACAAAAGAGATGGCCCCAGTAACGAGGGCTCAAGGAATTACGTTTAATGGGCACGTAGCGTACCGACAGGACGGACTGGATGGCAAACAGTAAAAATACAGGAAGAGTCAATCCTTTATTTCTACTTGCAGCGAGAGAATAATATTTACTTTAGTTGCAAGATGATAATTACCGCAGAGGACTGCCACTCAGCAAAAAAACAAATACTAACGTTATATATGTACTGGAGCTGGCAGCCTTCCAGTGATACAGGAATGTGGTAATCGACAGTGGAATGCCTGTTTATTCATTTTAAAAGCAAATGAATAGGCTTGATGCGTGTTAGTTTTTGTTGTTAACATTTAACCAGCAGACATTCAAGAATATTATGAGAAATACTTTTTGGAAAACTGCCATGAAACGTAATGAACGATAAACGCATAGGATCTAATTCAGAAGAAATGTTATAGAATTAAACAGAGAATTAGCATTTTACGCTGCATTTTTTTTACCACATGGACTTTAGTGTTAATATTCAAAGTCAGGTTCAAAAACCTGTCTCATCCTTTTCTTCATATAAATTTTCCATTGACTTGATGTTCAGTTTAATAGCGCCCAACTGCATACACTTTTTCACTGTTAATGATTTTAATATAAGAACGCAAGCAGAGTCAGTTCTGCCAGTTTGTAAGGAGCACACAGTTGGTACTTTATGAACAGTCTCTTTCTCTCTTTTTCTGGCAGGTTTCAGTACTGCATTTAGTAAAAGCAAAGTGCTATTGGATGCCTGGGAAGGAGTTTTTGAGGAGGCCAGACCAGCAGCCTAGCATGCTGAAGCTCAGTGCAGAAAAAGATCTGATTGTCACACAACTAATAATTTGAATAGGTTTCTTTTGGCAATACACACTAGTTTCCTTCCTGGGAAAACAGAGCTATTATTATTTGTCTTGTAACAAAACTTTGCTAAAATCATTTGTCTTAGAGCTGGTCAGCTTTACAGAAAGAATCATCTGGTGATTATGAAGTTGCTGGTTTGTATCAGTTGCAAACATCACCCAGAATTATTAGCATTTCTTACTTCAGTGTTTTGTGTTGCAACACAATTACAAGTATGAAAAGATACCTTGTGTTGAGTGTCCTATAAGAGGGAAGACAGAAGCTGTTCTCGCTGCGTGCTGTCGGTTTTCTTCAGATTCAGGTTTTTAAAGAGTTTCTAGTCTTTCAGGTTGCAAAATAAGGTCCTAACCAGGACTGAGTATAAACTTACTTAGTGCTCTGCTTTGTTTGAAGGCAAGGAAGAGATAGGTCCAGTGCCATTTCCACTGCTTATCTTTGTAGTGCGTAGAGCTTTGTCTCTTTCAAACCTGTGCTGCAAAAGGCAAACAGTGAACTGGAGTTGTGGCTTCCAAATGGGAGTCAGTAGCTGGTTGGTTGTAGTCCATGATGCCACATCAGTGGCCTGTGTAGCTGGCTTACTTCTTTTGCATTGTCAATTATGTGAGAGCATGGGTCTTAACTTCCTGGGATCTGTAGCAGTTCATGACTCAAACTGTCCAGGGGCACAAATGTAGATATCAGAGTGATTCACTGGAGATGGCTCTATCAATGAAAAAGTTGGTGCAGTGATATGTGGGCCAGGTTGGCCCTGCAACAGCCTGGAAGCTACCAAAGGAATGCACTGGCAGAGGGAGAAAGGCAGGAGAGAAGAGCCGAGATCGCTGTGGTGAGACTCCCACCTGCAGTGCTCCATCCATCTCTGGGGTCCCCAATACAGGAAAGGACGTGGACCTGTTAGAGCAAGTCCAGAGGAAGGCTGCCAAGATGGTCAGAGGGATGGAACATCTCTCCTGTGAAGAAAAGGCTAAGAGATTGGAATTGTTCTGCCTGGTAGAGGGAAGGGTTCACAGTGACCTAGTTGCAGACTTCCAGTACCTGCAGGGAGCCTACAGCAAACATAAAGACTTTTTACAAGGGCATGTAGTGACAGGACATGGGGGAGTAGCTTTAAACTAGTAGAGGGTAGATTTAGATTAGATATTAGGAAGAAACTCTTTACTGTGACGGTGCTTAGGCACTGGCACAAATTGCCCGAAGCTGTGGATGCCCCATTCCTGTAAGTGTTCAAGGCCAGCTTGGATGGGGAGCTGTGAGCAAAGTGAAAGGTGTCCTTGTCCATGGCAGAGGCATTGGAGCTAGATGATCTTTAAGGTCACTTCCAACAGACATCATTCTATGATTCTGTGATATTGGAAGGAGAAAACTAGAATGAAATTAGGAAAGAAGGTGATCATCAAAAGTTTGTTGATGGAATGAAAGAGAAAAATGCATTCTTAAGCCATGATTGTAGGATGATGCAGGGTGGAGAGAACCTCAGGCAGCATCTAGCCTATCCTCAAGCTGAAACAGGGAGAGCTGTGAGGTCAGGTGAGGTTGCTTGGGGCTTTACTCAGTTGTGTCTTGAAAACCTCCAGGGGCAGAAACTGCACGATCACTCTATGCAGCCTGTTCCAGCAATTTGCTGTCCTTATGGTAAAAAAGATGTTTTTCGTAGAAGTGATAAAATGCCTGATTCTTCCCTCCTCATACTGAGAAGTTAGAGCAGTGGGGAGGAGGAGGGGAAGGTGTTGCCTTCTTCCACTGGCCCTGCTGGAAGCCTTGTGGAGTGTGGTGGTGTCTGCTCTAGGTGCTGAATGAGGAGAAGAGGCTGTAGTGTCAGCCCAGCTGGTATTCAGTACTGAAGTTACTTGAAATACAAATTGAGCCCCTCTCCATATTTATATGGATAAGTATATTTCATTGTTTGTGTATTTTCAGTTACGTTCCTTAAAATAGGACCTCATTAGGAGGAACCTGGGATGGCAGATCCCAGGTCTGGAGGGGAAGCAAATAGTTGTCAAGTGCTGCTTGTAAGTAGCATATTTTATGGACTTTGAAGTCCCATAATAGCCCTATACTTAATAAATTCTGAGTGTATGCTTGCAGCTGTACTAGGTCTTGCTGAAGTAAATGTGACTTTTCCCTTTTGCACTTTTCTAATGAAATATTCCATAGGTGCAGCTGTGGTATAAGCACCTCAAGCTATTTGTGCTGTTAACAGAGCTTGCTCGATAACAAAATTATACCCAAAAGCTTTTGCTTAGTCTGTAGCAAGCACATGCTGGAATGTATTGGATAATTACAATTTTCAGTGTTTCAAAGCAACAGTGGATGTTGGAAGTGTATTAAGGTTTTAGAGAGAGGTGGACTGTCAGTAGCAATAAAGAAATTCTCTGCATCGCCAAAACTCAATGCTATAAAAAGGGATGTTTTGGCATAGAATCATGTATTGATGTGGTGATAGCAAAGTCTTTGTTTGCTGTCTAATGGTCTAAAAGTTTCTATGTTATGAGATCTGAGAACAAATTTTAACATGAAATGAACATCTTTTAAAGATGTGTTTTCAAAACATGGGCTATTGACCTTAGTACAGGGAAGTCATTCCAGTGTCCCTCTTGTTTATGCAAAGTTCTTCCTTTGTGTATACATAGGAGAGATATCTGGGTCAAATCCTGACATTAATGAAATCACTGGCAAAACTCTGATAATTTTACTAGGAGTTTCACCAAATAAAGTGCTTTATTTGTGTGAGGAGATTTTGTCTTCAGTGGCCAAGATGCAAAAGATACAACAGACCTTGAAAGAGATGCCATGGAATTAGAAGTCTTTCCAGCTTTTTTTTTCAAAGCAGTAGCTAGTTTCTTGTTTCAAACGACTGAATCAATTATAACAGCTGAAAGAAAAAAATATCTCTTTTTTGATAGTGTTTTGCAGTTTTGCTGAGAGAAAACCAGTCCTTTTCCACCATCTGCTGTTAGTTGAAGACAGCGGAGTATTTTGAAGACAATAAATCTCACTTGGCTACCAAGAGCCCTACTATTTACATATATAATCTATCTTGGTCTCCATATTTAAGTGACTATTTGAATTTCTTATCAAGGTAATAAAGAAAAAAACCAAAAGAGAGAAGGATGCCAACTGATAATGCTACTGTGATAACATGTAATTGGATACTGGCTAACACACTTTGGGAAGAGGAATTTGATATTAAGCCAGGGAGTCTGGATATCTGGAAGGATCAGGGAAGTAGATCCCCAACTGATACAAGCAGTTGTAGAACTGCCAGGAGGAGTTGTGGCAGCTAACACCAGCCAAAGATTTCTTCCAGGATTGCTCTTCCTTAAACCCTCATGAAATCACTGTAACCTCCTATGGAAATCTCTCCTCTGTTGCTCTCTCAGTTTCTCATTGGGTGACTCTGTTTTTCTGGTGTCAGATTGGCACCAAAAGGCCACTGAGCTGAGATCATGGACACTCAGCACAGCTCTATGGAAATGTGTAGGCAGCTGAATAGCTGCTTCAGGTGGATATGCTTTTGAAAATGCAGTATATTTTTTTTTTATTATTTGTATTAATGACATGTCAGCACAGTGCCTGTGGCACTGTGTAATTAACTCAAAATGCGCTTTGGGACATTCTGATTCAAAATATTTTTGTGCTGACTTCTATTTGGAGCATGTTTTCTAAAGCATAACCCACTTGCAACAGTAAGGATAAACCCAGGCGGCCTGGCCTCTGCTTTCAAACTGGTAGATATTATTTTTTCTATTTTACAAAACCATGGAGGGTGTTTTGCTTTCAAATAAAGAAGTCAAAAGAGAGAGCAACTGACTGTCAGTTTGGGTGTTGGATTCAATTTTATAATTTAAACTTAACCTGTTGCATCTCCTTTGCCTTTCCATGAATGGCTATGGCTAGCATTGCTAATCCCTTTATGAGGAAAGACAGCTGACACAGATAACCTTTGGTCTAGGCTTTTTCTTGCATGCCAGGGCACATAAAACAGATGTCTCCATCAGAGAGTTTAGTCCCCATAAGACCCTACAGCATGAGGAGTGATAAGAGCTTTTGGTTCTGGTGCCTTCTTCATTCTTTCTTGAAAGCAAATTCTTACTCTTGCTGATTTGCTGTGAATACCAACTTGGAAATACTCTTTTTCGTCATACTTTTTTCATCTTTTGAAAGTCAGTCAACCAAGCTCTCTCTGTTTTTTAAGAGCAGGGGAATACAAGGTTGCTAGAGTTTGCCAGTAATGATGCCTTCTTCCTTTTGTGGATATGAAAAGAATGACAGTCTCTAAGCAGAAAGAAAATGTGAAAATTGATGTGGAAAAAGAAAAGGTGTTGCACATGAGCACTTAAAGGACTTTTATTACATGGAATGTGATATACAATGCTATACATGTTGGCTACCATTTTCTACAGTCAAATGAAAACCTCTTATTTTTAGTATATCTTAGAGCAAATGACATTTTACCAAAGTAGATAATGATTAATTTAACTTGGTCTGATGCTGTGTAGACATCTGTCTAAATTGGTGCTGATTGTATAAAGTGCTGTGCAAACAGGAGCAGAGTGGAGGGACCAAGGCACAGAAACGGAGCACGGGGTCAGTGGTGGATGTGGCACAGGGCCAAGGGACAGAGGGAACGGGTAGTGCCCAGGGCAAAGGCGTTTGAGCCAGATTCCATCCCTCCAGACCCAGGCTGAACTGTTCCAGTTTTGGCCCTGGGCTATGTTCCTTCAGAATCTTTTTCCCTTCAGAGATGGGATTGTGGAGGAGAGGGTGCTCGGTGCTGGTGCACCCAACCCTGCTTCCTGCACCTTTCCAGTTCACTCTCTTGTCATTTGGAACCTCTGGTTGTAGCTTTTCCTTCATGCAGCAGCCTGGGCCGCCTTCTTTTCCGCTTACCCTGTTGTGACAGTATTAATGGCCGTAGAGTACACGCTGTGTTCAGACTTTGGGAGGTTCAGAAACACAGGAGGAATAGGAATTACTTTGTAATGACCCAGCAAAGTGATTTGTCACAGTACCTGTTTTAACAGTGAATGCTGCTAACAATTTTCCTCTTGGTGATTGCTTGACACAGCTGATGACTAATGAACCCCCGGGCATTGTTACTGGTGGGAGGAGGAGGAAGATGGTTGTGACTGCAGGGATGCTGAGGTGGCTTTGCAAGGATCTGGATGGACAATAGGAAGAAACTGGGTTTCGTATGTGCAAGTCTAAAAATCAGGTTTCTACTATAAAAACATGTTCTTCATTAAAACATACGTAGATGTGTTGTGTGATAAGGTAAAGAGATATGAATGGGTTTTATTTCTGCCTGACATCAAGTGACAAATCATTGGCAGGGAAAACTACAACACGTTTTGGGCATAAGGGTTCACAACCCTCACAGATTTCCATTATTGAAAATAACGACATTAAAAATAAAAGGAGCTACCTGTGCCCTTTCCTCCCACAGTGCAGTTGCTGTGGTGTGGGCATGCTGGCTCTTTCATCTTCTTGAGGCAAGGGGAACGTTTTTCCTGGCTTATGGTAATAGCAGAACTTTCTTGTCTACTGCCGTGTTTTGAAACACAGACTTACAATGTACAGGGTTTATTCAAACTAAGATTACTATAATAAAATACTTAATGGTTTAAGTTCTAATGACACCTGTATAAGCGTTTTTGAGCTACATACTAGTTTTAGAGGCATGTTTCCTATGAAGAGCTGGAAATTGAGAGTGGGGATTGTATAACCTATCTGGAAAACTGTTCTAAGCAGGGTGTAGCTGGAAAATTGGATGGACAAGCTTAAGAGTATAATACAACAATGATCTATAAATCACACTTCCAGACTTTTAAATGGAAAGTCATACAATTGGAGATAAATTGGAGAACTGGTTTCTAATATCCATGTCACAATCTGAGTGTGATCTGGTTGGAGTGCTGTTGTGGATCTGCTCTCCTTCAATCCCATTAGACTTTGGTGATTTGACTTCTCTGTGGCCCTGCATGGAGATGGGGATATGCTCTTGAGATCACTTTGCATCATGAGGCCTCCAGATGAAGGTATGTCTGTTTCCATGTGTGTGGGTAAACAAACACCATGAAGGTTACAAGCATGGTAATACAATTATCTAGAATATGAATACATCCTTTTATGTTTCATTATTGTCACTGTATTTGTGATGATATACAGTGCTTTCTGCTTTTTGTAGGTAACAGCCTACTAATATTTAATCTCACAGTGTTCTCCACCTGGAGTGTATTCTTTGTGCGTGGGAGTATGTTTAAAGGAGATTAGGTAACTGTTTAATATAATAATAAAAGCAATGCTTTGAAAGCTTTGCAGCAAGCATGACGAGAGCTGATAGATGATAGTGGAAACAGTACCACGCTTGTTACAATATTAAATTGAGAGTACATGAGCAGTCTCTTGATTGTGAGATGCTCCTAACCCTCTCACCTGCAACTGAAGATGCTTTGTGCAGTGCTGATAGGTATGATGGAAACAAAAGATAAAGGGTCTACTTTCTGCACTGTTTACATAAAAACTTCAGGAGCCTAAGGTGTGAATTTATTTATAGTAGAGCAGTATATGGCCTGTAGGCTTGTAAGAAAAAAGGAAAATGCATCTTTTGTTGTTCTTTCATAAGTTCAGATGAGTTGAGCCTCCTACCCCTTTCAGTGCCAGCACCAGGCTGACCCTGCTCTGCAGAGCTTGCTCTTTGCTTCACTGCAACCCCAGCAGAACTCGATGGAGGAAACATGAGAGCTCATTGCACCATGGTTAAAAGTTCTGTCAGCAAGTGCATATCCACAGCTGGAGCTTGGATGAAAACATGTGCTAGAGCTGATTGCATTACATTGCATTTCAGAAAAAAAGGCATTTTAGGCTTTTAAGGAATTCTGCTTGCCAGAGTAATATCTTGTGAGTCATAACATATGCTTTTAGATATGTCACTGCTGAAGAATCTATGGGTTTTACACATTTTACCTTTGCAGGGATGTTTGGATGTTTGTGTTCTGCCTGTTTATTATCTCTTTTATCTGTATCTGTTACAGTTCTGACACATTTTCCTTCTCTTTTCATTCTGTGCTTGCTGTTTTCCAGCACACTTGTGCTGCATATTGCAACTCAGCCAAAAGGGGTTTTTACATCAGAAATTTCTAGTGCAATCCTAGGGATGGAGTGCAAATTGAAAATACTTACTTTCTATTGCTAAATTAAGAGTCATCTCCTTTTACCACCCATGTCAGACATGCTTTATATTGTTATCAATATCACTGCATAGACTTAACACAGCCTTCAGTTACACAGAATAATATTTAATACTTCTGAGTTTTGGAGCTTTAGTGGTTGATCACTTTAGTGCAGTAGCTCTGAAAACTGGTGATAAATCCTTTGCATTTAAACTGCAGTTTATAATCTTGGAGGATGAAAATAAGAAAAACCCTGTTTTATAAATAAATGTCTTTGTATTCATATATAATATCCACCAGCACTTGGAGGTTGTGATTTCCACTCCATTATTAGGTTTCTTTCCCAGCTTAGAATTCATAAATAACCATTGTAAAACAGGAAGAGGTGTGGGCAGACTACATGTTGTATGTCAGTTGTGGTTCCTGTCTTCAAGTTTCCATCTTCAAGATGGCTGTATGTTTACGCTTTAAAAACACAATGCTTCAGATGTTTGTGTTTTATACAAAGGTTGGAGAGAAAGATTTCCCTGCAACATTCTGTCAGAGGACTGGTAATGATACTGTACCTCAAAACTGTACTTCAAAACCAAAAAACCTGGCAAGGAGAGGAAATTTCCAGAGGAAATTTTTCTTCTAAGGTTTGGGCGAAAGGTCTGTTTTGTTTCTTGTTTAATCAGTGGAGACTGCTCTGTTGTAGGTAGTGCAGAAGGACTGCCCTGCCTTAAAAATTCTGCTTTCCTCTCTGATTCTCTGATTACACCTACCTTTATTTTGAGTGGCTTACAATGAGACAAGGAATGGAGTCTAATCCTGTGCAGTCCCTGTGGTGCTGTGTTCTGATGTGTACTGAATTGAAGGGACACCAGGATGTTTCAGTTCAGTAAGGTTATTGTTTCCTGCTCAGCCCAAACCCAGCAATATATTGTTTAGATTTTGTGTCAGGGAGTGAGTATGTATGTGCAGATGCATTCAACTTTGTAAAACCTAAACTTTGTAAAACCTAAGGTTTGCATGATAGCTATCTAAACTCAGGAAGTTAACAGGGAACATAAGGTCAAGGACCTCCCCAAAATACTGGCATGATGGTGATGATAAAGAACAGCTTCATACCACCTATGGTGTGTGGTCACACATAAATGAGAAGGGAAAGGGATCCTTCTGCATATCCTTGTTATCCTAGTCATGATGAGTCTCACTGGGTTTGGTTAGTGTGGAGTTTGAGTTCCTAAATACCAAAAGTAGGAGGGAAAAAAAAAGGTGGATGTTCTCAATGCTGCTTTTTCTCTCTGATGGAGTGGTACTTTCTTCAAGTAATCTATGCTGAGTTACTTGTGGGTTTTAATCCTTGTCTCAAGTGTACATAAAATACAAGACTGTACAAATCTTCATTTTTCATCTGCCAAACCTAATAACAACTACTGCAGAATGCTTACAGATAGTTAATTATTTTATAAACTGCCATGAAAGAGAGAGGAAAGGGGAATAAAAAGGTATGTTAATCCTGCTGACCCATCTGCCTTTCTTAGGCTGTTCTGTTGCTGGGGGGTCTTGTCAAGTTTACAAAACCAAAAAATTAAAAAAGACCGAAGCAGGGTTTTTTTCTCCAGACTCATGCCTCTCTTAGGAAAATGCCTCTCATATAAAGTGGAAACAGAGGATGACAGGGGATGGAGGTGCAGTGAGTCAGTATCCAGAGTTGTATTTCTGTGGCCAGAAAAACGAGAAGAGTCCCAGCTGAGAAGGGTAACTTGCAACTGCTGGGAAGAGGGATTTAGAAGGATCATGTGAAAGGAAGAATTGCCACCTTCATGGCAGGAAATGGCTGGAGCACGCACCGGGACCTTGGCTGGGGAAGGTCAATGTGCAGGCTGGCTTCCTGTAGGCCCGGAGGAGGTGGCTGAGTGGTGTGGACATCACAGAGCATGTGGGAAATAAATAATGGAGATTTAAGCTTGGTTCAGAAATGAAAAGGCTTATTTCAGGTGCTGAGTAGGGATATCAGGGTGCAAAGTAAGCCTTCATGTCTAGTTGGTCACACCTTGTTTTGTTTTTGCTTAGAGACAAATGCAGACTATAGGTGGGTAACCATTGATGTGTGCATGAGTCACGTAAAACTAAACCATCAAGGTATTGCCAGCAGATGTTTTGAATGGCTAATTGATAGCAGAGGGCTGGTTAGCTGAAACAAGCTGGGGATGAGAGTACAATTTACTCTTTTCCTAGAGACAGTCTGATGCCCTGTTTTCCAGTTCACATGTAACTCCTTGCGAACCAGCCCTTGCACCTCTCAAGCTTTGAAGAGATTGTCATATCTGAAAACACATTATTTTCCTTTACCTTTGAAAGAGTTATACAGCAAAATCTTTGTTTTCTTTCAAATCCTAAGTCTCTGTGAATGAAGGAGCTTATTTACTATACATCCTTTGTTTTGAAACTGATAATTGTGCAGACTGTGAAAAGTGGTGTAACATCTTCTTGCTCAGAGAGCTCCATGCTGGTTTTGTGTTGCTTCAGATGTAGCCTGGTACAGAGGTTGTCCTACCACTCTTGCTGGGTTTATGAGATGGTGTTCCCTGAGACTGCAGTCACTTTTTTCATCTGAGAAGTGGAGTCTGTGAGGGAACTCCTTCTGTCTGAGACTTTCTTTTCATGTTACTGTCACTTTTACAACTAGGTGAGATGTTTTTCTTTGGCATGACTGCTGTCCTGACAAATGGTTAGTAGCAGGATGTTCTCCTTTTGATGTTCATGTCACTATGCATAAAGAAGTTGCTCAAGTGAGGCTTAGCTTGCCATCCAAGTCCAAGTGTCTTTACGGTTGTTTTCTTTCAGCCTGTGGTTCAGGGCCTTGGATCAGTGTGAATCAGCTACCAGGTTTTGTAGAGACACCATTTTTTTGCGAGCTTCATTAACACCGGGGTTCTGCCAGCTTCTGCTTTTTATGACCTCTTTAGCCATTCGGGGCTTTTCAAACTGTTTTGTGCCTCAGTTTGAGGTGCATCTCTGTGATGCGCAATACTTGAGCAACTAATTCAGTCTCCAGTAAAAGCAACATAGAATCACAGAGTATCTAAGTTGGAAGGAACATTTAGTCCAACTTCCTGCTCCTCACTGAACCATAAGGCTAAAAACATTGTCAGATGCTCCTTAACTCTGATGGCCTTTGTGCTGTGACCAGTTCCATGGAGAGCCTGTTTCAGTGATGGACCACAATCTCCAGGTGAAGAACCTTTTCCTAATGTCCCATCTGAGCTTCCTCTGATGCAGCTTCATTCCACGTCCTCGTGTCTCCTATCAGTGGGCAGAGCCACTGGACTGTCAGCAGCCACAGGATTAAGCACTTCCTTGAAACAAGAATATGACATCCTTCATGTCCCCAAGAAAAATATGGGCTTGAAATACCTGGGAGATAGGGCAATCACACAGTTATTCAAACCCAGACTCCGTAGGATGTGCTCTGTTGATAGGCAGAAATATTCCTCTTGTATTTGTGTATGAGGCCTATTTAGCCTAATTAGGAAGTGCCTTGGCAATGATGAAGCAATGTGAGCACACAGGAAAGCAAAAAGCCTTTCTTCACTGTACACAGATAAAGGGAAATGAGTAAATAAAATACAGAATCCCAGAGTGGAAAGGATTATAAGCTGGCAAGTGATAGAGTTCTTATTGCTGGGTTGATATCCCTAATTGATATAAACATGAAGCCCTGTGCAATCTGTGGTAGTTAAAGATATGCATCTAAATAATATTTAAATAGATTCTTCATTTTTAAGACCCACTGGAGTGTAATTGTATTCAACTTAATTAAATGAACTGAAACCCCTTGGTAACCGTGCTTTACTGTTCCTAAATAAAACACTCTCCAGAGAGACTTGAGGAAGCTTAGTTAAGGCGATAAAAAACCTGAGCCCAGCACCATGGAGTTTTTCATGAGCAGTATTACATTTAGTTCATCTGTACGCTACCTACAGTGGTTGACACTGTGTTAACAGTGCCATACCTCTGTTAAGAGGCAGAAGCTGAGGCTCTGCTGAAGTGCTTCAGGGCAGAGTCAGCCTTTCTGATTTCAGATTTGTATGAACGTGGGGTGTCTATTTAAGCTAATTTATTAATGCTACTCCTCTGTGCCAGCACAGAGCACGTGGTTCCTGCAGGAGTGAGGGTTTGCAGGGATAGCACAGGCAGGCAGGATGAGCGGCATTGGTGAAGGGGAGCCTGGGCACAGCTTGCTTACAGGAGCTACAGGAAATAATTTCTGCTGCTGCTAAGATTACAGGGGGAAACATGGATTGCTGCCATGCTCAATTACAGTTGTTTCCTTTCCTGGTAAGATGTCCTGTCAGGAAGCGGTAGGAGTGAAGACGAGGTTAGTCCCTGCTTGTGTAGAAGTGTTGGGTGTATCCTCTAGGCTGCAAGACACTGAATTTCTGGCAGGAAAAAACAGAAAAATATCAGAGTTTGAAAAGGCATTTTGAACATCAGCATTTTGGCTTTCCACGTCTGGCAGCTGGGCTGCCCTCTGTACTTGAAACAGTAAATCGAGGGCTGCGTCTCTGGGACACTCAGTGCCCTGTGCTGTTGGGCCTCAGCCAGGATTGCTAATTTCCATACCTACTCCCAAAAAGGAGGAGTGATCCTGTCATGCCTTGGTTTGCAGAGCAGTGTGTTTTCATGCTTCGTAAAAACAGTTTGAAGTGAAGGCGGATATTCGAGATTTCCTTTGCCTTTTCTGAAACCTTAACATGGATAGCAGGAGAGGAGAGTGCTTGCTGTCACACCCGGCTTCCTAGGAGCAGCATTTCTAAAGGCTGGGGTGCTCACTGCCGAGCTGGGTGATGATGCAAGGTGCAGTGCTGCCCTGTAGCTCTTGTCATGTAAGTGCAGGTGAGGTAATAGGCTCACCCAGCCATGAGAAATGTGGAGCGACTGTATCCCTGCTGGGCTTTCCCAGTGCTGCAGAGTGGGAGAGGACTGTGCTCTCTCCTCTATCTTTCAGTAGTTGTAGCTGGGGGGAAGGTCCCGTGCAGGATTTAGCTGCTGGGGTGGTAAGAAATGAGGGAAGGCATGGAGTGTTCTCCTTTACTGGTGCATCTCCAAAGCACTGCTGGGTTTCGGTGGGCTGGGGCAAACCCCTGTCCATAGGGACCTGCCCAGGATCCTGGGCCTGGCTCTCAAAGTAAAGCAGCAAGGAGTGCACAATAGTACACTGAAGAGGGGCAGGGGGAACAGAGAAAGAAGGATGAGAAGTTTTTTTGAGTGAACCTTCCTTTTTCTGGACAAGGTATGTCCTCCTTCTGCCAAACTGTCCAGGGGAAAAGCATAGCACAGTTCAGTTTAAAGGCAGTCATTCTCTCCTGCCTTGACACTTGGAAAAGTAGTTTTGTTAGTAAAACTATCATATAACCGTTATCAGATTTGCTTTCTCTGAGCAACTTTAACACCTTGGGGAAATACTGTAAACAAGACTTGATGAGCTTACACATTTGTCCTGATATACTGTTGACTACTCAACATAAAGGTAACTCATTTTGCCTTTAAATATCCAAATATTTTTCGTTACATATTTTCTGTTTAGATTTTTTCAGACTATTCTTTTAATGATTACTCACACCTCACTTATGTAGTCCTATATATCATAGAAGATTTGGTTTTGTCATACTGTGCTACTACTAAATATAAGGAAAAGAGCTTTAATGAGACCTCCTTCACTACTGCAGCTGATATGGCTAATTCCCTGAAATATTTATTTCATCATCTACTTGAGATGTTTGCCTTTTGCATATCTATTTCATTAGACCCTAACTTATCTCAGACATGAAGCCACCCCCGTAATATATGCTAAATTTCCCAAATCTGAAACAAGAAATTCACCTCCATCTTCTTAATGGTGCTTTTATCAGATATATGTATGTTTCTTAACCCTTGCCATTCTTCTGTTTACCATTTGTTTCTGCTCCAAGTCTCAAGCTAGAACCCACTGCAGCTGGTGCACATGAAGCGACAAATTTTCACTCAATTTGAGAAAAAGTCTCAGCAGAGTGTGCAAAAGGAGGAGGCAGTGAAAGCAAGGGGAACAAAACTAATGAGAGGTGATGTCAGGTGCCGCTATTGCATGGCTTAAGGAGTTAACTTGTTCTGCTTTACAAGCTGACAATGGCAACTTGTAGCTGACTGCTGACCAGTCTGGTGGATGGTGGTGGCCCTTTAGGCATCAGAGCAGACAAGGGTTTTGTGTTACATTTTGATGAGCTTAGTGCAGAGCACCTCAGGGAAAGGAGGATAGAAGATAATATACTGTTATTAGGGAAGCTGGACATTAAGGGTGCTTTGAACTAACTGTCATGAATAAAATTTGCATATATTCTTGTCTGTCAAGACCTGGTTCTACTTGTGATAAATGCCAACTTTTTAAGTATGCTGGAATGTACATTTGCATAGATGAAACTTTTTTGTTAGCATGCATATATTTTTATTTTTTCCATAGAGGACTTCCTTGGTTGCAAGCTGCAGAGAGGGATCCAGTAGTGTGCTTTTAAATTTATTTTAATTTACAGAGGGAAAAGCAGAAATCACATTCAGAATGTTTTTTTCCAGAGATGCTTTGTTACACCTTCTTGACAAAGACTTTGGGGCTTTACAGTAAAAGGGGGGGGGGCGGGAAGACTGTGGTGCTACTGGTGAAGGAAACACTTTATTTGCAGAATTTTGAAAAGAGTAAGAGGGGTTTTTGATGTAAAGGTAGGGCAAAGTTTTTTATATATATATAATATGAAAAAACATAACTCTGTGGTTTAATATTAATTTTTTGGTCTGGAGTGACTGTGCTCTGAACTCAGTGGGTTGTATCAGTTATTTCAGAAAACTGCTGCAAAATCTTTGATATCAAAGTATACCATTGTGCTTTCTGCTTATTGTACAGAATCTATAACTGTTTTAACCATGCTGCAGAGAGCTTGACACAGTAGTATCACATCTATTTTTGTAACTCTGTCTGTAAAGCCACATAGTTTAATGACTCAACCCTCAGATGCCATAAAAATTAATGGAAAGTCTATTGAATCAGTCTGGTCTGTATGTTCTTTTTGTTCTCACAGTGTCTAGCTATAGAGAGGTCAAGGAAACCATGACAACTTTTCAGCATCCTTAAAAATCGCTGTTCTCAATATAAAAATGTCATGACTTGTACACTGAGTATTTTATGCCTTCTTCTGAATATCAAGGCAAGCGCTGGCTGCCTGGCCTTGCACTTCTGTCTCATTCACATTCTGACCCTGCTGACTGTCAAGACAGGCTTTGAACCTGTCATTGCATGGATAGTGGAATTGTTAACTCTGCTGAATGGAAGATTGTCCTTGCTGAGCCCTAGGAATCGAAGGGAATATTTCTCTAGCAGCTTGTTGGGTTCATTTTTAATGCAAGCATTTTGAAGCTGTGCCAGAAGGCAGAACATGAGCCCTATTCCTAGCAGAAATAGGCAGCAAGGGACAGGTAAGAGGGTCAGAAATGTCTAACAGATAGAATTATGATGGAGCTCTGCAGGTTTTCCACTGATGCCTATCCTCACTATGTATTACTGTAGTAAACTGAGACACAAGCTCTAGCCAAGAGAAGTGGATGGAGAGGTTTAACCCTTGTGTTTGGAAAAGGTTTGAATCTGATTTCCTTCTGCCTCCTTAGAAAGAACTGTGAAGGAACCTGGAATACAGTCTCAGATTAATTGACCTTAGCCTGAATTCATGTATTAGTTATGGAATGCAAGGAGTTCTCATGAGTCCAGGGTTGCTTAGGGAAGGATGCAAAATTTCTCAAGCTTTTATGAGCTTTTATGATTAGTAAAAATATTTTAAAAGGGGCATCTTAGTCAAAGTTGTCCCATGAAAATCTGATCATTCCTTGCTTTCTAGCTAAGCTAGCTCTGCTTAGCTTTAAACATCTCATAGGATGTGTGCCATGCAGATGAAGTCCTGTCAAAAACAGGGTGTTTATTGGGCACAAATATGTTTTCCTGCAGTAGATGTTCTCATTCCACTGCTTTTTTGTCCCTCCTCCCTCTTACCCATCTCCCCTCCCCAAACATGCCTGTTTGCTCTGGCCCACATTCCGGCTTTCATTTATGTACTTCTTAGAGCTATCCAAACCAAAGGTATTATTGAAATGCAAGGTCATGTTCCACAAACTTTTAGTAGGCGTCCCTGTTAAAATCTAACTGCCAGAAATAAGCTGCTAATGTTTACAGTGACTCTCCACACAGTAGTCCTGTGTTTCAGGCATGGAAATGGATTTTTCTCATCTTAACTTGTAAAGCTCAAAAAATGTGCCTTTGCCAGGGCATGATTGCGGCGTGTTGTGAAAGAGCACCTTCCCTTTGCCAGTGCCATTTCCACGTTCAGTTATACTTTGATGGGAAAAAAAGTCGGATTATTTTCCTCCCAGTTTCTGACCTATTCCTAAAATCCCAGATTATGCATGTGCTGTGGCCATAGCTGCAGTGGCTTTTAAGTATTGAACTTGTATAGTTGCATTATGTGCTGTAACCTGCATTGCCATGTGCAGATGGAGACCCATCTGTCTTGCTGAATGAACAGGCTTGTAGCATCCACATCTTTTTACATTTCTGAGATTCATGCAGTTATGTGAATTTCACCCAGGGGCTGGGAGAGTGAGCACATATATCCAGTAATCAAGACCTCTTTCCTGACATTCCAGATATCTGTCAGAATATGAGGAGGATATGCAGGAATGTGCAGCTTTCTAACACATTTTTCAGATTCTGAGACAGAAAAATATAAAATAGTTGTATTTTTGGAAGATTTTTCTAAAAATCTTGTTCTGCATAGAAATTTATGCAGAAAGGATGCATGCTCTGCTAGTGCCTAATATTTAGGTACACATGCAGGTTCATCAAAAGTATTTGTTACTTAGAAAGTCTGTTATTCCTCCTTAGCTATTAGTGTTTTTATTTTATTATACTATTAAAATATGAATGTATTTTTACTTAATTTTGCAGCCAGCAGAGCTCTCTAGCAAAACATTTTTCTCTTTTACACTTTCAGATGTCAAATACAAAGGATTCTGCCAAGGCATTAAACTAACTGATGTGCAGTGACCGATAAATTCTAACTTTATAATAAGTGCCAAATCGTTCCAACTTTTCTTTGTAGTCTCTCCATTAACAGGAATCCCAATGAATTCCTTTGGTATTCACATGCATATCAGAACTAATTCTCTGGGAATTTCAGGGCAATTCATCATTTTGCTCTGTGTTTTATGATGCCAAAAAATGTTGCATGCATACATTATAAAATGGAAATTTAGGAACACACTTCACAACTGAAAATAGAAATCGGCGATAACTTCTGTTTTCATTAGACTATTAAATCTTCATTTTACATTTAACCCTTTATAAATAATGGGTCGTGTACTTTGCTGCTATCAGACTACTTTGTAGAAGGGTCTGTGTGCAGTACTGAAGTCTTAGGGGAAACATGTTGTAACTTTTTACCAATGAAGTGTTTTAGGGAATGGTTTTCCTGCTCGATATATCGCTCACAAATTTTTTTCCACCGGAGAAGATCTGTGGGATTACATAGCCGGCACATTGCAGTTTGTATGGTAATAAACACAAGTGGTGTAAAACACTCTCCATGTTAGTGCTTTAACTGTTTACATTTGTAACAAAATGACTGAGTTTATTATGAGGTTTTGGTTTTAAAAATGTTACTGACAGTTCAGAGCATTTTAGAGGCTTCTGAATTACAGATATATCAGTAAGAACAAATTTGAAAGCTATATATTTTTTCATTGCTCACATAAGCTGTCTCAAATATGCAACCCATCTATATCAAAATGGGACATAGTGGTACGTGACTGAAGGCTTATTATAAATTACATTGGCTTGTTGTTTTTTGTATCAAATAACTGTATGCTTTTTCCTACCTGTGAAACTAAAATGGCACTCCACATTTGTCTAAACCTATGAAAATTACCACTGGGTCTTTCTTTGTGCATCAGAGTGAACTATTTTTTAAAATATTGTTAGTTATGCTTTTAGTGTTCTATTTTATTAATAATTCTTGTGATTTTTAAAAACTTTCCAGACTATTCCTTTGACTCAGTTTGTAAGAGAATGCATGACTTATCAAGGTGGAGCTAATGTTTTGCATTAATATTTTTTAAGGACTCAAAACCAAAATAGAATTGCAAAGCACACTGCTGGTGATTCTGTGTGAGACAGTTTAGAATTATTTGGGGACAGTGGGGGGTCAATTTAAAGAATAGACAAAATGTCATGGTTCTTCAGATGAGTTATACTTGTGGTTTGATGATATCTAAAGTAGGTCTTGGCCATTATTTGTGCAGCAGAAAAATGAAGCATCTTCTCTTTTCTAAGTTTTGCTATATTTTTAGTTGTGCTTGAAGAATAAAGGAGGATGATGAAGAAAACTCTATGCAGGGATCAAATTTGGGGTCATGTAAATCAAACATACAATCCTTTGTTAAGTTTTGACATTTAGTTACATGAATCATGAGCGGATGCTGCGGGTTGTGAGATGCTTGCTGTCTTTGGCTTGGGTTGATTTATGTATCTGTATTTCTGTTGACAAAACCAATGCTCTCCGCATTGCCTGCATGCATAAACTCATAAAAGCAACTCTTGGCCACAGACACAAATCCTTCAATCGGCGTTTTCCACTGCACGTTTCTGGCAAGTTGAGGTGCAAATGCAAATGTTTGTGGTTTTGCTCTAATTTTGAAGCTATGGGGCATCAAACCCCAAAGCTGTCCACACATCTAGGGAGGGGAGTGCACGTGGCCCTTGTGAAATGGCAACTGCATAAAGCTGTAGCTGCCCTCGGTCTGGTAACCCAGCAAAAGCATGTGGCAGGGCTGTAATGGGTATATGTGTCAGCTGGCTATTCTCATCTCTAAGATCTTACGGGATTTTTTCTGTTCCTTCATCTTTTTCTGGACATGAAGCTTGTTTTCATGTGCAGCACAGCCCCCTCATGCAAGCCCCGAGCACTGCCAGCAGTCCCTGCTGTCAGGCAGGCAGGCTGATGCCTGCAGCTCTGCTCCTCTGGACACGGTGGCACTGGTGGACTGGGTCACTTGTGAATAGGCCTTTCTTTGCAGCCACGTGCTCGCTGGCAGTGGGGCCACCCATGTTCTGGGGCTTTAATTGGGGTGCTGCAATAGAGCTAATTTTGTTCTAGGGACAGTCAGAAGCCTTCAGCCTTGTGGAGGCTACCTTTAAAAATAGCACAGTGAACTGCACGCCAGCACAAGCAAAAAATGAGCACTTGTTCAGCTGTGTTTGATCCGCTGGCAGTGCCATTGCTGTCCTGCAAATGGTCTGTGACCACGTGTCGGAGGAGGTGTGGGGAGGAGCACCGGAGCGTGCTGAGATCCTCAGCTCTGTCTGGCTCTCAGCTAAGCTAAAGTTCACCAGAAAGCACACCCTCAGCTTCCAGAGGAGTGTCCAGTGGCGCAGGGAATCTGTGGAACTTGTGGTGCAGGCAAAGAGTCCAAGTTTCTTCCCCAGCTTGTTGGGAAGTGATGGGTGTCAAGGAGGTGGTTGGAGGAAGACATAGACTTCCACTGTGAGCAGGTAGCACTGTGGCTTCTGTAGAAAGGCAGGGTGGTAGCACTGTTGTGTTCTCAAAGGTGCTGGCTTTTTCCCAATGTAAACTATGCACTTGCTTAGCAGCGCAGGAAGTTGTTTGTCCAAAGCTCTGGAAGGTCTGAAGTTCCTAGAAATGTATTTGTATAAGGACCCCAATCTTTTAATGCTTGAAACATCTCCTGTGTGAGATCTTTGGCGGGTTGAGAGACAGGAACTACAGTAAAACAATACGTAAGTATGGGGGCAGGGGAGGAAGTGTAGATATATGTGTAGTGTAGTTATTTTGCTTCTGCTGCTCCAACAAGTGACATGCAGATTGTTTTCCACCTGTACTGAACACAGTAGTGTTGAGAAAATACAAGCTGTTCTAGATTTTGGGAATGGGAGCACTGCAAAAGTTTCTGGGGAATCTGCAAAAGTTTCAGGAGATAACTGTTCTGCCTGTGGAATCACACTTTAGAAGAGTAGAAAGTAGTTTTCAGACTCTTGAGATTCAATAGATTTTTGCTTTGATTTAAACTGGAATGTTTTTTCCAGTTCTCTGAAAGTGATAATTCATTAGAGCAAACCTACCTCTTCAGCATAGTCCAGAACCCTGAGAGTGGGACCACATGCTTATTTCCAAGTAACAACAGCTTCATTAAGGTGTGGTTACTAATTAAGAGTTCCTCCTAGCTCATATGCTATAACTCAACCTTGCAATTTATGTATATTATTAGAAAAAATATTTTTACATTATTTCTCTATTGCTTAGCTTTTTCTTAATAGTCAAGACATAATTTTATGTTTATATGTGTGCATATATTAACAGCAGCAATGAAATAATAGTCTGCAATGTATTCTTGTCCTTCTTTCAGGATAGGCACAGAGAGCAGATTGTTACCTTCTAAAGAATGCACACAGTAACATATGTGCTCTTTCATAGACAAATAGGGATGCAAGATTACTCCATCCCATCTTTTGGACCTATCTTAAGTGTGTGCATATTGTACCTGCCCACCCCTTCACTTCACAGGGTGCAGCATACATATCTGGTGTTTAGAAAGGATTCTCATGACGCTTAAAATTCAGCCTTTTTATTGTTTTGGACTTATTTTCTTCACTCATAATTTTTAAAGTGTGAATTTGGAGTGTAATTATCAGAATATTGCAATTAGGTTTCTGGCTATAGCCATTTTTATTAGCAGTGTAGCAATCCCGCCCTGCAAAGCAGGCATTTGGGACTCAGAAAACCATGTTGCCACCTC
This sequence comes from Leptocoma aspasia, assembly GCA_013399835.1. NCBI lineage: Eukaryota > Metazoa > Chordata > Aves > Passeriformes > Nectariniidae > Leptocoma > Leptocoma aspasia. The sequence continues at coordinate 1,706,880 of VXAX01007363.1, read as the reverse complement.
CAGTACATCTTAGAAGACCTACGGGAAGAGTGTCTTTGTGGGTGTCATTGTTTGCAGTCTAGCTGATTGGTATTTTGGCAAGAAATGCAATGGTTTTAGTTGCAGTTAGTCCTCGTCACAAAGCAGGGCTACTCTGGGTAAGGTCAGTGAAGCGTGTGTAATGACTGGCTCTCGGAAGTGCGAGCTGCTGCTTGGGAGAACCAGTACAATATGAGCATAAGCTGGTGGGAGGGAATTGAGGCAGATAGTGCTTGAGGATGTGTTGTCCCACTGCTGTGCATTGTTGTCCCTGCCTTCCTTCTCTCTGTAGGAATTAACAAAGTCCCACTTGATTGTGGGGAGCTGTTCTGGTACTGCAGTTCCCAACCGTTCTTGCTGTTAGTGTGCTCTCGGATAGGGATGGAGAGGATGACCTCTCCTGATATCCCTGGAGCACAATGTGCTGCAGCAGGGGGAGCTGGGTTCATTCATAGTTGTGGTGCTACCTTTAAATTAGAATCTTAAAATTGATTAACCTGTTTCCTTTGTCTTCCCTGTAGGACGGGTCACTGGGAAATATTGATGATCTGGCACAGCAGTATGCAGACTACTACAACACCTGCTTCACAGATGTGTGTGAGAGGATGGAAGAGCTGCGCAAGCGGAGGGTTTCCCAGGACCTTGATTTGGTATGTAGAAAAGTTACAACTTCATTAACAAATAATTGCCATTCATGCTCCAGATGAAGAATCAGTATTACAGCTTGAAGAATTCTACCCAGGGAAATAACTGTACGTGGTTGTGTTCACGCATGCAAACGTTTCAGCCAACTCAATTAATCGCTTGGAATTAGCTGGATTAGGTTTTTCCTAGATATTTTTTATGATTCATTAAGCCTTGGAGTCTGCATTTCTTATTTCTTTTTTAATTAGAGTACTTCTTGCTTGCATACATTTGGTTGCAATCCTCAACTCTCGGAAACAAGATACTGTCTGACAAAAGCATCGTTTCCTTGCTCCAAGATGCTTCCAGTGTGAGCACAATGAAACTGTGCAAGTTTTCAGTTGCACTGTATAAACTGAAGAGGTGCTTCTCAAAGGTCCAGGGTGCAAATACTGGTTCCAGGCTCCCAAATGTAAGCAGTTCTACAAACCCCTTTTCATTATTTTATGCATTATAGAACCTGTAGCAGGTGATATGGGGTCACAGAGCTTTTCAGGATGGAAGGGACCTCAGGAGGTCCCTAATCCAGCATTCAGCTCAAAGCAGTGTCAACACTGAATTCAAACCAGGTTGCTCAGGGCTTTATCTGATTGAATTTGAAGACCTCCAGGGACGCAGACGTTGCATCGTCTCTGAGAAACCTGTTAATACTGCTTTGCTATCTTCATAGCAAACCTCTATTTTTAAATAATATTCTGGAAGCTCCTCCCCATGGCAATTTATACCTATTGTCTATTGTGCTTATGCTACACACCTTTTTGATAACCTCCCCATGGATACCAGTAGATCTTGAAACTGTCTTTTCTGACAGCTGAATCTCACAACTCTTGTTGCTGGCCATAGGCACAAGTCCTTGAGAGCTCCTTGGTAACAGCTGTACCTGATGATGTGGATTATTTAAGGCTACTTTCTTTCTTTTTGGGATTCCTGGAGACCAACTTCCAGAGCTTGTAGAGACTACAAACTTCAGTTACATAATTAATGGCTGCAGAATCAAGGCAGGGAGTCATCCTGAAGTTTGTTAGTTCCTTCATTATTTTTAAATAGAAAAAAAGCAAATGTTTTTGCAGATCTGTTGCTGCCAAGAAGTTCCAAGGGTTAAACAAAAGGCTATCACAGGAAATTCTTTTGTAGACAGACCCTTGAGGCTTCTGTGCAGAGAAGCTGATGGCACAGAACTGTGATTCTTATGAAAACCCCCACGCCTGGCAGGCCTAGTATTCTCAGTAGCTGCTGGCAGCAATGGAATCCCCTTTCCTGGTGCTCTTGGAAGGCAGCTCCTGTGCTGGGTAATGGAGTGTGCCTTATGGCGGGAGAGGACCCCTTCCATTTAGACAGATGGGCCTAATTTGGCTCCCTTCGCTTCCGAAGCTGCAGAAGCCAGGCTGGAGAAAGCCATGTGAGCTTAATTAACTCACATCAAAGGTGCAGATCTTCACGCTGGTTTAAATAGATGTGAGCTAACCAAAAACAGACCATCAAGTGATTCACTCTATTCCAAAGAAGCTATAGTCAGAGAAAGTGGCTGTGTGGAAAACAGCCTGGAGATTCCTCTTCAGTGTCTCAGATACTGAGTTTGCTTACTCTAGTGGTCCAGTGATAACTTCTTGAACTGTCAAGTCAGAGAGAAGACAATACAATTGGAAATTAGTGTTCCATTTTTGCTACATCTTTCACTCCTATAATACAGTTTCTAGACATAATATAGCCATTCTGCTGATAACATATGAGACTATAGATATTAGCTCACTTGCCCAACAGCCACATCCAAACAGTGCTGACTGCAGCTGAAACTTGCTCTCATCAATGAACGGGCAGGCTTGACTTAGCTACACAGAGAGGGGGAAATGGCCATGTAGATCAGAATGTGATTTTAGTGTGATGAACAGAAGAGTGTGTCACTTGTTGTGTTTTTCATGTCTATACACCTTGAGGAAAGGTAGTATATTGGCAGACATTTGGGGATAGTGAATGGGAAGTAATGCTGGGGGAAATGCACGATACACATCCCAGATGTGCTATGATTGGGGAAAAAAAAAAAAAAAAGTTACCAAATAGCAAATATATGCGGCTCCAAAATTGTTATGCATCAGTATTGTTGGTCTGTTAGTCTAGCTTGACCTTGCTCTGCCGTACATTGCTCTTCTAGCAGGGATGGAGAGGGCAGTGCTGTCTCTACACTCTCTCTTCCCAGCACTGGGGGTTGTGCCAGAGCTGGAGGTGGGCAGTGTATTAGTTCTTCCTCCTCTCCCCAATGGTCGTCTCCCTCTCTTTAGTGAAGTGAGCAGGGCATGGAGTATTAGTGCAGATTCTCAGGGGTTTGCTGAAGTGATGGTTACTGAATCCACATGAAAATGCAGTATTGAGTGCATAATAATACTTAGCAGAAACATAAAAGGCCAAGGTTAGGTTGCTGCTTTTACTGAATGCTCTGGACAAAGAGAAAGAGCAGGTCACCCCAGGAGTCGAAGCGTCCTCTAAACCCTGCACAGTGAGGCCCTGTCAGGAGGAGCAGTGTAATAACAAAGACATGCCTGAGTTGGCAGAGCTTTGGCAGGAACATGTATTTAGCACCAGCTCGCCCAGACTGCCCTTTGTAGCACGTCCACTGGAAGGACAGAAATATGAGCTGTTTATTGCTGCTTCTGTACCCTTTGAAATAATTTTAAGCTGTTTGGGCGCAAGTGTTGATATCTTGATTGTATATTGTACTTTCTAATCAGCTCTCCAGCCTTTCCTATCAGACCATGGCCGTTTCAGTCTAGATATCCTGCTCTGAAGTTGAATTTTTGAAAAAATCACTTGGTAAAATTGCTTGGGAAGCAGCATATCTTGTAACAAAACAGTGGGTGCAGATGGAGCTGAACCCAGAGTATTTTTCCAAATGGTAATGCTGTCAAGGATTGTTAGTTGTCCCTAAACATGATAACTGCTTTCTGTGTTTGGAGTTTTGCCTATGTTTTTGTAATGGAGAATGTGCTTGGGTTTGGACACTAATGTTTGTGAACAGCATGGGAGTTGCCTACATTTCCTAGCATTTGGCCTATTCCTGTACACCATGTGGGCTTTTGGCTGAGGAAAAACTGCAGGTGGAGTAGATATAGTGGATTTTCAGACCCGTAATGAATGTATCACTGGTAATACTGAGGTGGACATTTGCTAAAATACACTTATGGCCAGTTATGACTGTGTGAGGATGGTATTTTCTAACTGTTCATATGACATCTTTAAATTGGAGAGATGTGAATTAGGTGGATGAACTACTCAGGTGTATAAGGAATTGGCTGGATGGCCACACTCCAGTGGTTCAATATCCAAATGGAGATCAGTGATGAGTGGTGTTCCTTAGGGATCAGTATTTGGATTGGTGGTGTTTAACATCTTTGCTGGTGGCAGGGAGAGTGGGATCAAGTGTGCCCTCAGCAAGTTTGCTGACAACTCCAAGCCGAGTGGAGTGGTCAACATGCTAGAGAGAAGGGATGCCATCCAGAGGGACCTGGACAGGTTTGAGAGATGGGCCTGTGAAGCCTCATGAAATTCAAAAAGGCCAAGTGCAAGGTCCAGCAAATGGGTTGGGGCAATCCTGAGCACAGGTATAGGCTGGGAGGAGAATGAATGAAGAGCAGCCCTGAGGATAAGGTCTTAGGGGTGTTGCTGGATGAAGAACTTGGCATGACTTGCAGTGTGTGCTCATAGCCCAGAAAGCCAACCAGATCCTGGGCTGCATCAAAAGGAATGTGGCCAGCAGGTGAAGGGAGGTGATTCTTACCTTCTACATCTCTGCATCCAGTTCTGGGGTCCCCAGCACAGGAAAGATGTGAGAGAACTTGGTTCATTCAGCCCAGAGAAGAAAAGGCTCCTGGGGACCTCACTGCAGGCTTCTAGTAGCTAAAGGGGGCTACAAGAGAGCTAGAGAGGCATTTTTTACAAGGGCGTGTAGTGATAGGGGTGAGACACTGGAACAGAGAAGTTGTGGGTGCCCCATCCCTGGAAGTATTCAAAACCAGGTCAGATGGGACTTTGAGCAACCCCATTGCAGTGAGGTTGGAACTAGATGATCTTCAAGATGCATTTCAACACAAACCATTCTATGACCTTCTTCCTTTGTGTCTCTGGGGTCATATCTGCCTGGCTCACTGACAAAAGCAGCTTTGCCTTGCCTGTCAGCAGGGCAGGACAGCATTGACTCAGCCATGAAAGAGCAAACTGCATTCTGTTGTCTCATCTATCACAGTGGCCAGCTAACTGCTGCTGCCCAGGTCTGTATTGTAGCTGATCATCTTGAAGTCAAAGAACAGCTTGAGGTTTTCTGATGGACTCTGACAGCTGCAGTTGGGGCACTGAGAAATTGCATCCATCTTTTTCTTATATAAAATTAATGCCACTGAAAAGCTAAATGGCATAGTAGGATACTTTTTTCCTACATTCATGTAATTAACTTCATTGTGTAGAAGGGGAAATGTTCAGAATCTCTCTCTTTACACTGTGGTAAAATACAATTAATGTATTTGGAAAAATTAGCGTGCCTAATCCTGTGTGTTTTTACAGTACTTGCACATGTACACAGGGAAAGCTGAAAAATAGAAATGAATATAAGTTCATTTCAACCATCTTAAGTTTCTTGTCCTACTTCCAACATCCATGTAGTCTTCCTAAGTCTTGTCTGTGCATGGTTTTAAAAGATGCTCAACAACCAGTTGCATGATTACAGATGGAGTTGGCCATCTAGGTTGTGACATCAGATATAAATGGTATGTCCAGCAAGAAAAAGGGGAGTAAAAGCAGCAAAAGTAGAGTAATTAATAATTTGAGTGATAGAATAATAATGATTTTTCCTCTTTAGAGGTGCATTTGTCTGGTATAGTACTACTGGTTGGCAGTATCATCAGGCTATTTCAGAAACTAGCCAGCCTTTGCTGAAGTACACGAAAACACCCAGAACAGTTGCTGTCAGTGATTGATGTTTATTTAAAAAATCTTCAAGGGAGTTAGCCACCAAAGCTGGAGTTGGGATGCTGAACATGTTTGTGGAATGTGCCTGTGTCTACTCTATAGCTGACACTAGTCATGTCCACCATTCTTCACATCATACATTAATATTTCAGGATCCTAGAACAGACTGCTTATTCCTGTTATGAAATGGTCACCTCTGCTTTGCAAATTCAGTACTGGCTGCTGTTACCATTAGTCCTGAGAGGACACCTCTGTATCTCACTGGAATAGGATCCCACTGTTTTGTTTTGTCTTGTTGGCTGCAATAGGCCCACCAAAGTATAAACAACATCTGAGTTTAATTTAAAAGGTATCTACAGCACAAAAAGAAAAAAAAAAAGGAGCTGGAGAACACAGAGATAAGGTTTCCTAATTTTTTGAAAGTCTCCAGGCCTTATGAGGCAGACACGCAGAAGAAAAAGTAGCAGTAAAAGGTGTGGACTTTCAAGCATCATTGTGGGGCTTTTTCCCCTCAGTGTAGGTTGAACTAGGGGGGATTTAGCCTGAGTATGAGGTACATAAAGTAGATGCACAGAGAAAATAATTAGTGGAGATTTACTGTGTGTGCAGTCTCAGTCTCTCAGTATTTTGGACTTATCTTCATAAGTTAAATTCATAGTAACATTTTCATCATTAATGGAGCTTTTCAAGGGAGACACAATGGAAATTCTGGAGCAGACAGGCTATTTTTAGTGTCTCATATCACAGACCAAGACAGCAAAGGCATTTAAATATAGAGCTAGCATTAAACATGAAAACAAAGCAAGGCTTGTTCCGTATGCAGCAAAGTGAATACCATTCTTAAACAGTTCTTAGTTCACTTAATACTAGCAGACTAAGTAAAAATCTCTCCACTTTCTGCAAGCTAATGATCTCCTGCAGTCTCACCACTGTTTTTATTGGAAGGCCATTTATGAATAATCCCTTAGGCAAAATCTGTTCATTTATAGGCTGGAGCCTCAGTGGACTTTGCAGCTGTGATGATTTGGGTGACCTTATCTTCCTTTCATACTTTTGGAGGATCTTTGCTTTTTGGAGTAGGATCTTCTGTTTAACACTTCTGGTCTTCTGAAGTATTTTTGATAATGTCCGTGTTACAGGAAAAATAGGTTATCAAATTGGTTTTTGTTTGGTTTTTTTCTGAGCTGGTAATACTGTTATAAACAAAATAATATTTATGTTATAAATAGAAAAGATAACTCACTTCTGACAGTGTGACTGGTAATTCTGGAGGGGAGAAATTCTCTTTAGCTTTATAAGTGTTTTTCTAGGTATTCTTAATTCCTTTTCATTCATTTCTTGCCCCTTTACATACAGCAGGAATTTTACTTTAAACCTGAGATCACTTGAATATATTCTTACTGTGCTCTTCTTTTATCCCAGAAACAGCACAGATCTGGTGGAACTGACAGACTAGATTTGTATTAACTCTGTGATTTAATCTCATTGCAGCCTGAGGACTACAGGGAAGGGGTAATTGATTGACTAATTTTAGCTCCCTTTGTGTATTTTTTTCCCTTTCTCCCCTTAGAATTTAAAAGTGACAGCAAAACTGGAAATGTGCAGCATCATGCTGGTAAATTTCATTGCAATGGATACAATTGTTTAAAAAGAGAGCAAATTAAATTGTCATTTAAGAAGGTGCATCTCTGAGGGGGAAAAAAACAATATAACAACCAGAAGAACAAAAACTAACACACAAAATCAACTCAAACCCACCCAAACTCTGGTGAACAGTTTCTGTGATGTGCAGCCCAGCTTGCCATTCACATATTACTAGATTTCCAAGATACCTAGCTGAGTGGCATTACTCTGGGAAGGACAGCAATGTGTATTGGCTGTGTTAGAAGAGTGTCAGACTTTTGTAGTGTGATAGCAGCTAAACCAACAGAGGAATGAGCCTAAAAGGTGTAATGTCTTCTTTAAGATTACTCCTCTTTGTCTTTGCATAGCGTCAGCTTGACTCCCCAGGCAGCCTCTCTGTGCTCTCTCTTCTCCCCAGCCACTGCTCACCAGTCCATCTATGTGTGTTGAAGACAGCTGGCAGCAACTTCAAATGTCAACTAATTGTAGCACTTGCTTGTGCTTCTTCTAGGTCCCCAAGTAGGGAAACACCACTGTGTGTCCTCAAGGAATAGTAAGGAAATTGCTCAAGATATATATCTTGAGGTTAGCTGAAAAATGTCGCTTGCAAGAACCATAACAGCCTTGCAAGTCATTAGGGAAAACAAACAGGTCATAATCAATAATAAATCAAGAGCATGTTGTGAGGAGAATGAGAAACACATAGTGAATATTGGTGCACATCTGGATGTGCTTTGGAATGTCTGTTTCTCTGCAGCAGAAGGACACTCTTCCAACAAAGATGCCTAGAGGAAGGCAGGCCTCCATCTGTGAATTCAAAGGGACTGATTCATTTTTTTTCTCTTCTGCTGGCTTGGCCCCTGCTCTTCATGATGTAGGTTCTGATGCTCCACAGCTACTCTCCTTTGATCTTTCCATGCTTTATCTTCTCTCAGTGTTGTGTAGGTTTTCTGTTTCAGCAGTGTCGCCTGAAGCACACAGAGGAATGCTCCATTTCAAACAAGATGCTCTGTGAATTTTTTGTTTGAAGGAGAACTCAAGCAGTTTGAGGAGACATGATTTCTTTGGTGAATAATAAGTTTTCCACAAAATAATGAAAAGGAATGGCTATCAGCTGGAAGTCCCTCTTCCTGACTCCCATATGTCATATCCCTCTTGAGTTATATTTTTAGGTTTTCTCCAATTTTATATTGCAGCTTTATTTTACATAAGAGAACAAAGTAATCTGGGATTACTACATCCAGTTTTCCCCTGATTCTAAGGCTTCTTTGGTTGTTCAAGCAAATAGAGTTAGGAAAGGCAATAATCCTGTAAAAACATACATAGGAAAATGAACGGGTAATATGTTCAAAAGAATTCCATTTCAGTTCCTTATCAGAGGGATTAATTTCTTGCATTGCTTGTGGGCATGATGAATAAAATCAATTATGGATTAGAAACTAATGAAAGAAGAAAGACTTGAAATGATTAGCAAAATTTGGAATTCATAAGCTCGTTATGAAACACAGACCAGTAATTTTTTGTTTATGTCAGTGTCTTTTGCCTGTTGCTGTTGAAGTTCCTGATAAGACCACAGTTACAATTGTTTGGTTTACAATCAATGTGAAACTAGTGGCAGTAGAATTGTGTACCCTGCTGCATTTAGGGCTGTAAAGATGATAGGAATAGCATCATAATGAATCAATGGTTATAGATGTGGAAAAACAGACAAGCTTTTCATCATATAAGGCTTTATTCACAAGACATCCAGATAAATTAGAAGATAAAAAAGGTAGCAAAAGAAAACTCAGAATTTGTAAGCTTTCTTTAAGACAAAATAGGCTGATAGACAGTATTTGAAAGAAGTCCATCTCCCCTTCCCTTCCCAGAGGCACGCAGTTCATGTTTCTGACAGCTTTCTGTCTTGGTGTGTCCACAGATCAGAGAATCAGAGTCTTCTGAGTTGGAAGAGATCCACAAGGATCATTAAGTCCAACTCTTAAGTGCGTGGTCCATACAGGGATTGATCCCCCAACTTTGGCTTTTTTTTTTTTTTTTTTGCACCAGGCTTTAACCAACTAGGTTCATGGTAGCCCAGCAAAGATTAAGCTGTAGTTTGAAGTCCATTTTTACAAAAGAGAGAGATTTTACGTATTGAAGCATGTGCCAAGTGCTGAAAGTCACAAAAATGAGAAGTAAGAAGAAGTCAGTCATCAGAGTATCTTTATTTAATTCATGTGGTTAATTATTGAAAGCTACATAATTGGAGCCTTCCGTTGCTAGCCTATATAGAAGTTCACAAAATAGTTTTATTTCTCCTTTGTGTAGCACTTTCCACCCTCAAAACCCTTGAAAAACATTAGTTAGCCTTCGTTGCGTCCTTTGAAGCTGGTAATTTTAGTATCATTATCCCTATTTAGGCCTTGCCTCCCTGAGATTGAGCCGCTGATGAATTACCTATGTAATTCCCTGATTCATTCTCTGTAGCTAAATTCACAACAGAGTAACCTGGAATTTATAGTAAGTTCAGAGCGACTTAATAATACACAGTGGTGTACCCCAGTGTAGCTGTAAACAAATCCTGGCCGGGGAAGCTGTCACGGCCAGTGGGTGACACACTATGGCTGACCTGCAGCTCAAGCCTCAATTCCAGTCCATTAGACCACACTTCAGAAAAAACCAAAATCCAGATGTACTTGAAAATTGTGCCAGACTCTTAGAGTGCTCCTTGTCTAGCAACTTCCCTTTGCAGCTGGAACGTGGAGGTCTGATGAGGAGTCTGGCTCTCTTGGTCAGTAGCTGACCGCCAGCCATCTCTCCTTCCTGCCATCCTGCCTCTCCTTGAAATAATTGTCTGATGTATGGCAGGGATAATAGAAATGCAGAGGTGCTGTGGAAGAGACTCATGATTTCTTCAATGTAGTAATTTCACTGGCATAATGTCAACTGGTGATGACTGAAAAAAATGCTCTTGTTAAACCCTAAATGAGATATTTCATTTTGAACACCTGTGGGAAAGCATGAGAAATGAAGGGCACAGTGTGCAAAGTAGTAGGAGGTGGTGGTTTGATCCAGTGCTGTAGAAAACCAAAGTTTGGTTCTTCCCTCCGCCTGAGGAAACCTGAACTCTTATCTCTTATCTTGAAGCACAGTGCTCTGCAGTTTAATATTCTATTTTAACCTTATCTGCTGATCAACCCTGTTCACATATGTAAACAGTTCCTGGTGTATCAATGGGAATAGCAACGTCTCATCTTCCAGGTAGGCATCTTCACAAAGTTAGAGAATCTTTTCTTTTTCACTTGAAGGGTAAAAAATTCAAATATTTTAAACATGGTTCAACAGGAATGGAGTAGGAATGTAAATCTTAGCCCAATGTTTTTTGACACCTTTTTATTTTTATATAAAATAAATAATAATATAATTACATTTATATATTTTAAATTATTTTTATATATTTTGGCTATTTCACATCAGAATGATACTATAAAAGGAACTAAGCTGCTGACCCTCTAGCAAAATTCAAATGTATTTTTCTTGATTGCTATTTTTCACTCCATAATTAGTTTGGATAATGTTTTGTTTGTAAGATAGACAATATCAGAAAAGTTATCTCCCTCGATCTCTTTTGCTTTGAGTAGCCTCTCAAGTTAACAGCAAGACTAGCTTAATGCTAGGCTGGATGAGCATTTTGGGGGACTTGGTAACTTTGTTTGGTTTTCCTCCTTTGAACTGAGTTGTGTTTAGCCTTAGTGGATTAGTTTTCTTGTGGCTGTTGAATTGCAGGTGGTACCTGTAAACTCACACCTTTGCTCTTGAAATATGTACAGATGTTTTATAGCAGTCATCTTAATTTGCTAAGAAATGTTAATGTTCTTCGAATTTTCTTTAAACAGTGGAAGTGGAATAACACCAAGAATTGCATCAACTCCAACTTGTATTTGGTAACGTGGAAATATGAAGTATCTCATAAAGCTTTCCATGACTGAATGACAGGATGTATTTAGACATGGAACACACATTGTTAAAAACATGTAGATAAACAGATTAAGTACATTCTTTTCAGTGTTTTACATTTTGGCTAAGGTAAACAGTTTTTACAGAAGCTAAGTAGCCATCAAGTTTTCTACCTGAAATTTTGGTCTGAAGGTAGAAAAGGACATTAGGAGGAAAGAAAGGTGAATGTGAATTTTGGCAGTTGGATTTGCCTTTTTCCGATCTTCCTGCTCAGTTTTTCCACTCTTGTAGGTTTTGTTTGGATTTGGGGTTTTTTGAAGCACAGGGAAAGATATGTGCTCAAGGAAGAAGCGTCAACTTTGGGGCAAAAAGTGTGGGGTAAGGAGTCTGAGAGCATCAGGAGCACGTGCCCTGGGAGCTGGGACCTCTGACTGCATTTGTCAGGTGGAAGAAGAGGAAAGAAGGAGGTTTGGTCATTGCTTACTTACAAGGGTAAGGAGTGAAATGTTAGAAGGTTGGGTGAGTAGGTCACTAGAAGACTAAGCTGAAGTAAAGAAGAACAGGTGATGCACTCTTGTGGCTTCAAAGGGTGAAAAGTGCCACTAGGCAGCAAGATATTTGTGCTTATGTGAGTCCTGAACTGTCTGCATGGACCCGGATATTGTAATAGTGCAACATAATTTATGATATTAAATAATAACTAAAAAAACCCCACAGTTAGATACCACAGCTGGTCATTTTAAGGCACAAAATAATGTTACAATCTGTTAAGAGTTACAGCTAGAATGGTTGCCAGTTCTTGCCTGAAACATCTTCACACACCAGTGCACTCCTTTTCTGTGAATCGGTCGTGGTCACTGGCCACAATGCAGGCTTGCTTTCATGAGGCACAAGGTCAAAGGAGATTTTGGATAGCACTTTAGACCTTTTCATCATAGGTACTGCAGGAGAAGTGGAGAGCCACAGTCAAGGTTCTGACTGCCACTACAATAGGTTGTTCTGGAACTTTGCAAGCTCCAAGATGAAACTAATGAGAAAAGAGAAATGAAAGAGTTGAAAAAGAAAGTCATGTCATGGTTGAACAGATTTGTCTTTGAATATTTTATACACCTGAAAACACCTGGGGGCAAAAGAATAAAATCGAAGTTAGCCCTGTCTTAGTCCAGCTTCACAAGATGACAAGAAGCAATTAAAACTGCTAACGTTTAAGAATAAACTGCATTAGTTCATTGAAAAAACTAAGAATGCAGAAGGTATCTACTGTATTATAGCTTCATTTGGAGCAGTGGAAGGGCACGAGTATCCCTAGAGTTTGCATCCTAAATGCATTTATTCTGCTCTTTAAAATTACAAAAATAGAAATACCTTCCTGACCATGGTTCAGTCAGCAAATGGAGAAGAAAGCAGGAAGACTTTTTATCTGAGTGAGTGGTACTGAACATCTGGGGTCTGCAATGAAGTTGAAGGAGATGGGCATTTTGCCAAAAGTCACTTTCATGGGAAGCATAGCAAAGTATGGTGGGAAACACTGTGTTTTCCTCTATATCCATGCTGCATGCAACAGGAAATACTATTCTTTTCCCTAAATAGCAACATAGCAAACACAATTGATTTTCTCTTATTGAGAAGTGATATCCACTGAGATTCTTCTGATTGAAACTATTTAGATTTCTAAAACAAGCATTATATTATAGTGGCCTTTGTTGACAGTAAAAGGGGTATATGTAGGGCAAGACATAACCGTTGGGCTTATAGCAGATTACCTGTTGTTTCTTTTCAGCTTTTCACATAAACAGCTTTTTTAATTCTTCTGTGTTGAATCTTGAGGTCCTCCTAGCACTGAAGAATGTTTTATAATTCATTATCATTGACATACTGTGAGATTATTCCTCTGAAAGGATATTTCTGGTTGCACAGTAGCAGCTCTTCAAGTATGAAAGCTTTCTTTCATACTTGAAGAGCTGCTACTGTGCAACCAGAGATTATCACAGCACTTTTCAAATCTCTACCTATAAACTTAAGGACTCTCTTAAAAAGCTAATGTTCTTGCATCATTTTCATGATCTCTGGGACATGTTTTTTTGTATTTTTTGTTACACGTATTTCCCTTTATCATTTTATGACCGCAGTCCTTTTCACCCTCTGTCAGTCTTGAAAACAGGAATATTTTCTGTACGAGATCACAAGTTTGCCGTTAGCTGAGACCTAACAATTTCCATCCTTAAAAAAAAATATGTATTTAATCTTATACATTAGACAGGACTATTCTAGTTCCTACTGCTAATGCAATTCCTTGTAATTGATCTCTTACCTCAAGAACACCTTGAAAGTTAGCAACTTCATTTACTTGCTGGGAGAGATAATTTGTCAGTGAGTAAATCCTAAAAATTTGGTGGCAGTGTTTATCTGTTTCCTTTTCCATATAAATGGAAAAGGAATATAAATGTAATGTATAAATACATTATGTAATGTAACATTTATAACATTTATAACAGAACAGAAATGCTGACCCCATAGCAAGCACATAGATTATTCATAGCCCAAATTCACCCAAAATGGAATGATACAAAATGAGCTGTGTATTGTCTCACCTTTTTAACTGGAGGGAAATGGCACATTTTTTTCACTTCACACCCAAAAGGAACACCAAAGGAGATTTGGAAATCTAAAAGAGTGTTTTACATAATTAGCTCTTTAAGCTGTCTGAACAGTGGAATGAAAACAAAATGAAGACTTCTTGTGAACAAGTCATGAGTATTTAATGTAATTTTAATAGCTCCTTTTATTAAGAGTAGCCTATTAGAAGTTTTTAAGGAATCTATTGATTGTCCATGTCTCTGGCTTTGGTAGAGTTCAGTATCTATAGTAAGAGTGTGCAAAAAGTCATCTTATGCATCATACTAAGAAAATTAACTTGCTTGGCACGAATCGCACTGCATATCCTGGTCTTACCTGCTGTTGCTCATCTCAGGACTGGACAGGTGAGCAAGGCTTACAGAAGTCAGACCTGTTTCTTATCCTGGTTCATTACCTTCAGAAAATGGTAAATTCTTTTGAGCAAGAATTTATAAGCCTGCAGAAAGGGGTTACACAAAAGAAAGACATGTCTTGAAACACAAGCATATCAATCTTTGTACCCTTTCTCTTACCAGCAGCTTCAGATCAACACAGATGCAGTTATGTTGAGTTTCAAGATATTTTCCAAATGGGGAGTGTTATAGATTATTTATCTCTGGGTTTGAGCATAAGACTTTTATTTCCACCACTGTGTCAGAGCAGCTAAGTGGCAGATGAAAGCCTTTGATCACCAGTGCTGGATTTGTCAGCCTCTTTCCCAGAGCAGATAGAGGATAAAATACCTGAGGAAGCTGCATTGTTCTAGATTAATCCCATCTAGCCCTCAGTGAGAGCTCAGATATTGTCTCTGTACTGCCTTGCTAGAGGAGACATGAAATTGTGGAGGACGCTGTGTGTTTTTTCTCTACTGAGTCTCCTTCCATGACACTATGTTTGTTCTCTAGGCTGTTCTTATTACTAGTCACTATCATCTTCCCCTTTCATCCCATTCCTTAGTAGCTCAGCCTATGCCCTCCTGCCTTCCTCATTTTACTGTACCCGTGCATCTTTTCAAAGCTGCACAAAATTTTGTCTCTTCGGTACTCAGAGTAAAAGTCCTTACAGCACCATTTCTCCATTCAGTTTGTCCCACATGTGTCATTTTATTTTCTTTGAGCACCTCCTACACCCTACTTTTTTTTCATCCTTCTGTAGTCTTTATTCTTTCCTGTATTTGTCTCCCTGGTTTGGATGTTGTTACCTCTTGGAGAGCAGTGATTTTGTGCAACCAGCTATGCTACTTCCACAGAATAGCAATAGAAAGAATAGAAAAGATCAGAAATCTATGGAAATTCAATCCCTTGAAGACTAGTGAGTTGAGGGTAGACATGTAAAATGTCCCTTGAAACAAAGAGTAAGTGAAAAGTGAAGCTGTTTATTTAACTTCTCTGTTTACAGCTTTGGATTAGACATCACCATAAACAGTCTGCATCTCAGCTACACCGGATTAAGTTTGCAGCACCTGCTCTGGGATAAAATTTACAGTTATTGCAAAAGGAGGAGGGGAAATTCTCTGTAGTTATGTGTGAAATGCATAAACCAGAAGTAAAACATAAATACAACAATATCTGATTTTTTTTTTGTTGTGGTTGAAGGTATGTTACCAAACCTATTTTAAGTACTGTTGTATTTCATGGAATTTTCCTTGGCTTTGTTTTATAATTTTGAGAAATCACCTGGTGCCTCCTTTGCCCCAAGATAGAGTCAGCTGTCCTTATCATCCTTAACAGATGTTGATCAGACCTGTCTTTAAACTGTTCCAGCATGTTAATTCCACTGTGTCCCTAGGCAAACTATTTTAGCATTCATAATATCTGTAATACAATGGTGGTTCTTTACACAACAACGTGGCACTAAGACTTGTGCTTACCTTATGATTCACCATAATCCCTGCATCCTTTTTAGCAAACCTGTTAGCTCTCCAGATGTTCCCCACCCTGAATGTCTTTGTCTGGGTAATTCTGTTTAAATCTAGTACCTTTCAGCTTTCAGTATTACACAGCATCTGATTCCCAAACATTAGCCCAGAATAACCTGCTTTTTTAGTTATTTCCCTAGAAGTGGTGGTGGATTGACATGTTCGTTTCTTTAGAATGGAGCCTTAAATGAAAAGAACCTTTTTCTCTCTAATGGGTAATGACAGTACCTTCCAGCCCTGTGCTCCTTGGTAACACAGGCAGGCAACCATCTCTTCTTTGCACCTTTTTCGTTTGATCTTTCTCCAGAGATCAAGCATATATTTATTGATCTAATATCTATGTGTGAACCTATATATATATATATATATATATATACACACACACATATAGATTTCACTAGCTTTGATAAGAATTAATTTTTAATTGCCCTGTCCGATTACATCTTCACTGATGTTCCTTTCAGTTCCTTCTGAAAAGCATATGCCACTGTGGGAATTTGCAGGAAAGGGTCAGTCTGTAACAGTGACAGTGGAGGAGCCAGAGAACATCCTATATTTACATGTGACTTTGCACAAGAATGGAAGATAACCTAACCTGTCTCAACACAGAGGTCATGTGCAAAATGCTAAATAGTTTGTACAATGCAAATTATATTACATGGACTGATTTGACATGTACTTGCTATGTAGAAAATTTTGCCATCCTCTCAAGTGGAGTTACCAGTATTAAGAAGTTGTTTTATTCATAATGCCTTCATAAAGTCACTATTTATTGATTTTTGTAGTAGAGCCTTCCATAAATTTAATAATTAATTACTTGATCTTGAACCCTGAAGGCCTCATTTATTGCTTGAAAATTAAGAAATCAGCTTAGGCTGTAAGACAACTGTTATCCAACCTTCCTTTCAAAAGATTTGACCTGTAAAATTAAGTGGGTTATTTTTTTCTCAATTTTATGTAATATTAATACCTCGTATTTAGTATATGCTTTGAAATTTTCCTGAGATGTTTGTAAACTAAACACAGGTGCATTCTTCCTGAGCCTGATGACTTTGAAATCAAATGACAAACTATATTGCACAGATTTACATTGTGTAATAGCTTTGTGATACAAAATTATTTGTGTAACTTGTTTTCCCTTGTCAGACATTCTGTTGTTCTATGGAACTTTATAATCCTGACTTATTTTTTATTGTTTCAAAAGCAATATCCTGAACCTATCTTATGATGGGGAAAACTCTATTGTTTTTAATACAGTTTTTATGTAATTATTTAAATACAGAAATATATATAAATTTCTATTATGTGTGGTTTTGTATATTTAATATATTTTTTAATATATTGTCTGACATTTTCTTCACAGACTATTTTATGATCTGGTTTTCATTAATATGAAAGAATACCCTATTCACAAACTCCTGCTGAAATTAGTTTCATATTTCCTCACCAACGCCCCCCTTCCTTTCCTCTGGAAAATACTGTTCTCCATCAAAAGTTTAAAACCATGCAGGAAGGCAAATTTCTGCTGTGCTCATTTGATTTGTCTGTAAAAATCATTTTAGAAGTGTAAGGACATGTCATGTAACATACCTTCTCTCCTTCGTCATCACGACATCTCTTTCTGAAAACACATTTTAAGGCAGTGGTTTATGCCTGCTCTGAAGAGGACAGACTTTTTAGGAGTTTTGTCTTGGTAGTGTGGTGTTGCTGTGTAGGCAGACAGATTATTGTTACATATGATTTGCATCTGTGCATTGAATGCTAAAATACCCATTTTACAGATAGTTTAACAGAGGCATTCAGATTTTAAGTAATTTGTTGAAAGTATTTGGCTTTGATGTAGCATCTACTGACAAAGATAATTTTCTTGATTGGGTATGGAACAAGCCTGTGATTAAACACTGGAATTGACTGGATTTGACAAATGACAAATGATGTCTCTTCAGTGACACTGAGGAATAACACAGCAAGCAGGTGTTCCTGGTGTTTGGCATACAGGATGTTCTGCTGCTTTTGGTTTCCCCATTTTCTTGACAGTTTGCTGTAGAGCACTCCTGGATTTTCATTTGACAAGGCAAATTTTCTCAAAATTGCAAGAAAATAGATTAACTGTGCAAGTGTTGAATTGTAGCAATGTTCATTCTATGAACTTGATGAAAATTTCAGGACATTCATTCATATGTACTTTCTGCACTCTCAAGTGCAGAAAGCAGCACTTAACCAAAGGAACCTAAATTAGCATTTGAAGGAGTTGCAGCAAAAATTAAGGACATGCTGTTTAAGAGATGCTAAGTCAGAAGGAGGAAAAGAAACATATATTCATGTTGCTGTCCCTTTAATTAATATACAAAAGGTAACATTTTAATGCAGTCAGGTGAGATTTTTCTGGAGGAGCAGAAAGCTCTCTGTGAATGGTTCCCTTTTCTCATTAATGCGTGACAGAGGCTAAGTCTCCTTTGCATTGCTAGATGAGGGCTTTATCTTAAGCAGTCAGCAAGGCAGTGCTGATAATTTGAAAACATTTGTGTATACCAGGAAATTGACATATAGAAGCATTACATTATAGCTGCAGAGGGAATTTATGGAGACCGTAAATATATTGGTTTAATTAGGGGCACAGTGCTAACTGCTGACACATTCTCCTCAAAGTCTGCTTTCAGAGCACAATTACTAAATGTTTTTTTTCAAAACACAGGAAGCTTGAGGATGAAAATTAAGTCGGATAATTCAGCTGAGGTTTTTGTGTATTTGAAGTATTGTCACAGTCCATGAAGTTTACAGGGCTGCTCATGAGTGTGTATCCAGAATCACAGCCAGAGCTGAGAAAGAGCAAATCATGAATTGCTGCATAGATTAAAAATTGTAACAGTAAAGAGACATTATCTCAATTTGCCAAACACTCTTTTAATAAAGCAGGGCAAATTGAGAAAAATGAGTTTTCAGGGACTTAGAATGTTATTAAAAAACCAGTTGTACTCTTTTGTTTTCCATTTATTTTTTCAAAATGGTATTTACTATAAAAATCAAGGACCTGAGAGTAGCCGTGCAATTACATAAGGCCGGGTGAACTATTTAACCTACTCAACATGACTTTATCTGTTTGCTGGGGCTTTTGCCAACTTTGCTTTCATAAAGGCTAGTTGCAAAATAGCTCCTTTCTGTCTGTCTTGTCTCTTTCTGCTTTCTCAGACTACTAGAGACAGCTACCCCTGCCTTTAGTGACCAGGTCTAATTAAAATCTGCTCTGTCTAATGAAAATACACAGACAGAAACACCGGGTATGCATCCCTCTAAGAATATGGAGAGACGTTTGTGTGGTACTGCGTGGGAGACAATCACAGAGTGTTTTGTGGTTACTTTCTCAGTGATCATCTCACCAGTGGCTTTCAAGGCTGGTTTTGGCAAGGAGGTGGTTGCTGTAGCAGAGTCCTCTCCTCTCCTTCAAATGCAGGACACCAAGGAAAGGAGATGTACGCTGTAATTCCAGTTACTTACACCTCCGTATGTCTTTTCTGAGGTGTGTTGGCAGCTTTGACAAAGCTGTGAAATACAGTAGGTAAGAATTCTTGTTTTCAGGCAAATATATTGAGAGACAAAGGATTTAAGTAACTTCCTGAAATAATACAGAAAGCCAGTAGCAGAACTAGAAGAGGGACTGAATATTTTTATTATCTAGATGTCCTTCTTGTTGTTTTGGGAGCACCATTCACAGAAAGTGAGAGTTAAAACACTGTAGTTTCTGTGCTGTGTTTATGGTGGGTTTGAGTTTTTCAGTTGGGTTCATATCCCAAGAGGACTCCTTTTTATCTTTTAACAGATAATTCTCGTTCTTTTCTTTGGGCACTGTAGAAGGCATGTTACGAATGTTTTTTGGCAACTTAAGGTAGAACAGGCACAAGTAATAGCTGAATTTTACTTTCTGTGATGTCATAGTCTGAGTCATTCAGGTTCCTAAATCCTGGAGGGCCTTGTTCAGACAGTTTGCAGCCAGAGCACATGAAAATAGCAGAGAGGACTCTTTCTTTATGGGTTTGCTGGGTGAGCCCTGAGTCACTCAGCGCTGCACTGAGCTAGTTTATTGCAAGAAGTAGGAAAAGCCTTGCTGTCCATTGGAAGACCACAGCAGTCTGAGTAATGTCAAGTCTAATTTGCATTCATCAGCACTGCACTGCTGCTGATTTTGTCTCCAGCTGTTTCCTCTCAAGGAACGCCATCTTCTGAAGCAATCTCCTGTGTGTTTGGGCTTTGTGCCTTGTTCTCTTCTGGCCATCACACCAGTCTTTTCCCAGGTTTTACTGCTTAGGTGCTGATCTGCTCCTCAGCAGTACCAATGAGAGAATTCAAAGCAGTACAACAGATGTGAA
The DNA here is from genome assembly GCA_013399835.1 of Leptocoma aspasia. Taxonomy (NCBI): domain Eukaryota; kingdom Metazoa; phylum Chordata; class Aves; order Passeriformes; family Nectariniidae; genus Leptocoma; species Leptocoma aspasia. Next base: position 1,686,768 of record VXAX01007363.1, on the reverse strand, counting down.
CCCAGTGGCTGTCCTGGTGGGAGGTACAGTCTTAAGACTGCGTAGGTTTGGGATTAGTTTTTCTCTTCCTGGGAATAGCAGTGCATTGTGTGTTTCATAGTCACTGCATAAATCATGTCTCTTACATATGTATCTGTGGAAAAAAACCCTTGGGAGCAGGTCCTACAGAGACAAGGACAGTGTATACTAAAACAGCTCTTAAAGGCAAATATTTCACTTGAGGCAATGCAAAGTGCAAAATATGCAGAAGAAAATTCTGGAGGAAAATTTTTTCCTCTCTGAAGACTTTTACATTCCCTTTTCATAGTGTGGAAGGCATCAAAATTTATTGCTTTGTAGTATACCTGGAATTGGAGAGATGGGAGAAACAGTTGGAAAGAGAAATGGGCTCAAATTAGCCGTGCATGTCAGCCCCTAAACCTGTGGTAGTCTTACTTTAACTCATCCTATTTTACATGGAGTGCTAGCCAAAAATTTCATTATTTTTAGTTTTGTTGGAAGATAATGATTACAATCATATTTAGAGCTAACAAGAAACTGATTTTCAAGATAGTAAAGCAAATAGTTGATTCATTTTTTCATTCTGATCATCTAATACATTTCTTTTTTGCAGCAAACTTTAAAATGTCTTTTTGTCCTCTAACACTGAGACTTGAATTGATAGAAAGGAATGGTGTAAAAGACAAGTGTTTGCCAGTGCTAGAGAAGCCAAGGACGTGCAAAGAAAACAGATTAATTTAGTGGCAAACAGTCAGAGACCATGAAGAACACTTTTTACAGCAAATATCTTGCATAGCCAGCAAAGGAACTGGAGCGAGTGTGATCTACTGAGATAACCTCACATTTTAGTACTTAAACAACAGCAGCAGCATTTTGAATCCTTGTAGGCATTTCAAGGCCTTGTCAAGGGGGGCAGATGCAGAAGAGTTGTGAGAATCCATTGTGCTGTAAAGAGCTGGTGCTTAATTAGATCTGAAGGACACCAAAGGAGTGAGGAAACAAAAGTGTTAATATGAAAGGCTAATAATTGAGTTTATGTAATTAATAGTGTCTGATTCAAGCTGAGAGCTGGGAGGCAAATTAGTTACTGTTTAAAAAGTTTAAAAATAAAGGTCATGGTAAATCAATTTTATCACCTTATTTAAGCTTAAGTTTTGGCATTTTAAAACTCATAGTAAGGTATATATGATATGAAAACAAGCTCTTTTACAGTATATCCTTTTACCATGGATTATTTTCAAGAGGCTAGAATTGAGTGCTTTTGAAGGACAGGGAAACACAAGAAAGAAGCATTGCTTCAATTCAGAAATTGATCAGATCTTGGCATTACAATTTTATTAAGATTTGGAGTTTGTTTTCAAAAGTGCAAAGCACCAGTAGATTTTTGACATCTAAGGAATTCTGTTAAATCCACTTTTGCAGTCATAGGAGTCCTCATGGAATTTCAGTGCATAAGGGGTATACCTGGGTGTTAGGATTTCCATGAATTTATAAGGAATGTTGAATTATGAAACGGGCTTCAGGTAATCTCCCTATCATTGCTGCAGCCCTCACTCTTTCTTAGCACCTACCAGTTTCCACCCTCTTGTCTTCTTTCCTTTTGTGATGTGATGCACTGATAAAGAGTGGCGTCTGGATATGCTGGGACAGCAAGTGATTTACTCTTTTTCCAAATTTAAAAAGATATGTCTGTCCTCTAAAGGCTTGGGTGGTTGTATAGAAACTGCAGCTTATGCACTGTGAAATAAAAGCTGCAGTTTCTACAGGAGCTGCAATCCTGTGCAATGAAAAATGAAGGAATCCTGTATTATCTACTAACTTGTCTTACTTGCTAGTACTGTCCTATGTGATCAGGACTTAATGCAGTAAAGCATGCAAAAACATGCCGAGGTTTAAACACACTAGTACTGTTGCTAGGCATGTGCTTAAATACTTCGTTGTCCTAACCCCTCAATTTCTCTGAAATACTATATTTATTTATTTATATATATATAAGAATTATCACAGAGTAAGTGAAATGAAGTGCAGATGAGACAGGGAATAAAAATTGATGCTGATGGACTTCAGCGTGTCTCTGCTTTGAAAGTCAGTTGAAGTGCATAAACCCATAGTTTCTTTATAGAAGTGAGTAGCATGCTGAGCACATTGCAATATACTTAATCTAATTCCTATTAGATTAGAGGGACCTGTTGGTGTATGTGAAAGTCTAGTGTAGCATATGGGATATTTGTAGTTTCAGCTACATTTACTAATGTACTATTTTTATTTCGCTTGTTTTTTAACAAAACCTTGTGTAACTGACAATTCATTCTGTATCCATTGGCATACATTTATTCAGACTGCACATAACCTTGAATAAGAGACAGTATTGTTGAGGAAAAGTTTGTGTTAGAACTGGATCTGAAACAATAAAAACTTAAAAAGAAATTTATGCACTAATAGAGCCTCAAGAAGTTGTAACTAAACACTGTTAGGGCCATAACCTGGAAGAAAACCCTCTAAGGTACATAGAGGAGTGTGAGCAGGGGGAAAAAAAAAAAAAAAGAAAGAAGAAGCTTTTGGTCAAGACATTTTGTTGCTGTCCTGATTACAGCAGATTTGCTTCCAAGATGTCTGGGCTTCTTTCCCTGCTGAAGACAGTTGAGCAGAGGAATTTGTACCATGGACACTCCAATAACAGTGGCAGCACCTGCCCAAACAAGCAGGTCTTGGCTGCAAAACCCCAGGTATTTAGAAACTCTTGCAGGTGTTTGTACAGCTTACGTTTTACTTCTCCCAGGTTTTCCATACCATGGTAAATTAATTTAGTTGAGTGCCTACCAGCAAACTGAGTCATACTGCTTACACAAAGACATTTGCAAAGACAGGGTGTTTGGTGATTTGTTCGCGGAGGTTTGCATTCGTAATTTACATTTGCTGGAGGGAAGAGGAGACAAGATTGGGCGCGCTCCCTTCCCGCAGCAAACTCTTGGCTTGTTGCAGGCAGGCAGGTCACAGTGGGCTTGCTCCTTGGGATTGCAGGAGTGACAAAGCAGAACTGAAAAAGTGCTTAGCAGCAAATTATTAACTGAAGTGGTATGACTTCAGTAGATTCTCCCCAGTCTTAAACTTTGACTGCCATTTGGTTTAGATTGGAGATAGAGAATTGTTGCTCACAGCAGTACTGCAGTGTTGAGAGGCACCAAGGTTTCTGGACTAGTCTTATTTACTAGTTGTTTGTGAGTTTTGTTTTTCTTTTGTTCCTTTGTTACTGCATTTCTCTTTGTGGTTTTTGTGCAGCTGGTTTGGGTTTGTTATGGTTTTGCTGATAGTATTTTATTCCAGGTATTAGATCCATCTCCAGGATGGAGTCTGGCTCAACACTTCTTACCTTGAGGATTACAGTGTACAGTCTGCTTTGGTCTTTCTCTTACTACAAATTTCCTAGCTGTCAACATTTTCTTTGTCACTTCTAGTCTTGTGCTTTGTTATGTCATTGCCCATATTTAATTTATCTTTCTAGTTTTTGGTGGGTTGGTTTTTGTCTGTTTCTGTTCAATGTGCACACTTATTTAAAAGATTATTGGGAAGACTTAGTTACATGAAGTAGGAGTCATCATGAAGCCCCAGGTTTCTGCAGCATGACAGTAACAGATGGCCTTTGTATTGACCTTAAATTAACTGGGCTTAGTGTGGAACTTGCTTGCTCTAGCTGCCCTTCAATGTGTTGTGGTTTAACCCCAGCTGGCAACTAAGCTCAGCACAGCCACTCACTCACTCCTCTGCCCTGTGAGTGGGGGAGCCAATCAGAGGAGTAAAAGTGAAAAGATTTGTGGGTTGAGATAAAGACAGTTTAATAGGTAAAGCATAAGCTGTGCACACAAGCAAAGCCAAACAAGGAATTTTTCCACTCCTTCCCATGGGCAGGCAGGTGTTCAGCTGGGAAAGCAGGGCTCCATCATGTGTAACAGTGACTTGGGAAGACAAATGCCATCACTCCTAGTGTCCCCACTCTCTTCCTCCTTCTTCCCCTAGCTGTGTATGTTGAGCATGATGCCATATCGTGTGGTATATCCCTTGGATCAGTTGAGGTTAGTTGTCCCAGCTGTGTCCCCTTTCAATTTCTCATGCACTCCCAGTCTGTTCGCTGGTGGGAGGCAGAAAAGACCTCAACTCTGTGTAAGTACAACTCAGCAATACCAAAAATGTCCCTGAATTATCAACACTGTCTCCAGCACAAATCCAAAACATAGCCCTATACTAGCCACTGTGAGGAAAATTAACTCTATCCCAGCCAAAACCAGCACATTCTCCACTCTTCATTCATTACCATTTATTTACATCATTCTCAGGTACCACACTATCCAACACACCCTCATTATTTGCCACCCCCCTCCTCATCCCTTGATACAATACACAGATATTATTTCCCCTAGCCTATGTACTATGCCTATAAAATGTCCATAAATGTCCACTAAGTTTATTCAGGACAAGAGAGTTATTGTGGTGTGTGGAGTTATTGGGCACCAAAGCCAGTTCAAATCAGTTTGCTGCTACCCTTGGAACTGCTTTTTGTAAGACTTGTCCTCCACTGCTTTGTGTGGTTCCTGCTGTGGCCATTCCTCTGACATGCAACCCAAGTCATGGGTTACAATGATTTAAACCTACATCCATTACAATCTCTGTCCCTTGTCCCTTTGAGCCAGACCATAACATTGAACATTCCTTCTCTTGCTCATAGTCTGGCTAGGATTTCTCCACAGACCGCAGTCCCATATGGCTATACCTGCTCCAAGCAGAGCCTTTATCTCTGAGCCACGGTCACTTTGGGGGTATAGCTGCCGTGGCATAGGCCTGTCCACAGTCACAGTTGCTTTGAGGTGCACCTGCTCCAGTGGGGCCTTACCCACAGCCCCTTCAGGAATAAACCTGCTGCACCATAGCCTTACCCGTGGCTGCAATCCTTCCAGGGGAATACCTGCTCTCATGTGGGATTATCCATGGCCACACGCTTACAGGTGCTCCAGCATGGACTTACCCACAGGCACTTATGCTGCTGCAGCACAGACTTATCCCTGGGCCTCCATCCCTTCAGAGGTATTCCTGCTGCTGCACTGACATAGCCAGAGCCACAGCCGCTTCCAGATTGTCCTGATTGACACAGATCTGCCTGCTCCCTCGTGGATTCATCCATGGTCAGGTCCCTCTGACTGAAGCTCACACCTCAGTCCCAGCCAGCCCAGGCCAGCAGCACAGACACACAGCGAGTCCCTGGCCACCTGCCAGCCCCGGCACATCGCCGCCGCTGCTGTTATCACAATGTTCCCAGGCACAGCACAGTGAGGTGAGAAAGCAGCACAGCAGCAGCGAGAGCAAAAACCAGCCACTAATGAGCACTGGACTCTAATGTACAGCCAGGCAAGCAAGGCTCCTGCCAAGACAAGCACCTGCCAATTAATTGCTAATCAGTAATTACAGCTATAAATTCAATCTAGCACATTCCAATCAAACCTGTCATTGTCTTGAACCCTGCAAGACTCGTGTTGGGCACCAAGAAGGATTGTTGTGGCTTAACCCAAGCTGGCAATTAGGCCCCACGCAGGCACTTGTTCACTCCCCTGCAGTGGGATGGTGAAGAGAATACAAGGCTTAAGGGAAGCAATACAGATGAGGCATTACTCCCTTAATGTCTTACTTTTGCCTACTTCATCAGGATATTGTTGTAACTTTTGGCCAACTCTTGTACTGCTGGCTTGCCTGCATAAATTCACTGTTTAGTGCTAATAGCAAAGGGGCAGGGTTTTGAATGGACCTCTGAACAAGAGCAGTTATTCATTGCTGAGGCCTCTGTTTTGCTTCATGTGTATTTGAAGGAGAAGTTATAAAAAATCAAAGCATGCTGGCCTTTTTAATGCCATAATTTGATTACCTGTGATTGCAGTACTCCTCTCATAGTAAAACATGGCCATTACTGGATAGGGGTAAAAAGAAGGTGCATGAGGGAGTGCAAAGCTGTACAGCCTTTGCTGAAATGAAGCACAAGTGCTACTTGTACACACTGTCACTGAAAAACTATGGGTGGCTCTTGGAGTGCAAGACTGCCCTGCACTTGTGCTTCATTTGTTTCTGCAAGGTTAGTTCTGTGCATCCCTCTTAAAGTCAAGTGTGACCCGGAGTGTGGTGGAGAAAAAGGCTGAAGTTTCAAGTGGAACTTGGGAAGAAGTCTGTTGTAGTTGCTGCTTCAGGAGCAACTTTAGGAATAAGCAAGGAGAAAATGTTATGGGAGAGAATAATTTATAAGGCTTTGCTGCAGCACTCTTAATTCTCCTGTGAACAGCTGTAGATAATGATTGCAGATGATTTGCTTAGAACAGTGGTGGCAGCTTTCTTTGCAGATTCCTCTGGCCTGAGTTATCTGAAGTGACTGAAGGATGGATGTTTGCTGAGGTTCAGATGTTTTGTCTGTAAGCAGCATGTGTCATTTTTTCTCTGCAGACATTCTTGGTACTAAGTTTGTTCATCATTCAGCAACTGGCCTTTTGTTGGGAAAGGCCCCTCAGTCTGTGATGGGATAACCACATGTTGCATAACAACCCAATAAGGCAAAGCAAAATTGTGCATCATCACCCAGTGCTAGCCTGACAGTGGGGCAATGCCCCTGGGCTGGAGGGAGCAGCAAATCAGGCCCAGGGACTGCAGAAGCTGATCTCACCAGGAGGCTGCTGTGGCCCTGGGGGGAGGGTTCTGGCCTCCACTGTCCTCTTCTGGGGAAAAGCTCTGCTCCTTCTGCTTTGGACAAAGAAAGGAGCGTTTTACAGCTGCTTGATGGATCCTCATATTTCAGATTTGTTACCCTTTAAATTTAAGAATCACTGAAACTTGTGTTAAGTACTTTTCTTCTGTTTGGCCTGTGTGCCAGGGCAAACCCCACCTTCTACCCCAATTGTTGGTATGGTCATGTGGCAGGAGCCCACTTGTGCGTTTTCAGCAGAACAGCTGAGCTTTTCAAAAACTGGCTGGAGATCTGCAGCTGGGCTGGAGCCTGGCCCAGCAGCGGGAGCTGTTAATGGCTGATTGAAGCCTTTAATTTAACCCCTTTCCAGCAGTTGTGCTGACTAGTGTTGAGCTGTCAGATGTCACTGTCACACCATTACCCTTTAAAGCAAAGCATGCCGGAGTAATCCCATAGAGCAAGGCTCCTATTTGCTGCACCTCCAGTTGGGGCTGTTCCTGTTAACTACTACATCCATGGCATACAAATGTCTATCCCAGTCTTACTTTAAATGTAAATAGAAAATGGAGAATATTTCTATCAATAGTTGTGTAGATAAAGATTTTTATCAGTGTATGTGTAGAAGGCAATAATTACTTCTTAATATCCTCAAATAGGGATGTTGCAAATCTTCTGTGTAAATAACCAAACTGTGCCAGATAGTCTAATGGCATTCAATAATAATTTTTCCCTCTGATGGGAGTAGTCTTCCATGATGACTTAGAGCATCAGAGTTGATTTGAAATTTAGTTTTGTAATTATGATCATGTGATGACCAGTGATGAAGATTTAAGTAAGGGTCTGGCCCAAAGCATCCATCAAATACAGGTTTCAATTTCAAAGGTAAAAAGAGAACAGCTAATTTAAAAGTTCTTTTATCAAAGGTAGTTTTTACAGCAGGAAGAACGATTAAGTACAGACTAGCAATTTGTGGTCTAGTCCTTTTTTTGCATTAATAAGATTAATTTGTTTTCAGTTCTTTTGTTCAAGAAATTAATTTCTCCCCTCACTTTGTAGGAGACTTCGAAGTTAGCATCCAGCTATCAACCTTTGTCTCTCTCCCCTCACCCACTCACATTCCTGGAGTGTGTTTATGCAGGTTGAGAGCAAGAAGTGCAGTGCCCAGCTCTAGGGAATGGATTCATATTATCAGTCTTAATTTTCAGGTGTTCAGTTTCACATATCAACCTACTAAACAGAACCAGTTTGATTTCAAGTTATGCATTTATTCTGCTTTTTGAAATGGTTGTAAAACTCATAAAAATGAGTTTTACATACTCAAAACTCATAAAAAACACATTTTAAAAATGTGTATCTATTATAAAACTTTTCCCAGTATGACCAGTTTTTTTCCTGCTTCAAGTGCCTTCTTAAAAAGGGATCCTGAAATAAACTATTTCTTCAAAACGAGTTTATTGGAATAAAGAAATGTCATCAGAGTTAGTTCACAATATGCTCACACAAGTTTGTCTGATGGAAATTTTTTTCCAGAACCTTCTCTCATTTGTATTACTGCTGTTTCCATTGTCAAAGTGGCTGAAATGGGGGTCAGACCCCACCAGCCCTCCATGTTTTTAAGTCCTGAAATATGCAGCACGTGTCATGTTGTTACAGCTTTTCAATTGTGGTCCTCTCATGAAATAACGAACATAGAAATCACTAAGAGGGAACTGAACTGAACTAAAAAAATTAAAGTGGTAGTGGAAATCAGCAGAAAGGGCTTACCCAGTCTCAACCTTAAAGAATGTATGGCTTGAGAGCTTGGGCTGCAAGGCTTACTGCCAACAAAGACCTGAGTTCAGGATGTCTGCTTTTTTGAGCTAGCAGCTGTTGATGTTTTTAACCTCTGAAAGAGGAAAATAGAGTTACAGTGTTACTGTCAGCTGGAAAGCAGGAATCTATTTTGCCCAAATGTTTATAATTTTGATGTAATCATTTCTGCACAAAGATGCAACAGTAGGCTGTTTGAATTTCTTCATGGAAAAATGAGAAAACCAGTCATGTGCATGTGGGCAGAGCCTCGTGATAAGACTGCTTGCCAGGGATGATGTGGCTCAGGTCCTGACTCAGCACAACTCTCTCTAACATGGTTCTGTTGCCTCTTTTTCCTGGTGGGGTTGGTTTGGGATTTTTTCTATGTTTTTACAGGGGATTTTGTGTTGTTTGTGGTTTTGGGGTTTGTTTTGTTTTGTTTTTTACTGGATTCCTTCACTTCTCTAAAAAGTTCAAAGTTAAATCCATTTCCTGAACAATAACACTAAAACTTGCAGAAATTCTGTGCTGGGAGTGAGAAAGTCTTAAATAGGTTTCCTTGTAATAAGGGCTTTAGTTGTGCTCTGAAAGGTTCAATTTCATGTTTAAAAAAACCACAGAGCAGGTATATGCACATCTATACATACAGACTTTAAAACTGGAAATGTGGATGTAGGTGCAGGTTTTTCTAGAGGATTTTGAAGGAATTCAGGAGCTCTGAAGAGCACGACCTGATAGTAGCCACAGGCAGCCCAAAGAGCAGCAGTTGTGGAAAAAAAGGGTTGTGCCAGATTTCTTCCACTGCCCACAGTGCTCTTGAGTTCTGAATTTTGGGTTTGCCTTCTACAGCTAGAGAACTTAACAGAAAGAGTTAAATCTTTTTCATGTGTACTTGGGTTTGGGTTCGAGTCTCTGCAATGTGAGGTCTCAAGTAAAAAAAAAGAAGAGAACTGTGTAATTCTACTGCACATTGCAGTGTCTGTATGATAGAAGTTCCTGACACAAAATGCCTTTCAGCTTATCAGTTTGTCATAAATTAGAGAAGAAAAAAAAAAAAAGAGAAGTGTGAGGAAGTTTAAAACTAAAATATCCTTTGTTTTCCACTACATAACCTTCATGATTTTTAAAAAATCTGTCTCCTTTTTAACAAAGTAAAGCAAATCACTGCTTTCCCAGAATAAAATTAATGCAAAATGTTGGCTTTTTTTCCCCCTGAAATGGGGGACTCCATTGCTGATACTCCATACATCTGTGGTAAAAAACTGTTTGTAGGTCTCTCAATGATCAGTGCTTTCTCTTGGTTTACCTTTTTCTCAATTTTATCAGGGTTTTTAAGTAACTCAAAGTCAACTTAGTTTCTGATCTTCTTGGTAAATTATTGTTTGGTACAACATAAAGTGAAAGCAACATATAGTTTTTAAATCTTAGCTATCTCAGTGATGATGTGAATGGGGGTATACTTGCAAAAAGTCATCATTATTGTGGTAACAACCCATTTTACAAGAATCCCTGAGCCTTGAGCATATTGATTCATCCAGCACAAAAGCTTCCATTCATTTGCAGTATAGATCACCTGAAATTCCATGTGCTCGAGACATGGATATTGGCATGTAGGTACACAAGTATGGTATCAATACAAATATGACAGTGGACCTGTGTTAGCCTCTGTTTCCATGGTGTGTCTGAAAGGATTTATAGCATGGCTATAGAAGCTTCCTCTTCTCTTTCCTTGCCACTTTTCAAAAAGAAAATACTTTATTTTATTGTTCTTGGAAACACTGAAGAGAAATTGAGAAAATGGCAAATGATCTTAATAGAAATATAGTACAGCTTTGTGTACATGAAAATGAAGAATTGGTAAGATCTGAAAAGTGTTATTTAGAGGCCTGGAGATCATCATTGACCCTTAGGAATAGGTGGCCTGAACTTGAAGAACACATAAAAACAAATCAGGACCATTGGTATTCAGAAAGAGATTTGCTGTTTTCAGCCATGGCTTTCATGGCAAGGAGCTCTCATGGTTGTTTTCTCATCTTATCAGTGAGTGCTTCACTTCAAAACCACTCGAAATTCCTGGCCCCACAGTTACAGAGAGCAGGCTGCAGGATGGTGGTGATAGGGACGTGTGACTCACGAAGGCGCTGCTTTCCTCATTAATTGTGGGTGTTTGTTCAGGAGGTGACTGGGGCCAAGGTACAGCACACTGCCATTAGCCATCCTCACCAGAGGGCCAGCACCTGGGCAAGGAGTCTGGACTTGGCTGACCAGACTGTTCCTACCCCAAAGTACCCTGTAGCAAACTGTTACTTGCTTGTTTGTTTATTCATTTATTTTCTCTCTTCCTTTTATCGTGCTTTTCCCACAGGACAAAACGCTCTCCCTGGGGGAAGTGGTGGCTCTTCCCCAGGCCCATTGTCAGCTCTTGAACAAGAAGGGCCCCTTTTGGGCAGTATCCAGTTGGGCTTTACCTCATGCCTCCCTTGTCTGTGTCACATCCTGAGTCCTCTGGCTTCACATCTAACCATTCTTGATGTGGTTTGTTTAGGGTTTTTTCATTCCACTGAAACATTACAGCTCTTCCTAATGCCAAAACCACTCTCTCTATCTTAAAGTCCTCTCTGGAAACCCATGTCTTTCACTGTTTTCCAACATTATTTCATCAAAGTTCTTTTTGGCCTTACCTGTACAATAAAAGTCAGTGCTGACAAATGTAAGGATTTTTGAGCAAATCTGGCAGGTCTTACTCATCTTTTTTATACCAGCAAGAGCTCTAGTACAGAGGCAGTTCCTGCCAGCAACAAGAACGCTTTAGTATTGCACCATTTGCGTAACGAGTGTAAAATGCATCAATCAAAGACCTGCTGTGTCTCCATCACATATTGGCCATTATATTAATATGGTTTTAGCACAAAGATAACCTGCCATAGTTCTGGGCTTGCTTCATCTTGTTTGGAAAATTGATCAGAAGATATTTGATTTCCCTGCTGCAGAATGCTGTGTTCCCATATTGACTTTCCTTTCTCTGAAGCCCATTTCTATTGAGGTTTTTTTCTTTTGTGTTTGTGCCATAATTTTTCTGGACTCTGTTTCTGTTTGTTACAAGTGAATTTATGTCTTAGCACTGCCTCACTTTTTATTGTTATAGGGCTTTACAAAAGCTGAAGTTTCTCTGTAATTGCTAATTAATTACGTTTTTCAAAATCATTGTGAAATGGTTTTCAGCCCTGTGGCTCCCAGCCTTAGTGTTGAATGCAGTCTATTTGAGATGGGTGAAAAAAACCCTTCTGCTTTCATTGTTGGCAAATGGGAGAGACGGGGTCCAATGTTTGCCCTGAGATGCGTTATGTTCGATAGATTCTGGTGTTTGCATCAAGCTGAGAGGCAGGATATTTCTTCCCTCTCCAATACTAAAAGCAGACATGTGAGTGCTCTAACAGTATGTTTTTTCTGAAGCTGCATTTCATCAGTAGTTAAGCTAAGTGTTTACCTACGTCTGCACTTTTGTATGAGGCATTGAGACACTTGGACTTCTGTTTTGTGCTTAGAAATATTTATTGTTTGATTTTTTTTTAACCACCCCTTCTGCTTAACTCATTTCCTTGATCCAGAGTTTTGGTGCTGCTGCTGCAGGATGTTATCATTTAGCATGTGTCAGCTCCGGCTCTAATGTGCAAGAGCAATGGTGCAGAAAAACCTTCTTTCTTTGCTGAAACAGCGAAGGGGATGGTCCAGAGGTTGTGGTTTGAAACTCAAAATGGGACTTCAACTAATCTGTACCACTGGAAACCCACTGAATGGTTAGTTCCCTCAAACACTTGCTAAGGTGGCCGGCACAAGAATAGATCTTATTTTATTTCTTTATTCTTACCTGTGGCTCATATCCAGTGACTTGTAGGCAATTTCTATTACATACCTGCATACCTGTGCTGTCTCTTTATAGGGGCTTCTCTGCTCCTTCCCCAGCACCTCTGCAGAGGCTGAAATACAGAGTGTGGTGGAGGACTCCAGGCAGAATTATTGCTTTCAAAGTAAATGAAACTCTTGCAAGCCTTCAGTGCTCTGCTGTCTTCCAGATACATCTTCGTTTAATCATTTTAGAAGCTAGACTAGAACATGCAGTGAGTGTTCAGAGCTAAGAGAAAAAACATTTGGGGAAAGACCAGCAGACTTCTCTCACAGAAGTTTTCTGCTGTACATACCTTAGTTACACCTGCTGAAATGGTTTCATAAAATCATTTATATCCAACTATGAGCTTTTTAGTAGTTTCCTTTTTACTGGTTATGTCACTGTATTTTCCCAGCACTCATCTGGGTCTCACTTTGCACACTTTCTGTCTGCACAGTGAGATTAATCCTGTTTTGGGATCTGCAGAGGAGTGCTTAAATTTATGATTCAAATGGATAGAGCTCCTGTGGCAGAAATTGTGAAGAGATTCATGAATTTTTAATTAGAAGGGATTAATTCAATGAATATAATTTCCTAAACTAAGTTGTGGTGTGGAGCATAGATGTGGCGTAATGTTTAAGTAATTAAAATATGCACATTCCCCCTAGAATGTGTGAGCCATACCCTGGCTAGCCAAGTTTCCTTGCAGATGCTCTTGTCTGCTATGCTTGTGTATTTCAGGAGCAGAACAGCCATGCCTTCAGATAGGCTGTGATACGCCTCTTACCTGTTACATTGCATACAGAACAAGTGAACTGAAGTTGTCATGGAAGGAAAAGTTAATTCAAAACCTGCCATTCAAGTCAGGAAATGGTTTTTCACCTTCTTTCCCATGTATTTTGTGCTTTGTACTTTCTTCCTAGTTGCCTTTTTCAGACTTAGGTCATAAATGGTTGCAAAACTGTTTTGAAGATTTTTACAAGGATGTATATAAAACCAAAATCACAATATTTAGAAGCCTGCAGTAATTTGGAAAGAAAATGTATGCAAATGATCACATAAATTCAGTGTCCAAAGTAGGCAGAAAAAGCTACCTGTGAAGGAAGCTTCTTTCTTGGTCCCTAAGGCAAACAACTAAAGGTTTGAAGTGTAAGCTACAAATCCTGCTTGTTAAGCTTACTGCTACATTTTCTTCCAAAACAAGAGATTTGTAAAAAGCATTTCCCTAACTTGCACTTCTGCACCAGGGCTCCCAAGGTTACCAGCGTGGCTCTGCAGTCACGCTCTGTGGCACCCACACTGAGGAAGGGTTGGTGATCCCAGGCAGTTCCTGGGCAGTGTGACGCCTGACATCCATCCCTTCCTCCAGCTGCTGGATCAGAGCTTCTGCCAGAACCTCAGGGCTTTGTCCTGCACCCATCCTCTTGATGGTATTGGCTTTGGATGAAGGAGGAGAAAGGAACGAAGTAGGACTGCTAAGAAATGGGAGAACAAAAGGTGGGAGAACAAAATTCCTCTGCAAGCTGAGATTGTTTTAGATCAGGTGTAGGTGACTTGATGGAGGAATCCCTACTTTAAATTCAGTGGGCTTACTCTACAGGATATTAGCATTACTAATTTTTAAAACTTCCTCCTGGGTTTTTTATCAGTATTTGAGATTCTGTGCTGTGCTGACCTTGGACCTCAAGGGGAGGTGGTGCTAAGCCACTGTTCAACTTCCATCTAATGTGTTCCATGGGGATTGGATACAATTCATGGACATCTCAGTTTCTCCAGAATCTTCAGATCTTAGTTCCTGGTTTTAATATTGTATTGGATGAGTTCAATATGCACCAACAGTTTCTGGGTATAGGATAGGTGCTCTGCCTAGGGCCCCTTAAACCCAGAAACCATGCAAGTAAATTAGTCACCTCCGGGAAACACTGGATTTAATAGTGTAACTTAAGGAGTCTGCACTTGATCAGGTACTTTCTCAGGCCATTGGTTTTCTTCAGAGCACTATGTAGCATGTAGGTGATAGGAATTTTCTGGTACATCTCAGACAAGCTTTATGGGCACACGTGGAGGGCAATTATCTGGGGCAGCAAGGCTGCTCGCACAGGAGATACCTATTGCTCTGATGCCTGCTTTGTCTAGACAAGAGCTCTGGAAATGCAGGCTAGGGCTGTCTCTTACTGCAGCCACTGTTTCTATAAGCCCCGGCTATCCTTGGTTTCATTTTTAAGTTTTGGCTCAGAAGGAGGAAAGATGTACTTGAATGAAATTGCCCTTTAAAAATATTTTCTGAAAAGATCGTATAGCGTGCTAGAGAACATGCCAACAGTACAACATTTGCTCAACCTTCTAGAATTAGCCTCTGGTAAAAAAGGGCCCTGATCCTGATGGATTAAAATCAACACAGCCTGTGGGTTTTAAAGTGAGGTTTAATGGATTTTAACCAAAATAAATATATATGCTTGAGGCTGATGAAAGTTCTATGATCTCTGATAAAGATCTAAGCCAGAAATTTAGTTGAGAGTACTATTTCCCCACATATTTTCCTTTGGTTTCTTGTGTAAATAGCAATAGAAAAAATACCATTCTGCTGGAAAGGCAGGTAGGAATATTAATCACAACAGTACAGGACTATCAGGTGTTTTGCATTCCAGCATTGCAAAGTAGCGCTCTGGAGGAGGGAGAGGAAAGTTGTCCTTGTTTCTGCCCTCCGCAGTCATCTTTGTCCTTAAAGCAGCTCCTGTTCTAACAGGGTGAGCTTGACAGCAAATGAGAAAAAAGGAAGTAAATACAGTTAGGTTTTTTAGGATTTAATTACATGGGATGCAGCTGACTGTTCAGCTGAGTAGTTTTATGCTGAAAGTAGAACTTTTCATGTAATTGTAGTCTCAGGCTTCATGAGCAACTGCTCAAGCGCAAGACTTGTTGTGGGAAGCCAGGCAGCATCTTATAAATGGTAATTTACAAAAAACTACTGTATTAAAAAAAAAAAAAACACAAAACACTTGCAGCAAATCAGCTTTTTAAGACAACAAAAAGATAAACCATCAGGAACTTGGGATCTAAAAGTCTGTTGGGGACATGGTGGATTGTCCTGACTGGCATGCTGAAACATAAAACTGATAAAATGTTCCTTTTCTCATCAGTGCAGCAGAGTATGGACAAATTAAGCACTCATGAATAGCAAGTGTTTGGGTTGTGGAGCTTGTCTTTCTCTCCCTCCTTGCAAAGAACTAGGCAGAGATTGGAGAGTGCTTGAGGAAGATTCACAGCAATGTGCTTGCAGCCTTTTCCAGGTGCAAAACTTAGTCAGATTCCATTTTGACAGAACTAATGGAGAAGGAGAGGGATGCCTGGTGCCAAATAGGTGGTTCCATTTCTCTGATCTGTGAACATCTCTGGAATTTCCCTGGCCTTGGTCCAGCTTCTGCTTGACTAGAGGAGTCCTGTTGGATCTGTCAGTAAGTGGACGTGATCGCCTTTTCATGTCCACTTTCACTCAAGGAATTCATTTCCCTTTTTGTGCTACAAAATCAGCAAAAGCAGATATGCAGACAGTGCATGGTCCGGCAAAATCCCCCAGCAGGGCAGTGACCCAGTGTCAGCCTTGCACACGAGCAAGGACCTGGCCGTGAGCCATTCTGTGTCCTCCCTGGCTCCCGTGGCCAGCAGTGAAAGCTGACTCAGTTGGGTGATGGCAGAGCAGGCTCCTTTCCACTCCAGATCTTGCAGACTTCCTGAGTGGGTTAATCCAACACCACCTCATGGCAGTCAGTAGTAATTTCCTGATTAGTGTTAAAAGGCTGCATTTCCAGAAAATTGTGTCTGATTTTCTTTTTTTTTTTTCCTCTTTTTTTTTTTTTAATTAAATCCCAAGAATGTTTTGTCACCCTTTGTGTAAACAATAGGCATAGGAAGTACAATTTCACAGAGATAAGAGTTTTACGTGTAGGCTGAGGAATTCATGAACAAGAGGTCCTTCAGTACTGAGAAACAAATCCATGTCCTTTTTTTTTTATTTTCTTGAAGTGTGTACACCACTGCTTACCCAGCTGTGATGTGTAAGTTATGGAATTCATTTTGTAATAAATTCACAAGGGCTAGGGCTGGCTGAGAATAAGTAGGAATAAGTAGCTTACCCCATGATTTCATGTGAAGATCAACCAACCAAGTGTAGTTCTCAGTACTGACAGCTGTATTATCTTCCTCCATTCTAACTGGAGTTTTCCCACTGATTTCAGCTAGACATGTTAATAGTACATGCCTTTTACGGAGTTGGCTTGCAGTCTTCAATTAGATACCACCAGTGGGAATCCCTCATCTAACTGGAGGTAGCTGAAACCCGTCAGGCAAGTTGTTCTGTAAGGGTTTCTGTGTCTACCCATCAACTGCAAAGGGAGCCTGGATGACTGAGTTCTGGAGTAGATGGTTATATCCTAGGTGTGTGTAGAAAAGTGGTTTGAACACCATACTGTTGGCAAGTTTCTGTGTGAGAAGCTGGTCTTGATGCATCCTCTCAGTATTTTTTCCTCAGAGAATGTTCTTTTAACGCCAAATTTTTCCTGAAGGTAATTTCTTGGAAATTGTGCTTGAACTTATCTGACAAATTGTGTGGTGACCTGGTGAAAATAACACATCCGTCTTTATATTTTGATTTGAATGACTTCTCTCTGGCAGTTTCACTTTCTGTATTCTCCAGTGATAAGTACGAAATTAGCTGTTTTACTGGATTATTTCAGAATTTATCCTGAAAGCATTTCTTTCCAGAGTAGGTAATGCTTCCTGTATGAACTGTTTTGAAATAGTTCTTGGTTCTCTTACTCTCCCTCTCTTTTCTGTTTTTCTCCCCTTCATATTTCTTCTTCTTGGTGTTTGGATATTTCACTAACTTGATATTTGTTGTATTTTAGGAGAAATCTGATGCCAGCCCCACATCTCTACAGCTGCGATCCCAGATTGAGGTAAGAACTTAGATTTTGATCATCCACTTTTGTTTGTTTGTTCCTTAATTTGATATTCTGCATAAATTGGGTACAGTCTTGTCTAGTGTCAGCTCTCAGTGCTGCATGTCTTCTCTTGCAGGAGTCACTTGGTCTCAGCAGCACCGCATCAACACCTGACACTGAAAGAAAGTAAGTGAAGGCACAGGAAGTGAGAAAGGAGGGAGGGGGATTTGGTATGTTTTCTTTTTCCTTGGAGTAAATTAATTTTAGATTGTACTGATGTATCTAGATTTCAGATCCAGACACTGAATGAAACCTGTTTTGGAACCTGCTCCTTCTCTTCCTCCCTTTTGGCCTTTTATTATTTTGCGTTTTTATGTCAAGGGAGGGTTATTGTTTCTCTCTTCTGTGAGCATTTGGGGTGTGCATACACCAGGATGACTGGTAGTTGTTTCTGAGGAACATCAGTGATTTCACATTCTCTGCAAATTACACCTGCTTTAAAAATTACTTTCTTTGACTAGACCTAAATGCAGCCAAAAAGAAGATAGGTGACAGGAAGGGAGAGTTACAGACTTCCATCATGTTCCTTTTCCTGTGCACTCCTGAGTTTGTAACTGTTCTTTTGAAGAAGGTTCCAAGGGCATGGAGTACTTAAAACCAAGTTAAAAGGATCTTTAATTTTAGCATCCTTAATGAAAACCTCTCTGTGAGGACTGAGAGGGTCTCTGTTTACTGTCACCTCCTGCTGCAATGTGTGTGCTTGTTTTCTGTGCCTCCGTCCTTTGATCCCAGGATCTTGGATCCCTGCTGCTGAGGGTAACGTGCAGTGGTGCATGAAGACAACTGACACTGTATGTCCAATTGCCTGCACTTCCATGGGGTAGTGCCAGCTGGACGAGTTCAGAGGGCGTACATGGAATCCATTTGTGATGTGACGTGCTTTTGTAAGGTTTTACAGTCCCACATTTGAATATCCTCGAGTGATTCATCACTGGGCAGTAATAGGAATGTTTCTTGCTTTTGCTATTTCAGTAGGACTGTCAGTCCCAGAGCAATCTTTGGTGGATGCGGTGTATGGAACTTGCCTGAGCACTGACCACATAGAAGTCAGTTGTATGGTAGTGAACAGCTGCTTAGGGACTTCCTTTGGGCTTGTCTGGAAGCTGATTCATGCTAAAGGTCTCAGAACATGATAAATTGTATTTTAGAAGTGCCTTGTCATGCTTCATCACTCAGAGAGAAAAGCAGAGATGGTTTGCTTGAGGTAAATGCTCATTTTCAAAACAGCCTAAAACAGAGGAGGTGAATTTTACCTTGGGTACCATCACTGCCCCCATATTACGTGCTGGTAATAGAGAAGGCCTAGAAGTCTTAGGGTTTGATACTTTGTACTTCCAATATTCATATATGGAAAAGAATCTTTGATGGGTACCTGGCTGTTCAACATTATAATGAAACCAGAAATGCCAAGTAGACAGGAACTGTAATCTGGGAAGTAAACCTGCATGGTTATCCTATAATTATATGACTTTTCTCTCAGCCTCAAAGCACTTTGCCTATGAGTAGATACCATAATCCCACCTCAGGTAATAATGAGATGAAGATCTTGCAGGAGGGCAGCACACAACTCAGAAAAAACTCCACTTACCAGTTCTAGCCCGCTTCCTAAGTTGTTCCTCTGTGTAGGTGTTCTATCACAAATAACTGACTGAGAAGACAGTATCAGCAAAAAATATCTCTTAAATGACTCCTCTGAAACAGCCCATTTATCTCACTGAAAGGAAATTACATTATCTTAGTTCAGATGAAAGGGACATGTGATTTTTATGGACCTTTCAAGAATGGAAGTGTGCCACTTGAGGATTTGTAGAAGCGTGTATGTGATTTACCTGATCATATATATGAAACTGGTGCAGGACAGGTTGTGCCAGATACTTGCACAATAAGAAGCAAAGCCAGATGACACAGGATAATTGGACAAGGTGTTGAAAATAATAAATTGTATCTTCTCAATACTGTACAAATTATTCAAACCTGAAATTATACAGGTCTGTGCCTATTTGTGACAGCCTGCCACATCAGTGTTGGCTTCACCCCTCTAGCCTGGAAGGCTGAATTGCCACGGAAATTGCCTCTTCCAGGGAGGCAGAGTTTATAAAATTGATCTGCAGGAAAATCACCAGTTCAAGGCCATCCAATACACTTGTACTTGCTACTAACATGCTGAATTTGATATTTTTCAGGGAAGGATGTTGTGTTAGCCCCAGGGATTTTTGAGGGGTTTAGTGTATGGCTTTCATCTGAATTTTCTGTGTGGGCATGCTACTAGACATGGAAGCTTGTCCCTTTGGGGACACTGTTTTTATGTCACTCTCACGCTGCCTGAAAGATGTGTGATAAACCTTCTATAAAACTTCTTTTTGTGAGAAGACTGGTTTGCCAAATATGAAACTTGATGCAGATGTACACTGGTTTCTCATTGTCACAAAAGATTTGGGGGACAAAAGGAAAGATTGGTTCAAAACTCAACATACAGACTTTCAGGAGCTGGCAAATGTGTTTCTTTGAGTACTCTTCCACAAGTAAGAGCTTATCCAAGAACAGTTATAATTCTGTTGAATTGAAAATCCAAATGTTTTCCTAGGGTGAAATGAGTTGTTTCTGGTCCAGTGTTCTGAGCAGGTTGCTTTAGAAAATAAGGGCAGTCCCAAGGAAAAATCTGTACTGAAATAAGGAGAGAGCAAGTGTCTGGCTGAAATATGGTCACGCTCAGGAGTTCCCTCACCCAGCACTGCTGGCTGCACACCCTACAGCTTAATGCTACCAGAGTCTAAAGTTTTAAAATAACACATCTGGATGGTTGTCTAATTTGCCAGAGTTAGACATTCCAGACAGAAAGAAGCTTTGAGGGAACCTGGGAAGAGCAATGTTTGCTTTAACCTGGTTTGGTTTTCCTTTTCTGTGCTGCTCAGCTGGAAGAGAGAGCCCAGCAGGCTCCACTGTACGCCACACTGAAAACAGATTAACCTTGGTGGTCTGTGGTAGGAAAAAATCCTGTTTGTGTGGACAAGCAGTGTATGTTCAGTCTTGCCTTGAGTCTTACTAACCTTGTTGCCCAGTCTGGTGTAAAGTCAGTGCAGAATTAGTCAATGCCCTCCGTCCAGCAAGTTGCTCAACAAGTATCTGTATAGTGAGTGATGTGCTCTAACAGAGATGAGCAGCAGCAGGGCTTGTAGGCAGGCAAAAGGGATTAAATGAGCCTGGAGCAGAACTGTTTGTCACTCTGAGTCATTGTTGTCACCCCCTTACCTGCCCCCCCCCATCCCCGAAGGCATTTGGGGCAATACTATCTTCCTCTGTTGCTAGCAACACTGTTCCTGTTAATTGGATGAAGCTACAAAAAAAGACTGCATATGTGGACCTGCTCAGTGGTGCCCTAGCAAATATGCCTTTTGTTTGATTGGTTCTGACAAAGAAAAATCTTCCCTCAGAGGCAAAAAATAAAAAGAGATTTATGTGAATAACAGCAAGGGTACTCCTGTGGCCTGAAGAGCTATCCATAAACAACAGAAAACAAAGTCATGTTTGTTCAAGCTTTGCTTCACAACTGCTCTGGTTTTTTGGCCTTACTGGAGCTCATTCTGTAAATTGAAACAGCTTGCCAGGTTTCTAAGTTATGTCATATTCAGCAACTAATGCAGAGCATGGAATGAGGTGTTTGTAGCTTTCTTCTCTGAGTGATAAATTTCACTTCCCTCTGGCCTTTCCAAGATTTCTATCTTTTAAACTGTAGTCTTGCTGACAGTTGTGGTGCTAGTGTAACTTTGCTGTTTCTCAGTGTGCCTTCAGTAAAGTGGCAACTGCATCTTTAACAGTGATATTATTAATTTTAAACAAAAACCTCCCCAGAACCACAGGTGCTTCTATACAGACACATTGACTTCTGTTTTTGCTGCAAGTATCATTAATGTAGGAAACATGCAGTAAATGTGTTCTTTAGCAATTACCGTTACTTCTCTGACCCCATACCATGTTCATCTGGGGATGTATTGTATATACAATTCCTATTATTTCAAAGAGATGGCAACACCCCAAGGATGTTTACTCAGCTAGGGAACTGAGCAGGGTTTTCTCATAATTGTAAACAGAGCATTTAAACAATGTAACCCAACTTTTACCCTGTTCCCATTTTTGAGCATTCAAGTCTACATGACAGACTGATGAGCTCTGCATGTTTGCCAGGAAATCCAGGTTAAACCCAGTCCCCTGAACTCAGGCTTCTGCATCCTGACTCTCATCCTGTTTTTAGAAGAACTGGGGGGATGTTGCAGAAAGGAAGTTGTGTGTTTTCCCTCTTTGGAAATAGATCTGTTTGCTGTCACTGTTTGCTCCATCAGCCTTTGGGCTGTGTTTCAGATGTGGTGTATCTGAGATCTGCTGGGAAAGAAAAGGAAGTGGGTGAAAGACTTAGGAGCACTGCATGCAAATAGGATGAGGTACAGACATTCCTATATACTAATATTTTTCTTAACAGTTGCTAGAGAAAGAAAGGATGAAAACAATGCATGAGGTAACATCTGTGTCATGTATCTGATGTTTCAGTCATTCCCACCACCTTTGTGTGGCAGTGGGTGTTACGAATTTGCACCTCGTATGAGCATCACCTGCACTTTCTTGAAATGTACCACTCAAGTGCACTCCTGGCCAGTAAATGGTCACACTTCATATCACGTCCTGCTCTACTCCCCAGGCTGTGGCTCAGTACAGTTTAAACGTTCTTGACCCTGTGATACTCAAGACCTAAATCTGAGACTCTGCCAGAGCAGGGAACTGGCCAGAAACATACGTGTCAGGCAGAAGGAGAAAAGCAGGCATGTGTGGGGTGCAGGTGACACAGGGCAACATTGCTCAGGGGCTTTGCATTCCCCTGGCGTGGGGGAGCTGCTGTGCCTCTGGCAGCTGCACCTCAGCTCCTTACTTCAGCTGCTCCTGAGGGCGAATGTCTGTCACCCTGTGTGCGTGCAGGATGTACTGAGCCACTCACGCCTTCCATTCTTACAGTTTGGCCAGATCCCTGATGGCTTCTTGGGAATGTCCCAGCAGGAGCTGTAGGCTCCTCGGGCATTACAGTTGTTAGCAGGCAAGCAATGAGGCCACAGCACAAGTGGCAGCTATCTGCATTGTATCTGTTGTCACTGCAGGAGAGACGATTGACTTAATCTGTTTTTAAGAATTTTTTGCAATGAATGTGCCATAGTACAGCCATTCCAGTGTCCCATGGTATAAACTGGAACTCTGTATCAACCTAGGGCTGGGAGAGAGCCTGCATTTTAGTGTTCCCATTTTCCACAATGATTTTCAGTGAAAGCTGCAGAAATGTTCATCCAAGCCTCAATTCTGCCCCCTTTGGTACAGTGATCTACTGGCCTTTGCCAATAGTTTTTAACACTTGATTCCCTGGTCTTCTTTCTCTGCAGCATCCAAACTGCAGGTCAAGATTTGAATGCAGGAGGTTATTAAATCATCTCTTCAGGGCATGGGTGGGGGGGTTAAATTCTATCAGCTTAGATTCTGGCAACTTCTCAGAGTGCCCAAATTAATTCTGGCAGGTATTTGTAAGCTCATCTTCGAAGAAAGAGGAGTGCAGGTCTGAAAGAGGATGTAAGGCAGAGAGAGGGCAGAAACTGAGAAAAACAAAGCAAAAAACAAACAAATCCCCCAAACTGAGGGGCATTAACTAGTTATTAATTAAATAGTGCAACTAAAGGCTGCGCTTAATTGCTAAGAGAATAAATTCTTCCTTTTGCATAGTTCAAAAATGGAAAAGAATATTGGAAGAAAAAGAGATAAGAGCTTTTTTTTACTTGAGATGTTTGAACTTATGATACATTTTTTTTTTACTCTGTCCCTGAAGGAATTGAAAAAATCAGTGAATGTGTATGGCCCTGTTTTCACTTGTTTGAGGCCTGATTTAGTCAAAGGCAAATTATTCATGCTGCCTTTAAACAGCCTCCTCAAGAGAAGTAGGGCAGGAAACTCCCACAATAACCCACACAATGGGAGTGAGAGGCCAGCCAAACGCTGCCTGGGACACGTGAGGAGGGAAACCAGTGTGCCTTTGAGCAGCTGGAAGAAGATTTCAAGCCTGGTAATTTTGTACAAGGAAGTATGAAGGGCACATTTCACAAGAAAGTCTGACTTGTCACAGCGAGTTGAGATGGCACGTAGAGAGCAATACACAGAGAGCAGGGCAGCGTTGCCTGCAGCGTTGGGCCCTGCTCTTTGCTCTCAAAGAGTTTTTAGCTGGAAATTGTCTGCCCCCTGGCTGGGACCAAGCATTCTGTTATTAAATACATTATTAAGTACATGATGTACCCCCATCCGCCTGCTGCCAGTCCGTGGACCGAGCCCGTGGGACCAGTGTGGTGGCTTCTGTGCTGGTGATGCTACAGGGTACACATGCACACACACAGCCCACAGGCAGCTCAGTGTTTGTTTCCACTGAGAAAGTTTTGACCTGCTTAAAGAGCCATTGCTATGGAAACCTAATGAGAAGATAATTGAATGAAACCTCTTTGCTTTCCATCCCTTTCTCACACTGGTGCCAGCAAGGTCAAAACCTTGCAGGCCTCCTTTCTCTTCAGGTTCATGCAAATTTGATAAAAATACCAAAGGCCCATTTTCTTCCCTATGCCAGCTCCAGTTAGATAAATTACCTTGTATTCAGTCAGGAGCAGTTACAAGTCTGTCAGTTTTTCATACTAATTATATAAGTGGGCCATTTCTAATGCACACGGATAACCAAATGGCTTTGCAGCAGAGCCAGCATGGCTTTTGCATTGGTTTATTCACTGCTCTGAATATGCATAAATTTCTATACTAAAAATCCCATCTAAACCATTTTCCACAGTGTACTATAAATAATCATTGGTAAGGAATGAGAGGGGCACTACCAGTTTACTGAAGGCGATAGCAGTAGTGGTTTCATCATCATATGGTGCTATGCACCTGTGGATTTTACGGTCTGTAAATGAGACACAGCCATTTGTTAAAGCACATCTGCATTTAAAATATAAATGCCCATCATTCTCAGTTCCCATATTTGTTCTGTTTTGAGAATGATGAGATTTCAGAAATCAACAGGCACATTCATGAAAGCAGCGCATGGTGTCATTTGTTTCTTTTCCCAGTTCTGTGGAGTACCAGCACGTTCCTGGGGCACGTATGACTGTGTCTCTTGTGATATCAACCACTCTCTATGAAAGATTAGCCCCAAGGTTTTTCTGGGCTGATTCTGATTTGAGATCAGAATCAGTCAAAAGTTAACTAGAAAGCTGTAGCCTAGTTAAAACCAGTCTTAATAATCAGACAGGCTTAGTTGGCTTGTGACCCAAATGTGTGCATTGAGTCTTCCTTGCACACCAAGTTTTGGAGACCACCTCCAGGTTTCAAAGGTATTTCTTAGGTGTAACAGTGTTATCCCTACTGCAGCACTTTTATGGAAAGATAGATTCAAGAACCAAAAGTGCCCTCCAGAGGCAATCCTTATGACGATGTCTGGTCTGGTCTCTTATCTTTCAAGCAGCCTCCTGTAAAAGCAGTTAAATTAAGTTTTTTAAGTTGTTCTCTTTCTCTACCTACCGTTGGAAGTTTGTTCAAATAGTTAGGAAATGTTAACTTCTCTTTTCTAATTTTTTCCAGCATGTTCCTGTGCCTGATGTATTAATAGGCAGTAAGTTAATCTTCTTGCAGCTTTCCAATTTGACAGGCAAAACTTTTCTAGCTTTCTTTTGTAAGATCAGCTGTCCAGTTCCCTGGCTATTCTAACAGCTTTCTCTATACCACCTCTAGTTTGAATTTATCTTTCTTGAGCATGAATAATGCTCAACATTATTCATGTTCGCTCAACAGCGATTCCCATATATATTTGTTCTTCATATTCTTGGTACTGGAAATTCTCCATTGTACATTGGAGTTCTCCATCCTTATGCCCTTTAGGATTAATATGTAGGTTTTTTCTCAGTCATCCTTTTCCACCTGGTATCCCCAGATACTCTGTCATTTGCAGACCTCCAGCATTTGAAAGACTGACTTTTGTGTCCATCTTGCTCGTTTACTTGAACACTTTAATGTTGAATGTAAGCTCATTTCTGTTAAGCCAGTCTTTCTAATCAATGAGTTCCTGGTCCAGGTTCTCTGCTCCAGCTGTTGCTACTAAGTTTTGTGTCACTGATCACTGAGTGACCTAATGTAGTTCACTAAATTCTGGTCAAACCCATCAACTCTCTAAGGTGGTAATATTTAGGTACTCTCAAAAGTAGCTCCATTTTTAGATTATATATTGTGTTTTCTGGTTTGGGTTTTTTGAGGTTTTTTCTCATTTGTTTATTTCAGCACTTCGGCTTGAAGAGGCACAAAGTACTGGCCTAGAGATGATTTTGGGTTTGTGAGATTAATGAATTAAAGTTTTGACCCTGTCTCCTGCCCACTTCCAAAGACTATGGGTTGATAAGAAAATAGTCCTTCCCTCTGGCTGTAAATCTTGTTTTGTTCCTCATTGTGTGAACATATACCCATACATTTCTTCTGCTTTATGCGGTGACAGAGTACATTTCATGTGAAAGCTTGCTAATGAAGTTGTACATCAGACCACAACAAAAATTAAGGCCTCCATGGTGGAGTAATGGCATTTGGCTCCCTTTCAGACACACAGTGCTGAAACTTCTGCCGAGTGTCACTGCATCATTAACTTTCAGTACAAGTTATCAGTCTATGAATGGAAGAACACAAATCACTTTCAGTGCACGTTCACAGAAGCGCTGCAGATTTAGCAGAGCCAGGGAGTGTAATTTGCAAATCAAACATACAGCGACACCAAGGTAGTCTGGAATTTTTCACCAGACATCTAGGAAGTAAAATGCTTGATTGATTTCACTGAGGATTTTTAAGCATCAGAATTGTCAGCTGGAACTAAAAAGCAGGTGCCTTATCAGGCACTATGTGGTAAGTTTTGTTGGCATTTCCATCTCTTCAGAGCAGCTGTTAGCATTTTCAAGGTCAGCCCAGGCATGGAAGATTTCCTCTTGAAGGAATGCATGAAATGATAATTGGAATTTGCATCCTCTGATGAAACTCAGCATAGTTCTTAAATCAGTTATAAATGAGAAGGTGGTCTGCTTGCTGTGGATCCTGCTTTTCTCCTCACCCCCTCTAGTTCAGGCGTGTCAGATGTTTGCTCCTACTGCCCTTCCCCTTCTTTGGAGGCCAGTTTATGATGAGTTGGTGGCCTCAGGCTAGCTCATACTGAACAGATGTCCACATCACAAATGTTGCTGCTACACCTGCTGCTTACTTGCATCGTTTTTGGCAACTGTGCAAGAGAAGAAAAGGCTTAAAATGGATTTGGAGGCCACAGAGCACAAGAGACTGCCTCTCCACCTTAAGGGTGATTTCACTAGTGAGGCAGAGTTCTGATCATTAACAGATTTAATTTTCTAAGGATGGTGATTTGGTACATTTCATGGATACTAAATTCATTTAAAATAAATAGAATAACTGCTTGATGGGTGGAGTCCATGCTCATCTGCAAAACATGTAGCGGATTAATTCTGTCAGTTCCGACAGAGCTTGGCTTTCATAAACAAGAAAAATCTCCATGTACTTTTTTATCTGATTTACCTTTATTTAGAAAAATACTTGCTGACAACTTTACATTGAAGTATATGGATGAATTCCTGGCCCTGTTGAAGGGCTTTTTCTGGAAATTTTTATCCAGAAAGTATGGGGTTTGTATTTTTCACCTTTCACTGGGCTTCTTAAAAATTAAGCATCTGGTGGCATATTATTGACTTTTCCCCTTCAAGAGTAAACACCAGCAAGGAAAACGCTAAATGTCTCCCTCCTCCTGGTGCACTAAAAATTTGAAGTTTGTTTGCCTCAGTTAGTTTGCAGTTTGTGCTGAATTAAATTTCTGATCAGTCTGAGTTTTAAAGAGGTTGTATTTCAGAGCTTCACTATGCCAGACCCTCCTTGTCTAGATGAATCACACTGAAACTTCGTACTGTCTCGTTTCCCCTTTAATGATATCTTTGCAAATGGATGTGCATGTGTTTCCTGCTTAGAAGATGATGGCCAGTAATTGCTTGCATCTTCTAATCACCGACCTGGCTTGAACTATCATTTCCCTTCAAGTGATTTAGTGAATCGATCAGAAACTCTTTATTGCCCTCTGCTGGGGGTCTGAGAGAGCTAAAGGAGCCCGTGCAGACAATGTGCATGCGTGGACAGCAGCAAGAGTGTGTCATGTGTATGTTATTATAGGGCCTCATTCAGAGAAGGATTTGGCTCGAGGTCTCCTTGGTACGCTGTGGTGTGTGTGTTTCTGTCCTGCAACACAGCCACCACACAATGGGACATTGGCGTGTCGTGGGGCCGAGCCCGCAGCAGAGACACTGCAGTGATGCTTTGCACATGGAGCCTCCAGCAAAGCCCTTGATGCTGGCAGCAGTCATTTCACTGCCTTGCTGCAGTGTGGTTAAATGGCAATTCCCACCGGAAGGCTTCAAAGAATAACGCAAGGTTTGGTAATTTCTACTAGCTCCATTTGTGCAGAGAGAAAAAAGGCAGTGATGGTGCCTCATGGTGTTGTCTCATCAGAGTTCCCGCAATGAACTGTTGGCACTGAGTTGGAATCCATTCTGGAAAACTGGTTCAGTGAACATAAAGACCAAGAACAAAAGATATATTTACTATTTTAGTGGGTTGTTTGTAAAGCCCATGTTCTGGACTTGGCTAAATCTCTCCAGCTAGCTTTTGAGGAAGGGAGCATACATTGCTGAGACAGCACACAGGAGGGATTTGGGAGAAAGAAGGTGTAGTCTCCAGTCAGTTATGGTTGCACTTCATAGGGTCTGGACAAACTTTCTCCATGTTGTATTTAAATCTCTACTACTGTCTTCCACATGGCGGCTTCTGGAGGTGTAATGAGCACATACTTAGATTGTCAGATAAAATCCAAATAGGCTGAAAATTGATGTACAGCTAAACAAGTGCCGCATTCCAGTTCTACAGTTTCTAAGGCAGCAAAATTACTGTTTTGCAAATGCAAGTGGAGAAACTATGTGAATAATTGTTTTTCTGAGGAATCCTTGGACTCCTTTGCCTTAGCCATTGGTTTCTGTCAGTATGTATTTTTCTGTGCTGCTCACAAAAGGCACATTTCAGAAGGAAACTCAGTTACTGTGGTCAGACCAGTAGGTTCAGTTTTCATTTCCAACTTGCTGTGTTGGGGAGAAAAGGGAAGAGAAAACAGCTTGTGATATATTGTTTGGAAACTATAATTTACTGTAACCAGACAAATCCCCTGAATTGTGAAAAGCCTGCATCAATAAGTCCATTTCTCTTTTTTGTCCTAGGCTCTCCATTCATAAATCAAGTTCAGAAGAAGGCTCTGTAGGTCAGTATATTTCATTTGATTTGATACTCCTATGGAATTCTTAAACAGCTTTTGAGTTTTGCTTGTGCTGGGATGTGAAGAGCTGGCAGAAGTCAGCAGCATTTATGTGTGTGGAGGGCTAGTCTCAGCAGCTTTCAGTTTGATGCTGAGCATTTCAGTGATCACTAAAACTGCCCAGCTAGCATTGTCATGTGATAAATATGCATCTTTTAACTTGTTATATTGAATTGAAAGTGTTTGCATGTTAGATCCCTGCTAGCCTGTCCTTTTATATTCCAAAAATTGCCACCACCAGTAAATAATGGGGGTTCTTTGTTATTTTTGTTTGTGTCATGCCAGAGTCTCTTTCTTTGCTTCTGAAATTGCTTATTGGAAAAGAAAAATAAAACTGGGAGGTTTTTCTTGTTTGTTTCCTTTTAATGCTATTCTAGGGACATGTTCACACAGTCTGAACTTAAGCAGTATTTCAGAGAGTCAGGAAGCTCAGTTCTAGGTCATCCAGGGCAAGATCTTAAATACTAATAGCTCTTTGTCAGTAGCATTTCTGCCAGATCAAGCACAGTATGTTCATTTGTACATGGCATAAACTTCATAGCATGTGCCCTGATTAATTCAACAGAACACAGGTATATATGCCCTACCTTAAGCTAGATCCCATTTTTCTTTCTAGAGCAAATAATTTACTTTGAGGTCATCAATCCATATGTAAATCTGGTACTTGTGGACATGGATACCCAGCCTTGTACAGTCCAGACATACAGAGAGCAAGATTAAGGTGTAGCTGATGATCTCATCCCAAGCAGCAGAATGTTGTGTGTGCGTGCATGTGTGTGTATATATGTTAATTATTTCATTTCTTGATAGATATGTACAGATACACTAGAAAATCACTTATCTAAGTTGTGGCTTCGGCTGCATAATTGTGATTCAGTTAAAGAGAATAAACCAACAAAATACATCAAAAAAACTCCTAGACTTGACATTAACAACTCAACAGACATCAAAATTAATGTAAAATATTTTCAGTTTATAATTCAAAATATGTAAGTTACTGGCTTATCTCAGTCCTCTATAGCACTGGCAATTATAAAAGAACGTGCATTGCCCTGAAATGGCTACATCAACATAGTTCTAGTGTGGAATAAATCAAAATAACCAGAAAATTTGAGGGTTTTTTATTCTTGTTTCTGATTTAAAAATACAATGTAATGCTTGAAAGCTTCTCTAGAATTTACTAACTAATGTTTCTTTCTAAAATTATTTTTCCCTTTCCCCTCATCCTCCCACTCCCGCTCCACTTTCCTTTTAGGGAAAGCAGACTGGAAAAAGAAAAATAAGTTTTTTTGGCAGAATTTCCGGAAGAACCAGAAAGGGCTAATGAGGCAGACTTCAAAAGGTAAAGCTTTTTCAATAGTGCACATCCTATTCATGTAAAATGTAAGAAGCCAGCATCACAAAGGAATAAAATGCGTTTGTAATAGTGTGGCAGCTGGGGTCTGTGGCTCTGGAAGTGTCACAGGTTTGGTTCACCGTGACAGTGCTCAGAATGACAAGTCAAATTCTTGTAACTGCAGACATGAGGCTGGGCTGCCTTTGGTCCTGACTGTCAATGATGGGACACATGCTAAGTGATGCAGTTAATGTATAAGTAATATATGTAACTAAACAAGGTGGATTTTTTTTTCCTAGTTCTGACTTGGTAAGAGAAATGCTGTTCTGTTTAAATGAGGCGGCTATTTCTCCTTTTTCGGCATTTTTTTACTTAGACCTGTTTGCTTCAGGCTTGAATCCAACCTGTCATTGTAGAAGACACTACAAGAAGGAAGGAGCAGTGAAAGTGTCTCTGGTGACCAGTGCAAATGTGGGATTGATTCCACTTAAACTGTCAGGTGTCTTTCTCTAGTTCTTCTGCAAAAGATGCAGCTGTGGTTTGCATTAAGTATTTCTCTTCACATAGAAAATTTCTGTTTCCCCATGTGTATCTGTTAGCTTCTTATGTTGCAAACAGGTGCTTCTCTACGTCTGTCTGTGTTCAGGTAGATTGTGAAAGGTGACAAAATCCCATTTAGTAGGTCCAAAAGGGACACACTTTCAGTTAAGTGTGGGTCCTTGCTGGTTCTTGAGGCAAGTTCTAATTGTCTGTGCTGACGTGCCGATCACATACCGGAAGAGGAGGTAGCTGAGAGTGCAATACATCTGGCACCCTGTGCCAGCTTAGTGGGTGATTAGCTACTCTGGATAGATCACAAACAGTGGCCAGTCCTCAGCAGAGAGCTGCAAGGGCCCAGCACACCATTCCTGGACAGGCAAGTTCTGGCAACTGATTCCAGTATTCCTCAGTGCTGAGTGCTTGACTTTTCCAGCATTTAGCTCTTCCTCTTTTAATTCTTGTCTTTCAGGGTTAATAACTATGTGATGATGGTCAGTTTTTATTTCTCCTTTTCGTGCTTGCTTGCTTTCAGTATCAAAGTAGACTTAGTCTTTTAGTTCTAAATTGCTTCCTTTTATTGCTCAGTTACTTTAAAGTCATTCAGTTCTTTGAAATCATACCATGAGCCTGCTCTGGGAAGGGTCTGTTTCTGACCAGCCAGATCCACGTGGCAACCAGATTTTAGAGCACTGAGTAAAATCGTTTCAATGTACCCTGCCCTGTGCATGAATTCTTACATATGCTTAAAATATTTGTGCTTTTTTTTTGTGCAGGAGAGGATGTTGGTTATGTGGCCAGTGAGATCACAATGAGTGATGAGGAACGGATCCAGCTGATGATGATGGTAAAAGAGAAGATGATCACCATTGAGGAAGCACTTGCCAGGGTATGATATGTGCATACTTCAATCTCCTTGACAAACACGTTTTAGAACGTAGGATGTATCCATCTGGAGTTTTACTTCATTCACAAAACATAGGAGAAGGTGGAGAAAGCCTGCCTGTTTGCCCCATTGCAATAGGTAGCATAAATGAGATAGAAAATTTGTTTATTGAGAAAAGTGAGATTTAGCTCAACCAGAAATCAATATTCAGTATGTGGTAAATTAATAGAGTCCTAAAAGCATTGCTTCTCTCCATTAACAATAAAAGGTACTAATCAGATAAAAAATTAAGTGTAGACTTTTTCATTGCAGCTGTCTAAAGTGAGGGAGAAGAATCTCTCTGACTTGTACTAGCTCCTATTTATTGAGTATGTTCATAGGTTTGTTTAAGTACCAGTAGAAATGCTTCAGGTTTTGCTGAGCTTGCCTTACTCGATTCAGAACACATATATTTCTTACTTTTGAGTTTTGAGCTTTAAGCTAAAATTCTTTATGCTTATTTCTTAGACAAAAAGGTGATGTTTTACTTTAATAAAGTTCAGGAAAACATATTTAGCCATTTTTGGCATATGACATTATGTCAGATGTACAACACAGATATGTTTTTTTATAAGTGGGGTGGCTGTCACAAGTGTTTCTTTACAAACTCTATATGTTAATAAACCATAAGAGAAAGAACTATAAAGTATTGCATTTTTGCAGCAATAGGGCCAAGGTTTTAATTGCTCAGGAGCCAAAAGAGGGTTAAAGTTTCAACACAACCTTTGTGTAAAATACTGTGGTGGAACACAGGATGTTCTGTATGGGCTCCATTAGAGAAAACATCATTTAGATTGGTCGGTAGTCAGAAAAATATCTTTACTGACATCCTACATCGTGAAATAGATTATTGTAGAATATAAATTTATGTTATTGTCTGAAGAAAATATTGCTTTGCTGGAAATTATGTAATGAAAAAAATGCAAGATTTTAAAATTATTGTGTTGGAATATTGGGAATTCTTTTTTTTCTCTGCTGTTAAAGTTTTGTGGGATGAAAGGGTTGTACCTAATCTGATAATTCATGTATGGACTGGTAGAGTTTCCCTCTAGTGGTCTGAGCTACTAGCAACAGCCTTGTTTTTTAAAAATACCAGGTTTTGATCCTTACAACACTTTGACTCCTGTAGTATTGGTTTTGTCTGAAGCCTTTTATTGGAAAATGGGAGAGATTTTTTTTTTTTTAATTACAAAGGATGGTACCTAGTCTTTACTGCAGATCATTTTCTTTATGAAGGAAATTGTCAGGTCATTGTGATTTGGTCTGTCTACTAAAACTCTGCCTCTGAGATGGGGATGTGTAATTTATGTTTTACCAACAAAAGATCATCAAATTTCAGTATTTACAGATCATTTCCTTTTAAGAAAAAAAAACCCAACAACTCATTTCTTAAACTTCTGATCATTGGACAATTTATTTTGAATAAGTGAGGCATGCAGTGGAAAAGTTCAGATTTTCCCAGGCCCGCAATGATACGGGGGAAAAAAAAATGAAATTACATTAACTCCTGCTATTTTAATGAAGATTGATCTCTTCTTGTTGCTGGAAAATGTTCTTTCTGTCTTTTCAAATTTCAGCTGAAAGAGTATGAAGCCCAGCACAGGCAATCGGGCACTGTAGATGCTACAGAATGGCCTGATGGTTCTTACTCGACACTTGATGGGTCTTCCAATTGTAATGTAAGTACCTGTCATTGTGATATAGCTCCCCAGTGTTATTTAATATTTAAATTCTTTCACTGAAGTACTGAAATATCCTGATTTACCTGGCAATTTCCTTAATAATAAATGTATCACTGATCTTGCAATGCTCTGTTCTGTCTGCAGAGAATCTTTAACTTGAATTTTAATCTCCAAAATCTATTGTCATAGACTCTAACAGTCTTATTGTATAATATCTCTTTTCTTTTTTTTTCTTTCCTTTTTTTTTTTTTTTTTTTATCTCGCCCCTTTGTCACTGAGCTTTTGAAACAGCAGTTGTCTCAGGCAAAAATCCCCTTGTTTCAAAATGCACAGACAAGGGCTTTTAGGTCATTTAGACGGAAGTTGTTGATTCACCAGTAGAGTTTCTCAGGCTTTTTTAGTCCCTGTTGATACATTCTGGGTGAGGATCTGGCTAAGTCCTAGCTGCCTGCTGCCTTCAAACACTTCTGTCTCTGCATTAGCAAACTCACAGCCCTGAGTTTGTGGCTTTTGTTGGATCCATAAGCAGTAAGGCAGCTTTCCTCCCTTTTTTTTTTTTTTTGCTTCTGAGCTGTTTAACTTCTGTTGGTTTTATGCACACCAGTCTTTGTGTTATGCCATACTGAATTAATTAATTTTTCCTTCCAGATATCTTCATTTTCACTGAGTAGTTTATTCCACTTCAATTCTCTAATTGGAAGTTCACAGCTAAATCTTAGAGAACAACACATTTAACTGTCAAATTCAAGTTCTTTGTAACCCATATAATTGAATCATAGACTTTTGAGACCATTGGTTGATTTATTTATTTTATTGTCAGTGGAATTTCCTGCTAAATGCAGCAGCCGGTTAGCTCCTCCTTCCTAATGAAGAAAGGAATGCAATGTCATTTTATGAGATGTTTAACATATTTGGTGGCAGAGAAAGATTTTTTTGTTTGTGCTCAAAAAAGTATGTCCATCTTCAGTTACATTGGAGGAGAGGGGAACTGATGTTGCCTTATACTCTGTTCTATCAAAAATGTGCAAAGAACAGAGAAGGAAGGATCCTGACTCTCCTGAACTGATTGTTTAGCCAGCTGAAAGATGTCTGATCTTTTCCTCATTACTATTTATAGCTTGAACTTTACCTGCTTTTAAGGTTTTTGTCCAGGGTACCTATAGCATAAGTCCCGCAAAACTGTCATTTACCGTGGTCAAATCTCAGAAGGATACTGAATTTCTCCCTTAAATCTTCTGGTAGTGGTTTATGCTTGTGTTGAATTACTGAAAGCTGTGTGTATCTCTTGGGGACTGAATATGATTCAGTATTTCTGCCCCAATGGAATGACTTGGCACCTTTTCTCTAAAATTGTTTTCCTAAGCCATCTTTGCACTTCGAGCCAAGAGCTTGGTTGCCTCTCTCTGCTGTTCTGGTAGGGTTTGAGCCAACTTTCTGCTAACTTCAGTGGGGGATCTCTAGTCAGTCACTGTAGATAATTCTCAAGATTTTTGCCCTCGCTCCTGATTTTTGTCCCAGTTGCCTTTAACAGAAGCTGTGAAACTGCTTGCCTTCAAGGGAAAAGGGAATCATCTGCAGAAATGAAAGTTCATGTTATAACAAAACTCAGCTTGACTTTTTTTTTTTGTGGACAAGAATGAAACTGAGGTTAACTGGGGTGAAAGACTTTAGGCGGTAATTGACAAAAGGGAAAAACAAACAATGAAATATATCAGATATGTCTAGAGATAGGATATGTGTTCACTCAGGCTTTTTTGCCAGAGGAACCTGTCTACTAATCTGAAATGACTAGCTTTTGAGACATGCAAAGATGATTCTGTTTTCAAGCCCTTATTTTCCCCAAATGGTTTGAGTTTCAGTGCTATTTGTGTGATTTATACTCTGTATATTTGGAACCTCAACTTAAAATTACCCCACTCATTTTATAAAGGCCATGAAGCAAAGATGGTTTTCTTTGTATTAAAAATATACTTTTAGGTAGCCCACTGCCTTATACTTACACTCAGAAAGTAATTGAAAATTCAAGTCCCTGAACTAAACATTTCTGTTTTGAATTTGGAGTCCTTGGGCAATGGTTCTTCTGGTTCTGTTTGCTTTTTAAATTTATTTATTTATTTTTCAGTCTCACAGCCAAGTTGTTACTAGGCAGTTTTTAATGAAACAATGTGATCATTTTGTAAACAAAACAAAAACAAGTTAGAATCTAAGCAATGAGAGAATCTAAAAATGAAGGCAGAATGTCTGGAGTGTTCTAAGTTTTTAAGTAATCCTTTCCTTTCAAGTCAGCTGTGCCCACAGCATACAAATAATATCTAAAGTGCATATATCATAAGTTGCTGTTTTCGTTTCTAGGAAAAGACCACTTTTTAAGAAAATGCTTTTATAGCTATCATGTGTTTATGACTAACATAATTGGTGTTGATTTAAAGATTCTCATTTTAAAGATTGATTTGAGGATTCTGTTTTCCAGGTTCTCTTCTTTTAAATTACTGTACCAGGAAATGGAAACTTGCATTTCATACCCTTAAAAAACTAAACCCTAAAGATGAACCACAAAGGAGTGAGGATAGAAAGGTCAGCATTCCAAGGGAGGCAGCCCCATGTCATTGCTGTGCTCTTAATTGTATGTCCTGTTTGTTTGTTCTTAAGAAACAAATAAACAAACAAAAGCCTTGCCAAGCCAGTAGGTGACTTGGTTCTTTTCCACTTTAGAGCAATTTCTAGCTTTCGGTCTCACTATTGCGGTCCCCGTGTTTCAAAACAGAGTATGTGTGTTCTTTTTTTGCTAATGTGGGAATGCAGTTGAAACTGTTTTTCTTTTCAGTCAGATGTATCAAAGCTCTAAAACGCCTCATGATTTTCTTACAAATTTATTTCTGAATATTTATGGTTCATCTCTGTTGAAATGAAGGCAGTTAACAGTAACACTAGACAAGCTTTCATTGCCTTGTGCCAAGCACTGGGATGTAAAGCAGGTGCAGATTACAAACGGATCCTTTTCTGGATTGTAGATAAGGCCCTATTTGTCCTCAGGAGTCAGAAAGTCCAGGGAAAGAGGGGACTTCAAAATTGTATCACATTCTTTCTTTACACTGAGGTGCCTTTTATGCTTCCTAAAGATAGAAGAGCGTTTGATAACTTTTGGGGGCAGACATTCTCAGTTCATCTAAAATAGGGCTGCTTCATCCTCAGAGCCCTTGCTGGTATGGCTCCAGCCCAGGATGGAGAACCAGCATGAGGAGAAGTCAGTATGTTCAGTGTGTCAGTCAGTTTCTTTCCTGTGCCCTCTGCTAAAGACCACTAATTGTACCACTTGCCATGTTTCATGCCAGAGTGGGGAAATGGAGAGGAAGCACCAGGGAGCTTGACAGAAGTGTGTATCATATGTGTGCTGACACTGACACAAACCACTAATTAACTTCACTGACAGTTTCTGTAGATGCAAGTTAAATGAAGTTGCAATTATCTCTGGACTAAACTGGTTTGTTGGTCTCATCTTCTGTATTTTGGTTTTGATCAGTGGGTAATGCTCACCCATTCAGCAAACTTCCAGGTAGTGTAGCTGGCCTTCATTTGAAAGGTGCCACAGTGAGCTGTGCCATGATTGTCTGACATCACCCCACCTACCAGATGTGCCTTAGCAGCCTCAGGAGAGAGGCCATAATATTTATGAGTGGAGAGAACATAAGCAGCACCTCCCTCCAATAATATGGCCCACACATGGGCCAAAACTGCAATGCTGTTTTACATTCCTGCCCTCCCAACACTTGTTTTCCCAGGATCATTACATTACCAGTAGAAAACTGGCACCCCATTTGTTTTCTCTGAACAGAGTGGCAGCAGTGGTGCAGACCTGTAAGTGTGCTGTGCACATCTGCATCTACCATGAGGCTGATGCTGGGGACAATTGCCACCTGTGGTGCCTCTCTTTTCTGTCTTCTGTAGATCCATTTTTTAAGAGATGGCAATCCATCGAGTCCTCACAGCAATAGCTCTAGCTGGACTGAGATAATAATTTGTTACTCCTGTATGTACTATTATTTCTTTTTTTTTTAACACATGGTTAAATAGGGATAAAAGTTGAAAGGCTGTGCAGAATTGGGTTTGTGTCAGCTACAGGCATCAAAGGCAGAGTAACAGATGAGAATGGGCTTTGAGCTGTATTCATTTCAGTCTCAGAGATGCTGAAGCTGTTGAATCAGGATTGTGTTACCCATGGTACAAACCTGACTCTGACAAAAGATTAAGTCTGATATAATTATCTCTGACTCATGACAGTCATTACTGTGTTTGGTAAGTGTGAAGAATAGGAAGAAAAGAAATAATGGAAGTGTAACTTTTGTAGCACCAATTACCTCAAGAGTAAATCTAAGCATAATTACAGCAAATCCACATTATTCAGGGTTATAGTGTATTTCAGTATGTGGATGCTTTCTAAATGCAGCTATTTTTTAACTGATTTTTATTCATAGTACTGATGGATTCTTAAAATTTTTAACCATTGGTTAACATCATTATTATTGTTCATAATACAGGACTGTTAGCATAAACAGGAAAAAGTCCTTCTTTTGGTATAATCAGTTTAATTTGGTTGAAATAAGCTCAGAGCCAAAGTATATTGGGAATCAGCATTGGATATCCATGGAGAGTAGGGTATTATGAGGTTTATTTTACTTTAAACAGTAGTATTTCATTTGAAGCAACATGAATATTTTCAAGTGTGAGCCCTGGTTTTGCTGTTATCCCAGGAATCACCATTTTTAGTAAGGTTTCTTTTCCATGCAAGGCTAAAGGATAGAAGAGGATTTTTCTGTGTTTTAGTTCTTCTTGTAGAACTTGTTGCTGCCTCCAGGCCCTGCATGCTCTTTCAGGTAACAGAGGGGAGCTGCTGCTGAGCGTGGCTGTGAACAAATGCAGAGCTTTCATCTTTGCTCCAAAGAATCTAGAATCTACCCAATTTCTGTTAATATTTCCTGAAAGGCACCAATGTGCCTCGTTGTATTGGGTGGTGTATTTATTATTACTACCCACATTCCTGTAATACTGTTAGTGCTTAGTAACAGTTATGATGAAAAAGAACCTATAATAAGACATGCTTCAAAATGGTAGTGGTGAATTCCCATGCTGTGTTCCTGTCACAGGGACCTGTCCTGGGAGGCACTGGCTGCCCTCCTTTTCCACTGATCACAGGGACGATGTCCAGCACCTCTTAGTGGAAGCTGGTAGCAGAAGAATTACAGCATATTTTGTTATGATCTTTCCCCTCTATCTATGCATAAGAGCAGGAATTCCCATGGGTACAGTAATACAAAAACCTTCATGAGAGAAGTGCAAGTCATTATTACAGTTCCCATGACACAAGCCAAAGTAAAGTCACTGCTGGGGAGTGATGGTAGCAAAGCAAGAGACCATTGATTTGTTTGTATTTGGTTTGTACTTGTTTGTATTTGGTTTTGTAGAACACTCTTAAGGAGTTTCTTACCTATTTTTTTCTGAAATTTTCCAGAACACTTCAGAATTTGCATGAGAAACTGCTGCAAATTATTGACAATAAAACTGTGTCATGTCTTTAAGTACTATTTACCATGCAAGAGCCACCTGTGTTGTTGTCAGATACAGCTTGGCAAGGTATGCGTCCCTAGCAGGACTAAACACTGTCACCACAGGATTGTACTGAGCAGCTGGCAGTAATGTAGCCCAGGTAAACCTCCTGCTCACTGCCAGTTTCTCCTGTAGTTAGTCTGTTGTAAAGTCTCTGAGAAACATCTTCCTTCTGTCATGACTCAGAGCTTACAGTAACACCCAAGCAGTGGCTGCAGTTAGGCGTGCTCATAACCACTTCTGTTTGCCTACATTCAGACAAGCCCTATTGACTTACTTTATTGCAAAATCTTTCGCCATGTGTTTGAAGAGGATGGGAGGTGGGAAGGCAAATTAATTTAATATTTATTCTAACATACTAGTTCACTTTTTTATACCCTTCTTGCCTTTTGGCAGCTGCCTATTTTTTCCGCTTATTACCTAGAGGGTGAGGGGGTGGTACCAGCTTTTTCCTGTTCTCCATGCATCAGCCAGCAGGAGATGCTATAATCCATAATGTGATTTCCCTGCCCCCATCTTTTGTGAGACCAAGCCTATTAAATTAGAACAAAGCCTTTTCTCAGTTCAAGAATTAGAAATTTCAAAAGCCATGCATTTCACTGCCCTATTTGTCAGACACAGGCTGAATAATCTTTATTTGTGGTACAACAGAAAATTTTAATTACCATCTCATTGGTTACCACTTGTGCCCCTTCCCCGTTGCTGGTGTTTCCTTCCTCATGCTTTGGATGGTAACATTAACAGCCTGATTGTTTGAAGGTACTATAAGAATGTAATTTAAGTTACTACAGCCTTCACTAAAGGGTTCTCAGAACATTCTTTTACTTTGTTTCTCTGATACAAATTTTGCTGTGTTTCATGTATTGCTGTTTCACACTTGGTTTTCCAAGAAGTTGAAAGTTGGATTTCCAGCATCAGTGGAATACTCCATTCATTAATAGTACAGCCTATGCCAAATGATAGGAATTCTCCCTGGATCTTCTTAGCCTTGCCAAAACATAAGATTCAGTTAAGAGAATCTTTAACAAGACTTTTGATTCCATGTGTAGCAGAATCGGTGGGAGGATTGGAAAATAATGTTGCATTGTAACAGATACAGAATAATGTAATACAGAGCTTCATTCTGCTACATATACCTATGACAAGTGGTACATGAGTACAGTTGTAATGTCATTAAAATTAATTATGCTAATCAGTGAGAGAAGCACTTCACCATGAGGAAATGTGTCTGGCTTGCAGATACAAATGTCAGCAATGTGCTTCTCAAAATTAAACCTGGAAACAGTTAACAGCTAGGAATTTGCCTAAGTGGCTATTCTTGTATCAAGACAGACCTCCTGGGAGAATTAAACTTTAATGCTCTCGTTACTTATGACAAATATTTCCCACTAATTTCAGCAAGCAGTGTCGTCACCAGCTAATGTGTAATATATCTCTCACCAAAGTAGCCGTTGGATGCTCCTTTGATTTTCTTGTAAGTGATCACAGACCAAAGCCAGACATGGTTACCTACGGGGGCTGACACTGCACATTTTAGATTTGCACAGCCCTTGCAATTCATGCTCTTGGAAAAAAAGATATTGATTGCCTCTGATAATTTTCTTTAAAATTTTGGAGGCTATTATTTGTAAGCAGAATATGATGCAGATTATCACATTTTAGTTTCATGCAGTTTTCTATAAACAGTCTGTGCAAGGATTAGAGGTCTGTGAAGCTTTCTTAATGAAACCCAAAACCTTCAAAACTTAAGTTGCAAAGCCCCAGACTTAGATCAGTTTCACTTATGGCCATGAACTTTTAAGGGAATCTGGGATACATTTCAAGGAAGTTGCTGTCATGTTTCACTTGATGTGGGCTTGTATGTTATTGAAATTGGAGAACACTAGCTGGTTTTATCTGAAGCTTAGAATTTTCCATAGGGCTTTACATCAGAGTTTTGGGGCTGAAGTAATTCAAGGGTAGGAATCCAGCTACAGCACACTAGTCAATCTAGTTTACATGACCACTAGGGAGTAGAAAAGCTGTGTACAGTCGCTAGAAAAAGGGTGATTTGAGAAATTGAAAAAGGCTATTTGACTGGGGGCCTCATTAAAATCAGCCAGTCATCAAAGGAAATAGATGTTTAGTCCAGCTATGATTTCACAATGTGATTGATTTGCAGTGAATCCAGATTAGCAGGCCACTGATAATGTGGTCCTGATAAAGGATACTCTTCCCTGGCTTAAAGAGGGTGCTGTTGTGGTACGCCTATGCTACTGGATAGCAGTGTTCCCAATAAGCAGCAATCTTGGTCCTTGTTTTCTTGTACTCTGAGAAGAAATGTCCAAATTCTGGATTTTTGGTGAGGTTTGGGATAAGTTGTGGTTGGTAAAAGGAATGCCAATTTACTTGAGCATCTCAGAGTCTGTTTCTTAGGAATGGAGATCAAAGTCCAGCCTAGGCAGAGAACTTGAAAGTCACACTAAAATACTTAATAAAGCCACCACTTCTGGACCAGCATTTCTCTTTCCAGTTCTTATTTATGTTCTTTTCTAGCACGGAAACTGAGGGGAAAGATCAAAAAAATTATCTAAGTTCACCAAGTTAAAAAACATTTAAGCAAGGTTTATTTTTCTCTCAAATTAGCCCTTTATAAAGGGAAATTCTCCAGGGATTTTTGTCAAAAGAATTAAAAAAGAGAAAATAAAAGAAGCCTGGTAAAGGGTTTAAGTTACATTTCCTATAGACACAGCCTCCACTCTAGTGGTGGTGTTTGAGGGTCACTCTTCGTCCTGGCTTTGCAGAGATTCTCTGTATTTTTTTCTTTCACTGAAATTCCATAGACAGTAATTAAGGAACTGGAGGCCAGCAAGAGGTCAGCAAGGCTTCGTCAGTGAAAACAGGGATTGTTTGCCATGTACAACACTCCCTTTTTTCCTTGTGGTGAATAGAAGATTTGCTTAGAGCTGATGACTTATGCCTTTCTTGCAAGTTATGCAGCTAGCGAGTAATGGGGGGAATCAATCAGTGAGCAGAAAACAGCTAATTGAGTCCAGCATCACGTTTTTTTTTTCTTCTTTACATATTCAGTCCTGGAATCTGAGC
The DNA here is from genome assembly GCA_013399835.1 of Leptocoma aspasia. NCBI lineage: Eukaryota > Metazoa > Chordata > Aves > Passeriformes > Nectariniidae > Leptocoma > Leptocoma aspasia. The sequence continues at coordinate 1,644,765 of VXAX01007363.1, read as the reverse complement.
CAGTTTGGTGTCTGATAATGTAACTCGAGAGAAGAGGCATTTTGTGTGCAGGATTCAGAGCAAATTCAATACTTAAGAAGAAGTGTCTGCTCCTAAATTTTAGGGTTACAAAGCTGACAGCGGTTGAGGACTCGGGGGAAAATACTCGAAACTGAGCTTTAGGCCTATAAATGCCGAAGCTGGTAAGTCACTGAGCATGTAGCATGATGTGGAGAGGATGTGCCTCCTGTTTCAGAGAGGGAGAAAGAGAAAAGGCTTTTGTGGTTATTCTTAGGCACAGCACAGCATGCATAGCTTTTCTCAGTTTTCCTTTTCCTTTCCTTGGGCTTTTAAGTTCTTTTCTGTTCTATTTTCCTGTCTGTGACTTTATCCAGGCATCTTTAATAAAAAACTTTTTAAAGTTAGAATGGTTGGGATTTTTGGCAGATGGGAAAGCCTGTTAGAAAGAAGAAAGGACACGTGTAGCCACATCTCCTGAAAGGAACAGCAAAGTCTCTTTTAAAACCACATTTACTATAGAGCTTTGTAGTTCTGAGGTGAGCTAGCCAGGGCTGGGGGATGTGATGTGATGTGTCTGTGAATCTAAATATGGTTTTTTGCCCCACTTTGCTGAACAAGAATTGTCTGATAGCAAAAAAGAATTGCAGCTTAAGTTTAATCAGGTATTAAAATATTTCCTTTCTTCTTAGATGGAAGGTTTCCTAGAGATTTTAGTTTGGGGCTGAACTATTACGGGGCATAAAGTGAACTGTAAAATTTTAACATCTCTCTAAATGGTTTCACGTGGCTCATGTAAAAGTCTCATATGTTTGGGGTTTTTTCTGAAGCTGAAGCAAATTAATCAGTTGTGATAGCTTTAACTGGATGTTGTCCTAGTGTTTCTTACACATTTTTATTGGGACATGGCTACCAAGCTTTGCCTAGTTTGTAAGGGCTGTTGCTATAACCCTGAAGTGTTTCCAAACATAGTTCTGTCAAAAGCCAGCTACTTACTTCTCGTTTACATTTTGCCAGTTAATTCCAAGAACGCTAATAAATGTTAGTTCTCTCTCTCTCACTCTCCCTTTCTCTCTGTGAAGCACTAATTCAAAGAGGGAGGTTAAGATAGTTATTTCTGTGGCATGTGAAATGGGCTGGATGTTAGAGAGCAGCACAGCAAGGCGTGTGTCCTGCCTCCCGAGCAAGCAGCAGCAAAGAGCCTGCGTGAGAAAAGCAGGAGAGAAAGCAAGAAGGGTGCCAGGAGCAGAACTGTAGAGAGCTCCTAGAATGTCAGAGTACGTGTGCTAATTTCCTATTTGTTCCTGAACGTAAAGCTCTTTACTTTGATCTTACATATGATGTGATGCAAAGCGTGGCCTTTGGAGGTGCACAAGTAGGGAGTTTTCCAAGGTGAAGGGAGGCGAGAGGTGGCAGAGGGGATTTATTTCTTCTGGATTTGAGAGCATCTTCATTGTTTGTGACCACATTTGTTTGCAGCGAAAAGCTGGGCAGTGGGTATGGGCCTCGGCCTCTCCGTCGTTTTCCAGCCGTGTGGTACGTGGTGGCTGCAGTCCTCTGCATGCAGTTCTTGGTATTTCCAGATGCTGTTAATATATTCCCTGTTTCCCTGCAGTCCTTGGCGCGTTTGTGCAGCCAAGCTCTCGGAGCTGGCGGCTTTCCGCACCGTGAGAGCATCGCAGATGCGGGATGCACTTGCTCCAAGGCGCGCGGGAAGGGCGGCTCCGCCCAGCCGGCCCCGCCAAGGGGCCCCGCAGGCTGCGCCGGGTCCCCGGCAGCCCGGCCGAGCCCTGCGCTCGCTTTCCACCAGCGCAAGTTTTGTGCATCGGCTTTGGCCGATTTGCTATGGTTTAGGGCTGTGGAGCCAGCTGTCTGCAATCTGATGTAATGTTGCCCTGGAAACCAGAAATGAAACACTTAAGCATTCACCACAGAATTACTACATACAGCATTAGCCAAAGTAATTAAAAGTTGAGCCATATGGGCTTTCGGATGGAAAAATTTGGAGCAGAGGAGATGGAAGTTAAATTGTTCCTATTTGCAGTACTGCAAATCTTTTTGTTTTCCCCTTGAGGGCACAGGGAGAGGCCTGCCTTGGCTGTGCACAGGGGGACAGGGAGCTGGAGGGGCTCTGGCTTTTTTATCAGCACATTAAGGACACCGAGGCTTGGCCTGGTGGAAGAGCCATGTGCCAGGGGCCAGGAGGCATTGGTGGACAGGGCGCAGCATGGATTCCTCCAGTGCCGGAGAGCCTCTGGCTGAGCATCTTGCAGACTCATCCACTCTGTAACAGACCACGTCTACCCTTCTGCACTGCTGCAGCACGCTGGAGTGCCTTGGAAGGGGGAAGAGAGCAAGAGGGGGCTGGCAGCTGGCTACATCCAAGCCCTGTGCCAAGGCCTTGCTGCTAGAGCTGTCCAGGAAGCCATTTGCCCAGCCCGTCATGCTTTGGGGACTGGGGTAATTTTCCCATGTGAAGTCAGGGACAGCCACCAAAAAAAGCAATTTGGTCACCGTGAAAGAGGGGAGGGTAGAGTGGGTTGGGGAAGTCAAAGCATGGAAGCTCAATGATTTCAAAATATCTCGGTTATGGCCTGAATGCTTTACATTTCTGTTTTCTGTTTAATATTAGCTGTAAAAGAAAGCATTGCTTGAGCTGGAAAATTAGGCTCTGTTTCCCATGTGCCAAAGTGGAAACTTTTGATAATTCCAAGGCCTTTCTTAAAAAGTTGATTCAAAAACAGGAAGCAAGGGAAGAGTAACCCTTTTTGAAAATGCATTCATTTTCAGGGAATTGGCATTATTTGACAATAAAATTTCCTGAGCAGCACCACTGGTGAAGTCACAATTTTTAGGCCTTTTTGCATAAACTTATTGTCCATCCTTCTTTGCTGTAGAAGATTTCTCTGTCACATGCTACCTGGTATGATAGCAAGTAGGATTCTGGAGGGAGACTGTCTTTGTCTTTCATCTACCCATAAAGCACGACCTGTTCTCGCCTACCTGCAAAGCACTGGTGACAGAGAGGATCTGTCGCTGCTTGTGGAGGACCTGACCTCAAAAGGGTACTAGGAGTCCTGAAGCACTGGGGAAAAGCAGCTGGGACTTAATTGTGATTGGACTTTATTTATTTTGAAGTATGGTGAGCACCCTCTGTACCACCCACTTGGGTTTGATTTCAGTACCTTGCGCTGAGGCTATTTTGGCACTTGCTTTTGCTGTGTTACTTGTGAATGCAAATGTCAGACATTGTAAAAGCTCTTTCTTCATTGTTGTTGAGTCTTCATAATCCTGGGGGGGCACAGTTTCTTATCAGATATCAGTGATGCAAAGTAGGACTACCTGTTTCATTGAAGAAATCCTGGGTGGAAGGACCAGGTATGAGCTGTTCTCTAAGTCTTACAGAGCTCACAGTTTCAAAAACAGTAGTCTTGCAAACTGAGGGTGTACAAAAAGTGATGATGGAAAGCAATCCCCTAGAGTAATTGCATTTAAAATAAACACTGAGTGCAGAATATGCATGATGGTTGCTTGCCAGGATGCACTTAATGGCCCAAGAAGTCTTGACTGAACTTCTTGATTACAGTCAATAATCCATTCATCATCTTATCTAAATGTGTCTGTCTTGTTTGCCATATCACTAAGTTGTCCTAGGCATAATCTCTGAATTAATGCTCATGTTGTTGCTTAATTTACTTGATGTAAACAACCCCGGTACTCTTTACAGTCCTATTTTTCCCAAAGGAAGTTTATTAATTACCTAGCCAGTCTGCAACCACAGTAAACACATTTGTGCAATTCTTGGATGATAGAATGACAATTCCTACTGCCATATGTGGTCAGTTTGGTATTCTTCCTTATTTTGGAGTAATGCAAAGTTTGTGGGAAACTGGTAATGGACAGTGCCCTTGCAGAAATTTGTTGACGTTTGCTCTGGTGTGGTTCTGGGGCCCTTGTGAGGTGCATGCCTGGGAGGTAGGCTTTCAGAGCTGCCCTGGCTCTGTCAGGCACTGTGTGTGCCTTTGGAAGTATTCCAGTGCAGCTGCTAATTGGTGTCCTGCCCCATGGCATCTGCATTTAGTATCTCATCCTGGTATTTAAGTGCACTACAAAAGTAGAAGGCATTTTTATGTTTGGCCTCTCTTATTCATCCTGCAGATAAGCAGACAGCATTTTTGCTGGGAAGGGAAGGCGATGGCTTTTTTTGTTTGTTTGTTTTTACTTGGCTTGCATCTCTTGGGGATCTTTATTTTTAAAAGTTTAATTAAGGAGAAGGAGAAAAAAGGACGAGCACACTGTAGAAACCCAGATAGCTGCACTGACAGGAAGTTGCATGAGGGTTTTCAGAGCTGACCATTAGGAATGCTGTGAATTGGCTGGGACTGTGAGTGCAAACACAGTAACGTATATGATCCATACCGCACTCCAGCTGGAGCCTGTGCTGTGCGCAGGAATGTGCAGCAGCACAGGATGCCAGGACTGTCCTGGCCAAGCCGAAGAGCCCTGCTGGCCTCCTCTCCTCTCTCCTTCCCTGCCCTTCCCCCCACTGCCTTCCACATTCTGAACTGATTAAAACAGAGGAAGTAGCACGTTGAACATAGGATCTGGCTCAAAAATCCAAGTTGTCTTCTCGTTCACAAGGAATGGATTGTTTCAGCTTGTTGTGTCACTGCTGCTGGAGAGAAGGGAATTTTTTTTTGTCTCTGTAATGTTTGATACTTGAGGGAAAACAGCTGGAACTGAGCATACTGGATCAGATGCAAAACGAAACGGGATGCTGGGGAATATGGACTGCACTGTATATCTGAAAAGGTCAGAGTTTTCCCTTGGTCAGTGCTGGAGGAATGCTCTGTCCATCTTAATTCCAGCCTCAAGAGCCTTAAGGAGGAGTGTAAGGAGCAGGGAGGAGGAAGGGAATATTTTGTAGCTGTGGCAGTCTGTGAGTGAGGCAGATGAGGTCTCCTCCTTCCTTTCCTTCCCATCCCTTTCTTGTGCTGCTGTTTTTGATTTTCTGGGAAGACTGGCGGGGGAAAAAGAGAAGTCGTCAGTGACAGAGCTTCAGTTTGGAAAAGCTGTTTATAACCAGGTTTAAATAGCAAGTTCTGAGATGCCAGACAGACCAGGCACTGAGTAAACCATGGGAGCATAACTGGTATGGTAAGAAGAACCCTGGAAAAGAGCCCTGCCTGAAACATACTGGAAGAGGACGTGGAAGTAGTTATTACACAATGCATGTGAAGAAAGACAAGGGCAGGAATGCATTTCGGTGCCTAGGATCTTACGTTGCACAGATTTAGAAATCAAAATGGTATGTCATGCTTTCAGAAAAAGAAAAAGAAAAAAAAAAGAAACAAGAAAACCCTCAGTAATTTAAATGTTTCTGTCTGATCCGAAATCTGAAAATGTAACACCAGTTACAGAGCTGCATTGACACAACGCAGCAGATGAGCTGGGTTAACTTGAAGGAGCAAGCCATGGAACTGCTGCTTTATTAATATTCCCTTTGTTTCTTTGCCAGTCAAGAGAACAATCCGATGATGAAACAGAGGAGTCAGTGAAGTTTAAGAGGTTGCACAAGCTGGTGAATTCTACTCGCAGAGTCAGGAAGAAACTCATAAGAGTTGAAGAAATGAAAAAACCCAACACAGAAGGTAAAAAGCAATGTGGTTAAAACTGTTTGTATGAATACATGTTTCTGTTGAGAGGGGACAGAAAGTAGAGTGTTGGGAGAGGGAGGGGTGGAGTATTCATAAGGGATGGTAGGAGCAACTGCCTTGTCTATTGTGCATGCCTTAAGTTATTGAACTTTTAGGCTTAGAAGGAGGAAAGTGACAGCCTAGAATGTAGTTCTGCTGATCTGGTATTCTCAGAGCAGTGCTGGAGAGCCCCTCATTAAGAGATTAGAAGTTGGCTTATGTTTTATGCCCCATGCTGGGGAGGGAATGAGCTTGGGAGCAATCCCAGCCAGCTGCCCCACAAGCTCAGCAAGGAGGAGCCATTGCCATACTGCTCCCTTCTCCCAGGCCCTGGGTCACACACAGGTGAAGCTCCTGCTCATTTTGGGAGGGTCGCAGCTGGCTGGTGGTGCAGTTGAACCACATGGCATCACCCTGTGGCAAAAATACAGAACCTCTATCAGACATTCTTGTGGGATAGATGCTGCCTTGTGACTTCTGCTTCTGGGGGTTCCTGTCTGCAATTTGGCTTCTGAATGAGCCCTGCTCCCTACAGAGAGGGGGAGAGAAGGGAAGAGGAGGAGAAGGGTGGGGAAAGGGAAGCAGAGTTCAGGCCCTGGGAACACCGTGCTTCAGAATTAACTCTGGATGACCTGTATGCATGTGTGAGCACTCAGATTAATGGAGCCTGATCCTCAGGAGCCTCTCTGCCACAGCTGTGCTTGAGTCCTCACTGGAATTGTGGGCACCTCTCTATGTTGGTGGCCTTCCCAGCATCATATGCCAATTCCCCTCAGCTCTGCAGTGAGCTGAGCAGCATGATGATTCTTTCCTGGTGCATTTAAGGAGAACACGTGTATCTTGTGTATGTGGCAGGAAGCTGCTGGCAGATCTGTGATGTAGCCTGCCTCTCCTACATTATGGATGGTGTTACTGGCTGGTGTGAAAAGCACAGCCAGTCTAGAGCTCTGGAATGGGCAGCTGTCCCTGTCTGGAAAGGTTTTATCACCTCATATGGTGAGCATAAAGTACAGATACCTTGGAAACAAAGATGTGGATTTTGAGATGGGACAAACAAAATAGGACTATTTTTCCACTGCTCTGGGGAAAGATGGCCCTCAGAGAAGCCTGTCCTACCTCCTCCTTCTCTCCCCAGGAGTCTGGGAAAAGCTGCAGGGAGCAATCAGGAGGAGGCTCCAGGGATGGGAGCAGACGCAGGAGCAGGCAGCTCAGGGGCTGCTGGGCATGCAGATGCCTTGCTGCAGTTGGACCAGACTTTCTCTTCAGCATATTAAGTATCTGTCTTGCTCTCTGTATCCTCTCTTACAGTGCTTTACCTCCTTACTTCCTTTTTCCCTCAGTCTTTCACCTAAGTGTGCCATTCCTTCCATGGTTTTTATTTCCTTAGAGTTTTTCCACCCCTGCCCCCTGCAGAAAAAGCACTGAACTAGTAATTGTATTAAAAAAAAAAAGTTTGTTCTCCTTCCTTCTTTTCCCATCTGCTGTCTGTCTTCTCTAGCTCTAGGCTTCTCTGATTAAATTATCTGTAACTTTGAGTTTGTACTTTATCACTCTGGAGTTTCTTTGTAGATTCACTCTCAGAAAACCTGATAGCAGAACTAATTATTGCTAAATAACAACATGGATTAATTCTGCATAACTTCTGTATAACTGGAAGGCTCCCTAAGTAGCCAGGTCTACCTTAGCAGTAGATATCTATGACTTTTCTTTCAGGAAATTCAATATCCCAATTTTCATATGGCAAATTAAAAGTGCTTCATAAACATTGTCCATCCCAGTCTCTCATAATGCAGGTCTGTATTCCCAATTGAATATGTCAGAAGGCTGTGCAAGATCACAAAAAACAGGGTGTTCAGATTTGGGATTGCTGTCTGGCCTTCCAAGTTACCTGCAGTTGACTGGATTGGTTTTTGAGCTGTTTGCTATGGTTCTTTGTGTTATGAATGTGAAGTAATGTGAAATCATAGGTGACTAGGTTTTGGGGATTTGGCTGTAATAATTGATTGAGTAGCATCAGTAAAATTTAAATAAATTCATTAATGTTCAACAGCCTTTAGTATAGTATAAGAGTAGACTTATTTTGAAAACTGATACGCAGTTTCCCGGAAGAAAGATTCTGCATAATCCTACTCAAAAATTTCTTTGCAAAGATCAACTTTGCTGAATTTCCCTTATGTGTTCCTGTAGATTTTAAAGAAAAGCACACTAGTCTCAGATTCTTCTCCCACATTTCTATTACTGATGCTGTTATCACAATGAATGTACATTTGGCTGAGATGATACTCACTAGAATTTGCCAGGATCTGAATCCATATGTATTTTGTCTTAATCTGCTCCTAAGTGAGCCAAATAACTGAAACTTCCTAATTCCTGGGCACCATTCTTATATAGCACTTAAAAATTCATCACATCTGTGTCATTATGGCTTTGTGTCATGGACACTCTCCAAATAACATCTGTTTCAGTGTTGACACACAATGCATATTTTACAAGCTGTTTAAAAACTTATTTACTTAGTGGACTAAAATTGTTTATCAGTACATACTCAGTCCCAGGAGAATGTCTATTTTCTGTTCAAATTAAGATGTAGAGGGGGAGAAGCGCAAGCTGGACAGTCCAAGGAAAATGTTGTCAAAACAAGACTCCGATCTACAGACCTACCCCAATAAATTTCTCAAGAGTGAAAGTTACATGTCAGATGTGATCCACTATCCCTTCAATGTCATGATGAGCTTTATCATAGTAAAGTAGCATTTTAGGTTTCAACAACTGTATTTCAAATATGTTTTGCCAACAGAGTGAACTGAAGGTGAGGCAGGAATCAAAGATGAAGGCAAAGTTAGGTCATTAAGAAATTTATTTTGGCAAGAAATAAATACAGTCATATTTGTGTGTGTGTCTGACACATAGCTAGGAATGCTGTGAAATTTGTCAGGGAGACAGAGGAGGATGTGTACTTTTTTTGACTTTAACCTTGTTACTGCGTCTAAAACCTGTGCCTATACTTTGCTCAAAAGAAAACGCCAGAGAAAAGTTTCTTATATGATAAATGTTAAAAGGAATTGCAGTTTCAAGTTATTTATTCCCTTCATTCCAAAAAGGAAACCTGGTTATCTGCCCATGTCCAGTACATAAGTTGCAAAATATTCCTGTGAAATATTTTCTGGAAAAATTTGGTGAAAACTGAGTGTTTCTTTCATTACCAGGACACTGTTGATATTGGCACATCTGCAGTTTGACCTACTTCTTTGTTTTTGCATCTGCTAAATAAATTCTGTGTGATTAAAACTGGTGCCTCTTCCTCCATCAAAACCCCAGAACTTTAAATTTCATCAGCTCCTTAACTTTCTGTGAAAAACACTCATTTCTGCAGCCACAGGAGCACTAGGTATTGGAAAACTGGACCTGAGAGGCACTTGCTTGGGTTTTAATACCTGGGTGTACTTCTGACCTATTGTAAGCTCACTAGAGCTGAGCGTCGTATGCAAGTACCAGAAGAAAAACATGAGAAAAAGATCCCAGCTGTAGCTTTTAAGGGATTGTTAGTGGGAACATCTCTGGTCTTAGCTGAAGATGAAAGAGAGAAACTTAAAATAATGATGAGTTTACTTACAGGATGTTGTCTTCTGTCTGTTGTTAACTAATCCCAGCATTCTTACTTCACAAATGGAAGGAACTGCTTTGGGTTTATCCACTCAAAAATAACTTCTGAGCAATTGACATCAAAAATAGTTTTCTTCCAATTTAAGTGGCTGATATCTTGAATAAATACAGTAAGACTCTACAGGGAAACATCTTAGAGAATTATGAACAGTGACAAGCGTTGTGCTGCTTTTGTCCCCTGTAGGTGTGGAAGAGCACTCACTTGACAACTCTCCTATACTGGATGACAGATCAGCACTTTACTCTGGAGTTCACAAGAAGCAATTCTACCTTGACAGCTCCTGTGAAAAGCAGCCAGAGGACGACTCGGACTCACTTACGACTTCTCCCTCATCCAGCAGTCTTGATACGTGGGGAGCTAACCGGAAGCTGGTGAAGACCTTCAGCAAAACTGATAACCGCGGCCTTATCAAGCCTCCCAAGAAACTTGGGACATTTTTCTCTTACCCAGAAGAGGAGAAGTCCCAGAAAGTTTGCCGCTCCTTGACAGATGGGGAAATGAAGAAGAGCCTCGGCTCGCTGAGCCATGGGGTAAGTACAGAAAGCATTTGCTTTTATGACAGCAACAGGCACAAGCACCATCTTCTGGTGTCCCTGGAGGAGATTCAGAGTGTAAGGAAGCAGATCCGATTGAAGAAAATGGATACTAACTATTCCTGTTCCAGAGCTTTTCTTTGCCAGCGCCCCGCTAGGAAAGGAGCACCCCCCACAACTTGCGACCTGCAATTACTGCGGCACAAAGCGAAAGGGGGTGGAGGTTGTGGCTTCCCAAACAGAAGGCTACGAGGGCGCACCTCTGTCAGCGAGTTCAATATTACCTATGTGGTGGAGAGAAGCCTGTACAGTCACCTCAGCCTCTCACAGCTGGTGCGTCCCGTTACTGACAGGACCCTGAGCAAGGCCGACAAGCAGGACCTGAGGAGATGCCTGCTGGAGGAGGATGAGGAGGCCAAGAGGAAGTGGGCTGCCACAGTGGATCGCTGTACTAAAAGGGTTCTCTTGAGAATCCACCAAAAGTCTGTGAGTCAAAGAGTTGCCATGAAGGTGGTCTTCCAGTTTCTGTGAGGTTGCAGTGAACGCTTTCTGCTTTGTACTTTTAACTAAAATTCAGTGCTTCTGCTTTCTTTGCCATTAGAAACTCTTAAGCACTGTAATTTAAATAAATTCATTAATGTTCAACAGCCTTTAGTATAGTATAAGAGTAGACTTATTTTGAAAACTGATACGCAGTTTCCCGGAAGAAAGATTCTGCATAATCCTACTCAAAAATTTCTTTGCAAAGATCAACTTTGCTGAATTTCCCTTATGTGTTCCTGTAGATTTTAAAGAAAAGCACACTAGTCTCAGATTCTTCTCCCACATTTCTATTACTGATGCTGTTATCACAATGAATGTACATTTGGCTGAGATGATACTCACTAGAATTTGCCAGGATCTGAATCCATATGTATTTTGTCTTAATCTGCTCCTAAGTGAGCCAAATGCAGGTAAAAGGGAAGAGCTTGATATAATCTTGTCAGAGAAGAGTTTTGTTGAGTCTGCCATTTCGGTGTATACAGAATCACACAGTGAAAGAGAGCAAATATGACAAAATTCTGCTTTTTTAATTCACCTAGTGAAGAAATAGAGATCACCAGTGAACAGAGAAGGTTCAAGATGCTATAAATATGTTCTTTGTGATGCTTTGGGAGTCAGTATTCTCTTCAAGGGGTACCAAGAGATGAACAAAATTTTCAAAGTAATAGAGTATTGTTACTCAACTGTGCTCTATTTCTCTTCAGCTGTTACTGCCTTAAATTGGCCCTTCCCTTCTCAGATTGCATCTCATCAGTTCACTCACCCAGTCAGTATTCTCCCTTACATACACAGGTGCAGAAAGACAGAGTTTTGCATTAGGTAGTCACTGCCCTCCTGCTTGCTGCTCACCACTACCAGAATTGTCACTACTGCTCCTTCTGTCTAGCATGGAACGAAGGTGGCACCTTCCCTCAGAGTGTTACAGAAAGGGAACAAGGAGTGGCCAAAAGAGGAAATTGTGCTTACAGTGAGAAATTAAGTGATTTAAACACTCCAGAGGGATCCAAAGCTGCTTCCTGATTATATGACCCAGTTCTGTTAACCATGACTCTGAGTTTCCAAGGAACTTGCCTTTGGTGCCAGATCTCCAAAGCTGAGCCAGCTAGTCTGTTGTCTAGTTGACAATGTTCAACATCTACTTCAGTGGATGGAAAAAGCAGTGCACCCATAACATTAAGCAAGATATTCCAGTGAACAATACAGTAGAAGCAGCTTTTCCTCTTAAATAACAGATTGGTTTTTTAAGAGGTCTATGCTTAATTTCTTCTGATATAAGGTATAAGAGTGACAGCTGTGGTCTTCTTGAATAGCTTGTGGGAGGTGACCAGGTCTTCATGGTTCACTTTTTGCTCTTTGGCCATGAAATAGAGGTTGGTTTTTTTTCTATCCAATACCAGGAACATTCTCTCTTGGCAGCTTTATTGTTCCTTCTGCATTGACTGCTTACCTTGCCCCTCATAGGATACTGTTTACTGCTACAGACATTGTACTCAGAAGATGTTGTTTTCCTGTAAGGATATTACAATGATAGGAGAAACCTTGCTCATCCTTCTGTGGATTGAATAATAAGGTTATCTTGAACCAAAAAGCAGACTCATATATTCTAAAGATGCCCCATAATTAAAAATACCATCTAAAACTGTCTTGGTAAATACATATGACAGAAACAAACTCTTCAGTTCTTCTAAGAAGTTAATCTTGTCTCACCATAGTAATTTCATTATGAAAACTACCTGTACTGACCTTTGCTTCATCACAGAGATACAGTTAAAGAAATGGACAGCATTTTGTTGTTGTTGAGGAACTTCTCAGTCAGCTGCTTCTCCAGCCTTGTTTGAATGGGATAATTGTTGGAGACCTGCTGCCCTCACTAACTTTTTCAATGCACTTCTTCCTGAAACCACAAATAGCTGACAGGCTTCAACTAATGCCGCTCCTTCCTAGAAACGCTTAATGTTTGTTTGCTGCAACCTCAGGGAAATTGCAATGCCTCTGTATTCAGTGGAATTGGTCACTCTGTCTTGCCTTGCCATTCATTTTTGTCATTTATATTTGTTTCAGTGGCCTGGACATGCATGAAATTTTCAAATGGCATCAGTTTTTCTTTTCTCCCAGAAGAATAATACTTTTGATTGCATGGCCATTCCATTGAATATCCCTCTCCTCATCCACAGACCTTTTGTTTGCTGCAGAATTGTCAGGGTCCCTGCTGGAATCTGAAGATGGAAGTTAAATTTTAAATGTAGGGGGAGGCCTGTAGTGAAACAACAAGCATCCTTAATAAGGTGCATTTACTCAGAAGCTTTTAACCAACAGTTGTTTTGCTCTCCAAGAAGACTTCAGGAGGTGGCCTGGCTGGTTTGACAGACAAGTTTGCTCAGAGCAGTTCCAGATGTCCTCTCTTCATTGCTGGGATTACCATACGCTGTAGGATTAGTTATAATGGTTCTTCACAGAAGGACCAAATTACTCCTTGCAAAGCATGCTGTGCTTTAGAAACTGATCTTATTACTTGTGGTTGGTCTCAAATGTTTTCTAAATGTTTTCTCAAATGTTTTCTAAAAACAATTTTTAAAACCTGTGCCATAGTCACATTGTCTTCTGGAAAAAAAAACACTTTGAAAAATTCTACATCACAGCATTCTCTTTAATGTGTGTGGGGCCTAGACAAAGCTGGGTCTAGTGGGTCTAGTTGTAGCGGGTACAAAAAACCGTCATCCAAGGCTGTTGGGTGTAAGCAGCAAGAAGGTATAAATAAAACCTTTTAAAAGCTATTAATATGTATGCTTCTAAGTGGTGAACAGAAGAGTGTTTCCTTTAAAAGAATGAATTCTTATAATTGTTTATTAAGTGTCACGGTTTATACAGCTTGTTTCTTCCTAATAGACGAAGGAGGCTGGTAGTTCTCAGGTGGTGGGTTTTCACTCACTCACAATCCTTTGTAGAACTCAGCCAATACCTAATCAATACCTAATTGATTCTTAAAGTGTCTTTGAAGTTACTCTGTTGGGTAGTTCAGGCCCCAAGAACTTTTAGTTCACAAGCCCTCTGTTTATCTCAGCTCTGACTCTGAAAAGAATACTTAGAGTAGGCATCTGCCTGTCTTCAAAACCACACTCAGAGCCCAGAGTTGAAGTTGTGCAAGTTAGTTGTAATGGCCATACCTTCATTTCCCTGCGTTGCCCCATGAGACTTCTGCCAAGGCCAGTTACTTGAGTACTGTGCAGCTGGTTGTTCATTGGTCAGGTTTTATTAACTCTTGGATTGCAAAGAAAAAACTGGAAGTGGCAAATCTGGAATCAGGGCTTGCTGAGTCTCTGGGGACACAATGCTTATGGATAGCTGGGCTGGGTTTTACCTCCTCTTACCAAGGGCTTACCCTACTAGGCTTCCAGTGATTCCCTGTATTTCAGTGGAAATGCAGCCTATGCAGCTATTCAGAAGGTAGGTTATTCAATACTTTAAAAGATGCTGTGGACTTATTTATGAAGGCAGATGGGAGTGAAGAGATGGAGTTGCCAGCACCTTGGAAAACTTGATGCATAAAATCAACAGTTAACTCAGACCAAAAAGTCTTTTTTCTTTCTAAAAAGAGGAGTAGGCAGTAGATGACTCAACAGCAGCAGACCTTAGGCCAAGGAGTTGTCTCTGGAAAAGAGAGACTCATATTGCCTTGCAACAGATTTCTTGATTTATAATCTCTCATCCCTTTGTTTGTTTGTTTGTTTCCATTTTTGCAGACTTTTGTATTTTAATTGGTGTTCTCCAAACTGCAGCTGTTACAAGTGAGCTAATCATGGTGATAAAACTATCCTTGGTTTTTTGCAGAGAACCTGTAGCTTTGGGGGCTTTGATTTGACAAATCGTTCCCTTCATATTGGAAACAGTTCTGACCAAATGGTGAGTTTGAGAAGGTGCAGACTTGAAATAGCATAAAATGCATATTATAACAGTAGAGTTATAATAGACTGAAGTGTAATTTAGGTCTGTAATAATAGTTTGGGGATCCAAGAAAACAGACCATCTTTGTTAACCTCAAACTTACTTAGCTTTGAGAATAACATACCCACCCATATCCATGTGTATAAGTATTTATATACAGTATGTGTAAAGAGGAACAAGTGATCAAAGCACAGACCTGGGGGCACATCTGCGGGCTATTCTTATATCTGATTTCCTCAGAGCATCACCCAAGTCAAAACATGTGCTTGCTATACTTCCTTGGTAAAAATAGTTACTGTTTGGAATGATGAGGCTAACTTCACTGAAGATCTGCAAATTATTTGCATGGAAGTCATTATGTAAGAAGTTCATTATTAGTTTTCTCATTCTATCTCAGAGCTCTGAAGTAAACCAGGATCCCATTGTGCTGGGTGCTGTGAAGTTGATCTCAGAGCATTCTTGTGTTTAAAAAAAAAACCATCTCCCATGAGAATTAATTCCATTTTATGTTAGTCATGTTGATCCCACTGTTACTGTTGGTTGGCTTGTGGCCAAAAATAACAGAACAGAAATGAGCCAGAACATTATATCAAATGAAATTGCAAACATATTTTTTTCCTTTTGCCCATATATGTTTTTCTTTTCTGTTTTAGCATTGGATCTGGTAACTTTTCTGTCCACTTAAATCAAGTCTAAATTGTCAACCATTTTGTATGCCAGAATTATATTATTTTTTATGTCAGCTGTGTTTTTTGGGCAGGTTTTTTGTTGCCTTATTTTTTTTAACATCATAAATTACCCCTAAATTTGCTAAATCTGTGGGTGGTTATCTTAGTCATCAATCTTCAACTCAGTAAGCAAATTAATTTCTGAACTTATAGTGTTTATCTTTAAACACAGATACTTGTTTTGATCAGATTAGTTTTAATATAAGAAAGTGTGAAGTCTAGATTTTATATTTATCCCTGGGAGCATCAGTAGTGGGAGAGATACAGTGCACTAGAACAATATATGCAGATCAAAGCAGGTTTTTTTTCTTGAAAACGTATAAATCCATTAAGTAGAAGGTTTTTTTCAAAAAAGATTAGGCAAAAAGCTGTCCTTAATTTCTGGTAAAATACCAAAATTTTCAAGGAAGTTGTAATTATGAACAACTTTTAAGGGGAAAAACAATGGATTATCAGAAATGAAGTATCAGTTGAATTTCAGATAAACTTTTTGTAAGAACATTGATGAAGTAGAAAACATACATAAATGTAGAAAAAAAGATAAGTCTTTAATGTACAATATAGTGAACACTTATTTTAGGGTTTGCTATCATGTAGCTAAATTTAACCAGATCAGAGATCAAACTCAGTAGTCAATCTCTTTGGCCGGAAGGATTTTGGTCCTTTTTTTGCTGTGATTTTTGGTGCACCCTTGCCAGTGGAGGATACTGGAGTACATCTAACAGAGCTGCATTGCTCAGTGGCTCCTGAAACAGAGTAGAACATCAGACCATGTTTAATGTCCTGCCTGGACAATCTGAATGAGGGCTGAATCATGCAAGTTTGATAAAATGTCAGCTGATCCATGTTAACTGTGTACTTGTGACATAAGTAAGTGCTTGGTACCTTAAGCTGGTTTAGAAAAGGTTAAATGAATTCAAAGCTGGTCTTTGTCATCCACTATATAGGGATCAGCTAATTTAGTTCGTCAGTACCCTGTTGCGTGCCTTAAAAAAGGCAGTGCAAGTTTAACCTACCATGGTTGATGGATTTAGTACATTTTTTGTGGTGTTTGGTTTTTGTTTTTGTTTTTGTTTTTTTACAGTCCATAGTAAAACCACAGAGGTTAGCAGAATGCCTGTCTGAAAATAAAAAGTAAATTTAGGTAGCCAAATATATATATCCACATATATATATATATATATATATATACACACAGACATATGTATATTTGGCTAGTATCTCAGAGGTGCCTTTATTCCTGTTAAACTCTTTGTAGTATTGAACAACATGAGCCACAACTACTGTTGTGTGTCCTGTTAGAAGGGTTTAGCCTGAAACACAGGGTTTTCTAACAGACCGAATACTTACTGAAATTCAAAGGGATAAAGGCATCCTAACAGTCCCCAGCACATCTACACACAGTGCTTTCACAAATCAGGCCTTAAGAGTAGGCAACAGTGGACTGCTACAGTGGTTTGCACAATGTCTCAACAGTGAATTTGGAGCAGGCAGCAGGACACAGTGCTGCTGTCCTGTGTCTGCCTGGACATCTCTGCAATAACTGCTGGCTGAGGGAGAAAATGGCTCTTCTGTCATAAAGGCTTAAGCTCTGTTTTATTTTGCAGGGCAAAGAAGGAGACTTTGTTTATAAAGAAGTGATCAAATCACCCTCTGCCTCCCGTATATCTCTGGGTAAAAAGGTGAAGTCTGTAAAAGAAACCATGAAGAAAAGGATGTCAAAAAAATACAGCAGCTCTTTGTCTGAGCAGGTATGTAAGGTCTGCAGTGGAATCCACTTAATAATGTAGAAGTGATAATCAATATTGATTCCCATGCATCAAGGCATCTCTGAAGAAATTTCTAACAAGATTATATGGTGTGACTTATTCCTATGCTCTTATAAAATCCCTCACTGTGAAATGGCTTCCTATAGATGCCAGTACCATGGAAAATTCATTTTCAGATTTTCATTTAAGTAGCTCATCAGAAGTCTGTCATTGATGGCATTACACACCTCACTCTCTACTTCCATTTCTTTTCTATCATAATTTATTAAGGGAACCAGTCTATGACAGAGGGTCACAGTAATATATTTAATCTGCAATTTACACTGTAGTTTAAATTCCCAGCATAACTTCATATATACACAGCTTTTCTCTGCTATTGCAGGTCTTTTCTCCATCATAGCTTGCCCTGTGCAGCAGCCCATTAAAACAGAGGCACAGTCTAGTCAGAAAGGGGCATCTGACAGAAGATTTTCCTATTATTCTTTCATTACAGATTTTTATAGTCTATTCTTAAAGGCAAACCTGAAGTACATTAGTTTTAAATTAGACTTTGAATTTCAGTGGCCTAGAAACAATTGCTGTCTATTTCTCTTTTCCTTTAGCGGAGTGTCAAAAATCTTTGGCATTTGTTTAAAACCGGGCTTGTCACTTGGATTGTGTAAGGAATAGGTTGGAAAGCCGCTGAGAAATCAGAGCTCTTCATGGTTAACACCGCCCCCCAGTGGGCTCGGACCCGTCACGGGGGATGCTCGCCGTCCTGGGAAATTGAGAATGGAAATTTTGCTCTTAGTGTGAAGCCTTAGTGCCTGTAAAAGGAGCAGTTTTTGACATTCACAGTAACAACCCCAAACTGAAGAATCCAAAGCCACCGAGAGAGGCAGAAATGTGGCCAGTGTTGTGCCATGCTTTGTGACTATAGAATCCCTTTCCTACAGAACTGTTTATTAGCCAAACTTATTAATAACTGGGGCAGTGCTACACTTATGCTTATTTAATTTAAACTTGCAACTAAAATATTTTTAAGGTGTAACACGATTTAATATTTATAAGAAGATGGTTTGGTGTCTGACTGGCTTTACAGCGCACTTCTGCAAAGTCCGCCGAAAAAAAAGGGATCCTTTGAGAAATTGCTTTACAGTGATATAGCAATACTTCTGCTCTCTGCCTCTCTAAGACTGACTTCACCTTTGAAGTCATATGCTGGAATGAGATTTTCCTAATGATTCTGCAGCATGGCAGTAAGTAATAGCATTCATCTTAAAGTTTTATGGCCATACATCTCCACAAAATACTCTTGTATGCAAGCTACAGTTCTTATGTTTTCAAACTTTATGGCACAGTTGTTTCAGAATATTTATAACTTTCAAGCATCGTGATTCAAAGTATCTTCCAATATCTCTTTCTGCGTGCATTAAAAGAAGCAAAAGTTATGCTGGCCACAAGTATCTGCTGCTTTGTTTTAACTGTGCTTCACAAAGGCTGACAGAATTTCAGTTTAGGAAGGACCCTTTTGATTTTCTGTGATGTTTGACTGAATGAAAAGAGAAATTGTCTCAACTATTGCACACTGTAGCAACCAGGACACACACGTAGCAAAATCTTCTTATATTTATGCATTTATGTTTATGAGTATTTGTACTATGCACAGACTGTATTTTATAGCTAGTTCTTTTTTGTTGTTGTTCTTATAGGTAAATGAGCAAAGATATAAAAAATTAACTGGAAAAAACCCCCAAAAACATTGTTTCACGTCTCACTTGCATTGTCTGATTTGTTTGTGTTCATCTTTGTACAAAATCCTGATTCAGAAACCTGAATTTAGCACTAGTTGTTTTGCAAGTACTGCTGGCAAAATATCATGTGTCATGAAAACCCTTGAATTGAGAGGTTTGTGTAAAGGTTTTTTTCCTACTTACAATGCTAGCTTTTTCAGACTGGTCTGTTTGTCATCACCACTATCATGCCTAATAAAGTGGAGTTTCTACCACAGCTGGGTACTGCTAAACAAGTAGATAGAAGTTTTTAGCCTGTCTGGTAAAGAGCAGGAAAACAGAATCTTTTTCCTTGGAGGTGGACAGGCAGTTCCTGTCAGAGCCTGTGTTCATTTATCAAACTTTAATGGTCCAATCCCTTTCAGGAGTCCAGCCCTGGGATCGTGCCGGGTTCCCCACAGTCGCCACCAGCAGACACTGACTCCCTGGACAAACCCAAGCTGAAAGCTGGTGGCTCAGTGGAGAGCCTGAGGAGTTCCTTAAGCGGTCAGAGCTCAATGAGTAAGTTCAGTTGTAATTGTGTTGCTCCATTTCTGTGGCTTCAGGGAGCAGAGATCTCCACTGTAAGCAGAATCAGAGAAAGTCAAAGCAGAAACAGTGGTTAAAACGTGGAAAGGCCGATGGGTTAGTCATTAGGGGTTTGCAAAGAACTGTAAGCTCTTTGGTGCAAAGACGGGGGGGTTTGCTTTGTGTTTATACAGAACCCTGAAAAAGTGAAATCCTGCTTTTTATCTGCTGGCTCCTGCTATTACAATAAAAATATTCTACTATAAATGTAATGTAATAATGAACCTGTTCACTATGGATCAAGTAGTAAACAGGCTCATCTTTACACTGGATTTCTCCTGAGCACTCCAGATAGGCCTTCCAGCCTCCCTCGAGAGAAACCTTGAGTTTCTCTCATTAATTAGTTAAAGGAAGAGTAGTATTTAAAACCTCTCTGGTTTAAGCTGTCTGTACAAGAAACAGCCTAAATGAAACACACGTGCTGTGAATTTGCTACACTGTTCACCAAATTTCTGGACTTGAGAGGGATTCTGGAACGCCCTTGCAGGTTTCAGAGCTTGGTTTCCTCACAAACGTTTTGTGCGCAAAACTTCCCAGAAAGATGTCACCAATCTCTTGTGACATACCTTAGATGAGACACTTGCTAAACAGCTACTCAGTTAAATATTGAGGGGGTGAATTCAGGAAAGCAGGAGTGCAGAGTAGATTTGCTAACTCTCCCATCCACATGTGTGTATAAGAAATAGCAGCATTTAAGGACTTTTAACTTTGATTACCATGTTTTGTGGAAAGAAGACCCATTTTCTGTCTTGCCTCTGTTTCTGAAGCTTCTTCACAAAGAAACGTTTTTGTGAACTGATACTATGTCTCTCACACAGGTGGTCAGACAGTGAGCACAACAGATTCCTCAACCAGCAACAGGGAGAGTGTGAAATCAGAAGATGGTGACGATGAAGAGCCTCCTTACAGAGGACCTTTTTGTGGAAGAGCCAGGGTTCACACAGATTTTACTCCGAGTCCTTATGATACAGATTCTCTGAAGCTCAAGGTACCAGCTATATCTGTTTTTAAGAAGTCAAATTTATTTTTCTAAAAATTCTAAATTAAGACCTTTTTACAATAACTATAGAATTTTTAATCTTTTAATGAATTTAGATGTGTTTTTGAAGCCCTTTAACCTGTCTTCTACATTTAAGATTTCCTTATATAGCAATTACAGAATTATAGCAAAATGTTATAGAACATAAGTAACTACTAGTGTTTCTCGCATGGAAAGACACTTGTGTCTTTAGTTTCTGGAAAATTAAAGATTTGCCATGAATTCATTTCCATTTTGCAAGGGTTTTGCTTGAAAGATTGGAAAAATACTTTGTCTGCCACAATGAAATAATCCTCAAAGGAAAAATTTTCAGAACTCTTGGAAGAAATGTGCATGCACCTGCACATGATGTCTCTTAAAGGCATTTCAGATAATATAACTTGGTTTGAGTTAATATTGAAATACTTTGCTAACTGAGTGGTCACCCCCCTTTAATTTTTCGGCTTTGATTATTTTTTACTTGTGCTGTATTCAACTCAAACTATCTGACTCCTTATGTTCATTACTTAAAATTCCAAGGGCAGCTAATTCCTATTAAAGCAGATGTATGTAAGGTAATCTCTTGAGGTATGAAAAAGCAGTTGTGTGTCCATTTCTTTATTATGGTCAGGAGCACATTAGGAAAAGCAACTTTATTGGTTCCTTTTGCATTGGCTTCCTTTGCTCAGGAGATCTGATTTGAAATTCTGCTAGTATACACTGAGTGTGTTCTTGTTTGCACAAATTTCAGGTAGTTGCAAGCATAGAGACTTTTGTACCAAACAGCACTGATGCTCTAAAGAGATGACGGCAGGTTTGTGAATCTGGACAGTTGGGGTCCATTCCAGGATCTTTTGTTGACTTACTCTGAGGCATGTCACCTAATTCCTTTTCCTTTCACTTGTAAAACAAGTATAATCAGACATCTTCGCCAAAGCTGTGGTTAAACCTTTTGAAAACTGAAGTGTATTGTCCATCCCATGTACATGGAAATCCAAGTGGGTGTTTTTGCTTAAGTATCTGTCAGAAAGCTAAATGGCTTTCTTGCTTCTTTGTCTGCAGAAAGGTGACATCATTGATATAATCAGCAAACCCCCCATGGGCACTTGGATGGGTCTGTTGAACAACAAAGTTGGCACCTTCAAATTTATCTATGTGGATGTGTTAAATGAAGAGGAAGAGAAGCCGAAGCGGCCCACCAGGAGACGTCGAAAAAGCAGACCACCCCAGCCCAAGTCAGTTGAGGATCTCTTGGATCGCATCAATTTGAAGGTGCAAATTCTCTCTCTCTCTCTGCTTACCCTTTCACTTTCTCTTGCAGGAGGGGGACCACACCTTTGAAGTTGTTAGTTTTGGAAGCTGCACGCCAGATCCATAATCCTAAAGACTGTGACACTGCTTAGCAGAATCAGGTCTTAGCTGCAGAGTGAAAATAGCTGAAGCCAGGCAGAGCTGCCTGTCAGGCTTGATGAAGTGCCGCAGGCTGTGAGTTGTTTGCACTCAGGCACGGTAAATTGTTGCACAGTATGACCACAGGCTAGCACACTCCAGAGGCAAGCAAAAAGTGTAAAATAACAATAGTTACCCTCTCTTTAAAGTGGACATTGTTTTCCATGTTTCTGTTCTGAAGCGGTTGGGATAAATTGGTGTGGCTGTCATTCACCCTTCATACTTCTCCCCTCATACAGGGCCATGCCGTGTTGTGCTTTCAGGTAGCATGATACCCAGGCCATCTAATGCACTGCATTCCAAACACAACAGTACATGCAGCATTCTAGTTCTGGCACAGCTACCCCCCTGAACTCAGAGCAGTGTTTATGCAAACTATAATGCTATAATTATGCACTGGTTTGCACTTTCTTCACTTACTGCTTTTCTTGCTGGTTGCAAAAATCTCTTTTAGTATCTTTATTGATAAAATAAAATATGCTGTCTTACCACGCTTCTTTTTTTTTTCCCTTTGTGCAGGAGCACATGCCCACTTTTCTGTTCAATGGTTATGAAGATCTGGATACCTTTAAGCTTTTAGAAGAAGAAGATTTGGATGAACTAAACATCCGAGATCCTGAGCACAGAGCTGTTCTCCTCACAGCAGTGGAACTTCTTCAGGAATATGATAGTACGTGGGATGTTTGAGGTTTTCTGTTTTACAAGAGCTCTGCCAAGAACCTTGTGAACCCCTTAAACCAGAAAACTTGTTCCAGGATTTTGATCTTTTTTCCCCTAATATAGTTATTTCCAGGGTAATCCTATGTAAGGTTAGATGTTTGAGGGGTTGCTCAAAGACTTCTTTTGTTCTGCCAGAATGACTCTGTTCATGCCTTACCACCCAACTTATTTAATTAATATGAAGTGTACAACACATAACACTTTAAAATACTGATGTTCAAGAATAAATCCTGAGATAACCTATTCAAAGTAGGAGGCCGAGACATAGAGAATAGGAGAGAAGAAATTTCCAGATTAGAGGGAAGAGATTAAGATTATCAAGAGTAAAAAAAAATCAAAGCCCAGAGGACTGCGGAGAAGTGTAATGTGAATTAATTTCATCTGCACATGCTTTTGGTTCTTGGACTGTCAATTGTAGGATTGTAAAGGTAGCTTCAGATTGTGTATATGACAACACAGCTATTTTCAAAGGGAGCAAATATATCAGTCAAGTGCAAAGAGTGAAAAACAGTGACCCACCTATCTACGTACAACAGTGCAGTTTTACTCACTGAACCACGTGGTCTTGGGCAAGTGGTTGCAAAGACAAGGGTAAGGGGAATAAGCCATGGCAGTCAAATACAAGGGTGTCTTTGCTGCACCAGAGTAAGCAGAGCCTAGCTGCAGCAACCTAAGACAGTGCTGAATTCGCCCTTCATCCCCAAGTGTCAGTAGAAGGTTGGTATCCAACAAGCAGAGTCAGTGGGATGGATTGTGTAAGGGCATTCTCAGCTGCTTCTGTGCAAATTCCTATGTTTTAGCTTAAACTTCCATAGCAGCTATTTAAACAGCTGTTATTAAGTGGGAAATGCTTAATTCAATTACAGCAATATGTGTGGTGAATGTCTTTAGCCAGTGCTGTGTGGCCTGTCTAGTTTTCTTGTTCATTTCCCAGAGGCATCCATTCTTTCCTTGGCCTTCTCTAGCTCCTAATAAAGTTGCAGTTACAGAATTAGTTTCTTTTCACTTATATCAGAGTAGCTTTTTGTCACCTAAGATGAGCTTTTCTTCATTATTTGCAGACCTATTTAGAATGCTAAACTTCCCTGAAGTAATAATTTTTTTCAGGACCCTTCAATTTTGGTTTGCAAACTTGAAGATTTCGTGGTTGGAAAGTACAAATTCCAGCTCTAAGTCAGGATGATGAGGAGAAAGAGAAATGGGGACCAGACAGATGGAATCTGGGAGGGGCAACAGCACATAGTTCCACCCCATAATTACCTGTCATGTGCTGAGAGTAGGAATTGGAGTAGCCATTTCTGACATTTTATTGCAAGGGGAAAAATACCACAGCAGAAACTGTATTCTTGTATCATGACACTAGTTTTCTGTATCTTCAGCTCCAGATTTAGCATCTTTACAAAATATGATTTCTGACAAAAATTCTGGGTAAATTCCTGGAATCCAGTGTATGCAAGCTGGATGGACCACACTTGCATGATGGCTTTTTACACAGACCAAGGAAAGAAGGAATTGGCACCATTAGTCTCCTTCATGTCCCTTCAGCCTTTGTTAGGGGACAGTATCTAATGTGCCAGACTCAGTCCCAGTCCTTCTTCCAGGTCTTCTGGGAGGTAATTCAGAGTTAGGATTTTTTTTTTTCACTTGACGTCATTCTTTTCAGCTCTTTTCTTCTGATTTGGGTGTTGGAGGTTTCGTTTAAGTCTTAGGAAGAACTTTGACACAATCGTTTTGAATAAATTTCTGTGGTGGTAAGTTGCAAAACTTGGCCCCAAGGCAGCTGAGGAGCACAGAAATTCCATTCTGCTTTCATTGTGTACCATGCTGTTCCCTCACACTCTTGTTGAGGCTGTTGTTAATCATTTACCAAGCAGGATGAATGTTTCCAACATTTGCAATGGCTTTTCCTAATGCTCACTCTTTTCTGATACAAGTAATACAATAGGAAAGATCAGAGAATTATTTAGGCTGGTAAAGACCTTTGGATACAGCAAGTCCAGCCGAGTCCACCACTAAACCTGTCCCTAAGGGCCATATCTACATGTCTTTGAATACCTCCAGTGATGGTGGCTGAACCACTGCCCTGGGCAACCTGACCACCTGTACCTGACCACCTTTTCAGTGAAGAAATTTTTCTTAATTTGCAAACTAAACCTCCCCTGGCACAACTTGAGGCTGTTTCCTTTAGTCCCATTGTTCGTTGCTTGGCAGAAGAGGCCGACCCCCACCTGGCTACAGCAGTGCAATTCTGGAGGGCATTTAGGTCTCCCCTGAGCCTCCTTTTCTCCAGGCTCAACCCCTCCAGCTCCCTCGACCACTCCTCATTAGGCTTGTGCTCCAGACCCTTCACCAGCTGTGTTGCCCTTCTTTGGACACACAAAATAATGGTGTTTGAAATGGAAGGTTGAGAAGTTCAGCTGCATTTTCTGTTTGCCTGTTTTTCACTGTATTCTCACATCCTCTAGGTAACAGCGACCAGTCAGGATCTCAGGAGAAACTTCTCATTGAAGGCCAAGGCCTAACCGGATGCTCTCCTCGGGATTCTGGCTGCTACGAAAGCAGTGAAAACCTGGAGAATGGTAATGGTGACAGCAATGAGCCTTATAGTTCCTGCAGTCTTTTTTTTTTTTTCCCAGTAGATATCTTCATATACTTTTGCTCCTGTTCCTAGCTAATACAGGCTACTTCCTACTTGACTTTGCTCTGACTACCTCTTTCCCTCTTGGCTTGAGCCATTGGTTTTCACTGCTACTGTTGCTAATTTATTTATTTGCATTACTATGAAACAGATCCCATTTCACAAAGAGTCTTTGTTTCGTGTCCCTAAAGCAAAAGTCTTTCTCACTGCCATTCCCCTGCCTTCTCCACTCCTAATCATATTCTCATGCCACCGTGCCTCACTGGTTGCCCAAGTTTAAGAGACCACCAATGGAGAAGTCTCTGAACTTCACTGAGATTAGGAGGATTTCTTTTGAACCCATACAAAAACTGTTAAGAAAAAATGTTCTTTATTTTGGGCCATATTTTTCTGTTTGCTTTGGGTTGCATGTTGCTTTGTCCTCTGATCAGAACCCAGCTGCAGAGATTTAGGACTTTTTAGTGTATGAACACTAGAAAGTTAAATTATTGAGAAGTTGGCAAGGAAATAAATGATGAAAAAAATGCTAATGATATCAGTTCCCATTGCCTTATCCTGCATCAGTGAAAGGTGATGCATTGAAAAATTACCAAGATAGATGATGTTAATAGAGATTGCTGTCTCTGATCTGAAGAAACAGGTTATTGTGCTGATTGAGCATGTTTTACTTCAGGGATGATCTAAACTTGTCATTAGGGATGAAATATTAAAAGAGTAGAAATGGGTTTGAGTTGGGAATTTTCACTCCAAGCATTTGAGCCATGTCTTGGCCTCAGACTGCCTGGATTCATTGCTAAGATTTACCATAAATAGGAAACCAAGAACAGTATAAACAGATTCTGTACACTCCTTATAGTGGCCATTTTTCCAATTTAAAGTAAGAGTTAAGAATCCTACTCTTAGTATGTGCATTTTCTGTTAGTCTGCCACTAAAAAATAACTATTCATTGAAGAAAATTGCAGTTTGCTTTGAAGCTGAATGCCTGAAATTGACAGTATACTAAATTCTTGAAAGTGGGGTGGCTTTTTTCTTGAATAGGAATCTACATCCACTAGGCGTGCTGGAATAGAATCACAGCTAAACATATGGCATATGTGACAATTTTCTTTTCCTTTTATCTCTAAGTACAATCATAATGATAGCTGTAACACTGAAGTTAAAGTGCTGCCTGTACATTTTCCTTATTTTAACAATATAATAAAACCTTTAGAAAGCAATTGGCATTGCCTGTCTGGTTGGATACTTAAGTTTAAACTAATATTTCTGTCTGAGTTTTTCAGAATGTGAAATGCTGATTATTTTTACATTGTTTTTTATGTATGACTTGCATTTCTGCATCATTTTTGCTCACAAATGCATTAGTGGTTGTTTTGAAAACCATAATGAAAAGAACATTTGATTCATTCAGAGATTTGCTAAGTTCATGGTCCATAGTTGTTCATATGCATATTTTTTTCAAAGTACACTCTGTTCTCATTTAGGATAGTCACTTGTCTGGCATAAATATCAAAATGAAGTTAATAAAATCTGGGATTTGGACACTGAATTCTGTGTCTGGTTTTGCATACTTAAATTTCTGAGGACCATCTTCCATAAGGAAAAAAACCACTATGAGAAACGCTGAAAATTTTTTGCTGTAGCTATGGTACCTCCGGAAAGATTCCCCAAGATAGTCCCCTTTCTTCTGAGGCAGATGATGACAGGGAATGGAAAAGTTCCTTCCCTGTATGGTAATAGCAAGAAGTATCATAAGAGGTGGACAGTGCTTTGTTTAGCAAGAACTGCACCATAACATCCAACAGAAGAGTTGAAGGATTGCCTGTAGCTTGAACTGAACCTGGAAATAATATAAGCTTTGCATTCATTTTGTGCAAGGACCACCTTTGTAGTCTTATTTTTTACCCACAGATCGGTGTCGTTCTGCACACATTGGAATCAGCGATGCCTCTATGGTTTACAGCCCTATGAAAGGCATTAGTCTGCATAACTGTACCAGGGGTCCACAAGAGTTATCACAAATACAAAAAATCACAAGAGTTATTATCAAATATCCAAACATTAAAGATGTGGTTTAAACTTTACTAGCTATACACTTTAACCCCTTCAGGTTATTTTTGGTTTTTTTCCTTAAGGTAGGGAATGTTGCATTTGTGGACATTATTTCTATAACTTTCCACTTTGTGAAAACAGCTTTCAATATATTTAAAAATCTGTTTTCAGGCAATATTACCTTCCTGTTTTAGTGTTTCAGAAGCATAATGAACTTATACCTGACAGTCAAGAGGAGGGAAGGAATAGATGAAAAAAGATAAATAAATCATAGCTCCCCTCCTGATACTGCTCTTCACTTAAATCACATTAAAAGAAATTACATTCTCAGCTACTGTCCTCTGTACAAAGCAATAGCATTGAACCCAGCAGTATCTTTTATACCATTGTGAAGCAGAGAGCTTTAAAATTGCATGTTTGCTTGTATATGTTATAAACAAAATATTTTGAACTTCCTCCCATTCTCACCTCATTTGTAAATGTATGCCTAACAGGGATGGAATGAACTAAAGATTTGATTTTACTTTCACAAAATTTCTGTTTCCTTTTTTTTTCCCTTCATTATCTTGTTCCTCATTTCTTCTTTTTTTTCATTCCCACGCTACTGGCTGTACACAGACATACCCCATTTCTAAAGAAATTAAATGCTGCTTACTAGATACCCTTATGGCTTCACTAAGAGCTTATATTGCACAGCAGTACGGTTTTTCACAACTTTTCTTTTAGTGCTGAGGTTCCTGAGTGGGCTTTCCTAAAATCAGTATAACCTCTGATCAATGTATCAGATTGAAAAGAAGGCACATGGATTTTGTAGCATGAGCTGTGACAGCAAGTCCCAGACAGTATGGTGAATTACTGCACAAGTCAGGCATGTGCTAGCAAATGAATGATGGAAAGAGAACACTCGTTTCCATGTTCATTAAATATTGCCATTAGCGCCTGGAGGCACTAAAAAATGAATGTAACATTTCTCACACATCTTTCTAATGTGATTGCAAGTTATTTTCAGAAGGCGGTGGCCTAGCAGCATAGAAGGGTGCAGAGAGGTTCTTTCTGCTACTTGCTGAATTACCTGAACTCAAGGTAGCACCAACAGAGACAACTTCAGTGTGGGATGTGTCTCTATGAGCATTTTGGGGAAATGGTGATATTAGCTTGAGTTGAACTGGGAACAGTACAGCTTTTAAGAAAGGAGTTGCTACATGCTCACATTCATCCTTATGGGCTCACCTTGATTTTAACTTTTTTTTGATGGGAATGTTTTCCTTATATGTCCTTGAATGTAACCTCCATTTTCGTTGCTAGTTTTCTGAATACTTTGGTTTTCAAAGTATTATTTCAAAGTATATTTAAAATTTTAATTCAAAGTATTATCAAAGTATATTTACTCCTTAGGCAGAGTAAGAGGCAAGAGAAAGCAAGGTACTTACTGTTTTAGGTTAAACAGGTTCTTTCATTCATATGCAAGGTGAACAGTGTATATTATTCAAAAGCCAAGCACTGAACTTCTAGCAGGATAAAGCCCTGAAGGCAAACAGTACAAGAAAGCATCTATTGCTTAAAGGTACACACTGTGACTTGAGACTAACACTAACATTAGTCACACTTGAAACTCCTTTTTGAAACACTTCTCCATATCATCTTTATCTGTAAAACTCTGCCATCCCTGCAAGTAGCTTTCCAAAGGGGCTGATGCAAAACCAGTCTTCATGCTCTTTCTTGCTCTCTGTTTTGTCATTGCAAATAGTTTGCTGCTCATATAAAAGAAGAAATAACACTATTGGCATATAATTAAAAATTCATAAACAGGGTCTTTTTAAAAATCCTATGCAAACTAGTAAACTTTATTAAAAGATGAACATTATTATTTATATACTAAAATTAGAGATGAAGGAAAAAATGTACATCTTTTGAGTTATTTCAGGGGGGCCTGTCAAACCACTTCATACAATGAGTATAGGGTATCAGTTCTAACTGTAGGATGCAGTATTTCTACACTGAACAAGTTTTATATGAGCTAAAACTCAAATCTCTGCAAATTTGAGAATATCTGAGAAGGATATTAAGTATTTTGGATGCATTTTACTTAACAGATAACAATTACTAATAAAGCTGAAGTTCAAATCAAATCTCTATGCTTGAAATGCCGGTGAGTTCTTCTACACTTAGAATGAACAAAAAGGGAATAAATAATTTTGTTTCAAAAGCATTTGGAAGGGATCTGTATACGGCAGATTTTGTTTTTAATGGTGGATTTATTTGTTTCTAGGTAAAACTCGAAGGACCTGTCCTCCGCCGTCAAAATCAGCAAGTGAGCATAGCTTTAGGGATTTCAGCAGAAACCAGCTATCAAATTATCCCACGCTCCCACTGACCAAGTCAATACAACCTCTGCAGCCAGGGGAAAAAGAAAGCCGGCTGGGTTGTGCACATCGTGCTCTGAAGGGCTCTGTCAAGCCTCCGGCCGTCACGGCTCTGAAGAAGAACCGCAGAAGTTTACCAGTTGCTGTGTGTCGAAGCTATGAAACTCTGGATGGCCCCCAGAGTGTAGATACATGGCCAAGGTCTCACTCACTGGATGATCTCCAGGGAGAACCCAATACTAACGTACAGCACGCTAACAAGAAAGTAGGTTCTTTTCCTCAGGATTCACTGGATATAGCCAAAAGGGCAACTGGCTCTGCCTTGCCGCCTCAGTCTCATGGAGGGAGCTGTAAGGTAGATGATGTCATGGCGAAGCAGGGCAAAGGAGCTGCTAATTCTCAGAAGGGAAGAACTAAGGAATTGAACTGCTCTGTAATGGAGACGGCAGGTGGAAAGCCTGCTCCGTTCCCCTTGAAAAACTGTGAAGCTCAGCCTGCCTTAGTGATGCATCATGCGACAAGGACGCCTCTGGAAATACAGAGTAAAGGTTTTCATGACCTTGCACGGGCTGATTATGCCCCAGTCCTCAAGGGAGGTCTAGAAGCTGAGCAAAAAAGCACAAACGAGGCAAGAATGCAACCAAAAAATCCTTCTCAGCCACCACCTGTCCCTGCCAAAAAATGCCGAGAACGCCTTTCTAATGGATTATATCATCCTCCCACAACCACAAGTGGAAACCACTCAAGTTTAGAAGCACCATGTTTGCCAGTAAAAAAGACCAGCTCATCTACTCCCATTGATTGTCATGGAGTACCTGTTCATAGGACATCTTCTGAACAGGAGCCCAGTAGCCCTCCTAGCCCGCTGCCACCCTGGCTGTCGGAGCTCCCAGAGACTGCTAGTGTTCAGCAGCATGTGGTAAAGCTCGGTCCTGCATCAGCAAGGAAAGTCTCTTGCAGCAGAGGGATGGATCTGGAAATGGTGATAGAAAACAAGCTGCAATCTGAAGACATTGATCTTACTGAAGAACCATACTCAGACAAGGTAAGTGGCAATCACTTCAGCGGTTTTATTCCGCTAGCATTCCAAGGGATAGTCTGTCATTCATTGTATCTGTCATTTCTTGTGGGCAACTGGCCAAGATAAACCAACAATCATTGGGACATTAGACAT
This sequence comes from Leptocoma aspasia, assembly GCA_013399835.1. Taxonomy (NCBI): domain Eukaryota; kingdom Metazoa; phylum Chordata; class Aves; order Passeriformes; family Nectariniidae; genus Leptocoma; species Leptocoma aspasia. The sequence continues at coordinate 1,614,142 of VXAX01007363.1, read as the reverse complement.
TCTACAGCTCTTGTTTGTCTTTGCTGTCAGACTTTATGCCTAAAGTAATTCTTGTGTTGTGGGGGACTCAGAAATCACAGACTTATTCTGAACCTTCGTATTTTCAGACCACTGGTGCCTTGGTGGCATGGGCATAGGAATGTGTCTTTCTCTGCTAATGTGGAGAAATAGAGCTGAAAAAGGAAGTAATTATTAGATTTCATGTTTCCAAGAAACTCTAAATTGATACCATCAACTAGTACATCTTTTTGTGGGGGGAAAGAAGGAGTCTTTTAGGCATTGCTTTTTTTAGTTTCTTGGAATATCAAGGAAAGGTCCTTCTTGCTCCCATCCTGCACTTGTCTTTCTGTTGCATTGGTTGGTCTGTGTAGCTACACTTCTTTAATCTGTCCTCTCTCCTTTGTGTCTGGCTGGGAACATTCAGCATGGTCGCTGTGGCATTCCTGAGGCTTTGGTACAGAGGTACTCTGAAGACTTAGAGCAGCCTGAAAAGGATGTGGCTACAAACATGGACCAAATCCGGGTAAAGCAGCTGAGGAAGCAGCATCGCATGGCAGTGAGTATTTCCATAAAGCAGATTTTCTTATTTGTGAGCAGACTTTTAGAAGGACTGACTAGTAGTAAAGGGAGATACTTGAGAGGTTCTGGTACAGAAGTACTCCTTGTGTTCATCCAGCAGGCACAAGATAGGTAGAGGTACTGCAGGGGCAGGAGGTACCTCCCCCAGTCCCAAAGGAGAACAGTCAGTAGTTGAAAGGAAAATGGATAGCCCTCTCTTGACCAAATAATGATCTTAAAAGTCTAGGGAGACTGCAAGCAGTGGTAACAGAGACTTGCTCACTAAGGGTGGCATGTATTAAATGCTTCCGTATTAAAATCTGAAAGGTTTTACACTCCTTTTTCATTTCTTAAACTATACTAGTGTCCACTTCTCCTTAGCAAAAGCAGAAGGGAGAAACCATCAAAAACTTCAATGGTTTTTTCCTAGAGAGCTTTGTCTGTCTGAGGAGGTAATAGGCAAAATTGGCATTCTCTTGCCTTACTAGGAAATCAAATGGATCACTCTGATAAGTCTTATTACTGGGTATTCTTTACTGATCTCAGACTAATTCAGAATGGTACATGGAAGTCAGCCAAGCAGCTGGATACTGCCCACTGTGTCTATACTGCCAAAATTGTTGTCAATGCTTCTGGCCAAGGTATCTGAGCCTTTCAGCCCACACCACTCTCATACTCACAAATGTGACATGAGGTAAGTTAGAACATCTGCTATGAAATTCTACCAGTTTGGAAGAGAAAACAAACAAAAAAAAAGCCTTGCTGTAAAACAAGCAGATGTGTTTAACATTAAGGGCTCTCTGTTCCTTTTCTCCCCAGATTCCAAGTGGAGGACTCACAGAAATTTGCCGTAAACCTGTATCCCCAGGACTTATCACCTCTGTATCTGACTGGCTGATTTCCATTGGTCTGCCTATGTATTCCAGCCTGCTCACAGAAGCAGGATTCAACACGCTGAACAAAGTGCCTTCTCTGTCACAAACTTGCCTTCAAAAAGCTGGCATCACAGAGGAAAGGCACATAAGCAAGCTCCTGGCAGCAGCAAGACTCTTCAAAGCTCTTGATCCAGAGGCAATTTAACATGCTCCATAGTGTGACATTGCCTGGTCGAGAATCCACTGCTTCTTCCTGCACCAGTATCACTCTAATTACTTCACATAGCTAAAGGGATCAAGGAAGTGGCTCCTGGGACAGGCAGATACCTTCTTCAAAGGATATGAAAGTCTTTGGTGACAGAAGGAGAAGAGAGGCAACCATCAGGTAACATAGATGTGGTACTTCCCTCCCCCCTCACTCCCATCTAAAGTGTTCCTATTTCATAAACTGTCCAGGGTTGGCCTGAGAATCAGACAGCCTCACAGAATTAAAGGACCCTTGCACATTTTCCTCAAGTTTGTGATAGTGATACTCATAGGTCTTTTGTACATCTAGGTTCCAGGTACCTGAAATCAGTCCTGAACACCAGGTACAAACCAAGGTGCAAATTCCAGTAGAAGCTGTTTGGTAAATGTCTTTTGTTTATTTTAGCAGTCTAGAGCTAAACACAAAGCCCTCCCTGGTCATCTTTGCTGTTGCTTGGTGTAGGTCCCGGCTGCCACAAAGCCTTTAGCTAGGCTGAAGATGATGGACTGAAATTAGTTTTCAGTATGGTCCATCTCTGTCACTTCAATGCAACTAACCCATGGAGAGTCAGAAAGCTTCTTTTTATTTGTACAGAGCTGAGGTAATTTTTATAACTGCTTTCTAGCAATCAGCTTTTTGTTTGCCTTAAAATAAGCTTTTAAGCAGTTACCTAGTGTTCACTTTACCTGTTTTCACATTTCCCAATCCTTGTTTCAACCTGTCACACTTAAGTTGCATTTAGGGTGATTTCCATCTGAAGTAGCTTCTATAAAATGCCTCATCATAACATCTCCTGTGTTGTAGAGGTGCTTTTTACAAATGCAGGGTTATGCTAGGTTTCGGTTGTGAGGTTAACTCCTTGTTCACTACAGTTTGCATTTACTGTTGTTACTAAACTGTTCCAAGATATACTGCCTTGTATATATGTAACTGCTTTTCATTTTAATCATATTCTGTGTACTGTGTTATATTGTCAATCATTATGCTGCAGCTTTGACTTGGTATCCTGACCATATTGATTCCAAACAGTGGGTTTCTGCAAATGAAAATTCACTTGCATTGAGAAAGCAAATTGTGTCCCATAGAAATCATTAGACCAAATAATTCCATTGCATGGACAAGAAAATTCCCAGATAGTCTTATGAATAACACTGTGATTTTTAGAACAGTTGATATCCCTCACCACTAAGTTAATATTACCTCTCAACGGAAAACAGCATTGTTCTGGCAAATGTGATGAACCATTTTTCATGATGCAATGATATTTTTCTGCCTAACTCCATGTGAAACGTTCCAGTCACATATGTGACTAATGACAGATTTTATTTTTCTATATTGGGTACACATTTTATATACCAAATACAAATTATCATGAATAGCACATAACCAGCTTTTTCTTTGGGGTCTATATATGGCGTGTCCTTCAGCTTCTTGTAGTGCAAAGGCTCCGTGAAGACAGAGCAAGTTTAGTCTGGCAGGTAAAGGGAGATAGAATAGAAACCTGGGAACAGGCCAGGATGTGTGGCTGTTTCCAATATCAGTTCTGACATCAATTTACTGTATAAAACCAGACAAGGCACTTCACTCTTTGGTGCCCCAGTTATCCCAGTCTCATACTGAGCTAATGACTTCTGATAAAATGCTGTCAGATTGATGAATGAAAAATTGTGGTTACTCCATGATTCCTTACTATATCTGGCAGTTTCATGATCATGTTTTAAGTGGATGAATATGCATTTTACTACAGATGATAACTAGTTTGCCTTCTGGTAGAATTGATAGCTGTTAGTTTACTTCCCACATTTTGTATTTCAGCGGTGTCTACTGCACACCATCATATGAAGGCAACTAAGTCACTGATGCAACTTGAAATTGTTCTCAAGCAAAGCTCTGTAATATTCTCCTTGGTGTCTGATAAACAGCATGTTCTGATGTGACAGAATCAGGAGATAGCAGACGTGTTTTGTACAGCTGGTGAAAATCTGTGCAGCCTCGCCTCGAATCCTGTGTGCACTTTTGGGCACCAGAATATAAAAATGACATTATGCTATTGAGGAGCATCCAAAGGAGGGCCATGAGGATAGTGAAGGGTCTGGAGGGGAAGCTTTGTGAGGAATAGCTGAGTCTGTTCAGCCTGGAGGAGACTGAGGGTAGACCTCATTGCAGTCTAAACATCTTCAGAGGGGCAGGTACTGATCTCTTCACTCTGGTGACCAGGGACAGGACCCAAGGGAACGGCCTGAAGCTGAGTCAGGGGAGGTTTAGGTTGGAGCCATGAGGAAAACATTCGTCATCCAGAGGGTGGTTGGGCACTGGAACAGGCTCCCCAGGGAAGTGGGCACTGCTCCAAGCCTGTCTGAGTTCAAGAGATGTTTGGACAACGCTCTCAGGTACATGGTGTGACTCTTGGGGATGGTGCTGTGCAGGACCAGGAGTTGGACTCAATGGGTCCCCTTTTGTAGCTCAGTATATTCTATGATTCTAAAAAAAAAGAAAAAAATGTAAAAAAAATTAAGTGCTTTTTTAATAATTATCATTTTTCTCTTGTTCCTCTCTGAGGCTTATATGGTGACTATCAGTAAGCAGGAGATGGAAAGAGTATTGAGACTTCCTGGGATTGCTGGCAGGGACCAGAACAGAGTAGAAGTAAGTGAACAGCAGTTATATTGGAGTGAGGGAAAAGTCCAAGCTGACTATAGCAATAAAAAAGGAAACAAATTTCCTTGTGTTGCGGGGAAGACAAGTCATATAATAAAGCTCTCCCATATTAATCACTTTCCCCTCTCTTAATAACAGAAGGAGAATTATGGGAATAAGCTGAACCTGTTTGCCAAACTCTCTTTGTAAATCCATTCTTTTTAAATGATTATGTGACCCAGGGAAACCAAATGACACCCATCAAGACTGGAGTGAGATTTATCCCTTTTAATATTTGTTTTGTTTTCTTTTAAAGACTGTGTTTTGTAGTCTTACTTGAATTACAAGTTTAGTTTATATTCTAATCTAAAAAAAGCCTTAAGCTTCTCAGTGTTTTAGCTTCCCTGCTGTGGTTTCAGTGGCCTGTGGCATTCCCCAAGCAGGTGAGGTGGTGCATTACGAGAGCCATAACCTCTTGCATCTTCTTGCAACCTTCAGTGCTCTTAGCAAAAGTTCACTCATTAATTCTTGGAAAGCACAGAAGAAACCTGCTGCTGGAATCCTTATCTGCTCTGCTCAGACTCACCATGTTAAGTATCTATCAATTGTATCTTAGTAACTCAAACAGCTATTTAACAATAGAAGCAGCAAGCCCAAAATATTACCAAATGCCATCATAATCTTATGCTTTGATCAATAACCTGCTGTTGCTACCAAGGTGGCAAATTTCCTGTGCTCTCATATGAGCCTGGCTGTGGATGCAGACTGGGAGCATGATCAGAAGCATTGAACATTGCATTATTCAAACAGGCCATCATGTCTAAGAGCAGCAATAGTGGTCGATTCACCAAGTCACAGCTGTGCAGTTGTACTGTATTATTTTTAGAATAAATAATACTTTCAGTCCAAGATACTTTAATTGACACCCTTCGGGGAATCAAAACTGTCAAGCAAGTTATGTAACAACTAACAAAGTTGCACTTTCTGTATATGAAATCAATATTTAAATAACTTATTTTTCTCCATTTGCTGTTCTTAAATGATGTAAGTAGCTGTAATATACCAGTACTCAATATGTCCTGCAGTTTGCTTCAACCCAAGAAAGCTGTGTATTGTAAAGAAAAAAAAAAACCAACAAAATATGAATGTGTAAAGATTATTGTGCTGTTTCATTTAGCAAAAAAAATGGTTGACAAAAGGGTTTTCCTGTGTATCAAAACTTGTCTATAATTATATGTCATACTGTTCATAGATAAAAAGTAAATAAATTTCCATGGTCTCTCTCTTTTTTTTTTTCTTTTTGTTGTTTTTAATTTTGCTAACAGATCTTCTATTTAGTGCTTGGGTAGCAGTATCCAGTGATGTAAATTTTTTGTTTATTTCTTTGGCCCTCGCCCTGTAGCTTACCAAGCCTCTAGTTCCTCTCCTTGTAAGCACTCTCAACACATATACAGCGGGAGAAAAAGGTTTGAAAAAAATTAAAATATTAAAAGCCATGATAAGTCAGGACTAGAAGCAGCTATTAAATTATATGATGTGAATCAGCACTGTCCAAACTTTGTCTGTTATATCCTGTGAATGTCCAGCTGCTGGGCTCAGTGAGATATGTATGAGAGGTCTCCCAGGTCTCCCCTTAGGAGCTTTGCAGTGGAATAATTAATAATTCGTGAACCCAGAGGAAGGGCCCTCGAGTACAATGCTGTGGAGTTGCAGTTACAGCTCTTGCCTGCAAGAAGGGGTTTCAAACCTGGTTTGCAAAGGCAGCTCTGCTTGGTTTGGCTGGTGAGGTGCTCTAACTCCTGAGCAATCAGGTAATGGCTCCAGTCTGGAGTAAGATGCCAATGGCCAGGGTTTGGGGCAGAAGAGACTTGGGACACGACTCTTGGCACTCCCTTCCAGCTCACTTGAGTAACCTCTTGCTGACTGTTTTGCATTTGTTGGTCTGGCTAAATTTGCTGTGTAATTAATGGGTATGTTTAGCTGCCTAACAGCGTGCCGCCAGCTCCTCATGGCAGCAGCTTCAAGTTAATCCTTTGTGGATTTGGCCCCAAGGAACGAGGGGGGGCTGTGTCTGCACGAGTTGTCGTTAACCGGAAGCTGAGCTCAGGAAACGACACAAAGCGGAAAACAAAAGAATCTTTTGGGCTGGATCCAGAGAGCTGAACCCTGGTGTCCCCCGTGCCCTCGGAGCTGCAGGCCGTGGCGAGCACCCGGCGGCCATGAGGGTGGCGAGGCCTCCGTGCGGCCCTGAGGGCGCTCGGGCGGCAGAGGGCGCCGCGCCGCCGGGACCCGCTGTTTCCAAGGGTCTCTCCAGTAACAAAACAGAAATAAAAACAAAACAAACACTGCACGACATGAAAAGCCAGAGCGCTTGCCATTTCTGCAGCTGGAAGGAGTATTGCTTCCCTTCCAAGATTGCTGTGGTCCAGGATTGCGTTGGGAGCAGCTGAAACACAAAGCCCCCATCTATTGCTCTCAGCGTTTTGCTGCTGCATTTGATCCAAATGTGTGCTAACCACAGCAGCTGCTGCCAAAACCAAACACCGCCACCCCCCAACACATACATATTTATCCTTATTCTAAAAGTTCTCTTTCCACATGTGTTTGCACCAGAAAACGAGATGTGGGAGAAACGTGCTAAAAATTCTTGCTGCTAATACTTAGAAAAAGAAACTTTATGCCTGAGCAGAAGGTTAATGTGTAAGCTCACAGAGACTTAAAAGCTATGAATGTAATGTTACATGTACCACCAGAGCTACCTCAGGAGTCCACCAAAGGATGATCCTTTAACATTCAGGAAGCGGTACAAAACAAATGGTGTGACTCTTGGGGATGGCTCTGTGCAGGGACGGGAGTTTGACTCGATGGTCCTTGTGGGTCCCTTCTAACTCAGCATATTCTGTGATTCTATGATTCTTATCAGTTCTTAGCCTTGCCCTTTTGCAGGCATTGCATTCTTTCATGGCATGAATGGACATCGTTATTTGTTTCCTTCAATTCTACAACACAAGTAGTCTATGCTGAGCTTGTGCCTGCAGGAGTGTGCTTGCAGGTATACTGATATTGTTCAAGTCCTGACCCCAAAGCTCTGGTATTACTGAGATTCTGTCATTTCCAGTAGGTTTGGACCTGTCTCCAAGCAGCAGAATTTTTGCATATGTAAATAGACTTACTAATATTCTACACCAAAAAGAACTCAAGCCCTCTTTAAAAACTTTTGAGGACATTTGTAGAATTAGTATTCTTCCAAAAAGAGTCAGACCAGAACAAAGCCATAGGTCTTATTTCAAAGGAATATTGTTTCTTGGCCTGCTGCAGTTGAAGTTCATGGAAAATATAGGTGCCTATGGTCAAACAGAAAGATGCCACGTGGGATTAGCTGCTTCCAAGACTAGACAGGTTTGAGCAGGAGAGAAAGGTAAATTGGGGTTACAGTTTTGTACTCCAAACAGCCTTGTTGTTATTGAATTTGGTTAAGTTCACCGTCTCTGAGATGAGTCCTGCATAGCCTTGGAGGTTCTGGACTTGGCTCTCCCAAGGTGGATCCCATTCCAGGTAAGCAGAGCTCTTTGCATCCCTGACCAGTTCTGCATTCCTTATGCTACTATGCATATGCTCTTTTGAAATTTCCACAAGTTGCATTTTTTTCATTTAGCCACAAATTGCATACACAGATATGCAAGTTTGTGAGAACAAGACTGGTGTTTATTAGCCATAAATCCTGCCTTAAGGGGACACCCTTGTGAATTAGACTATCAATCTTTGTTGGTTTGGTTTGGTTTGGTTTGGTTTGGTTTTTTTTGTTTTTTGTTTGTTTGGTTGGTTGGTTTTTTTGTTTTGTTTTGTTTTGTTTTTTTGTTTTTTTCTCTTTGGCTCCACTGACTCCTATGGTAATGAATATGTACTCACCAGGTACTAAAAATGGAAGTTACAATTTTTTTTTTCATATTTTACTGAAGCATGACTAAGCTGTTACCTAATACTAGCACTCACTTTTAAGAGTGGCTCCATTTGCACTTAGCCAAACAAACAAAAAAAAAACCACCACCATTTCTCTGCCTTGAAGAGTGGAACTGGATTGTGTCTCTGGCAAGTTCAGTGTTGATTAAAATACCCATGCAATGCCACCTCAACCCTGTGGTGAGCTGTTCTGTACATCGCTAGCAGTGTCCCAGTAGCCTGTCTTCCATTCTGATGTCCAGAGTCCCCACTGGAACAAGCTTGGTAGTGAGAGCTAAGGTTGGTTCAACTTGCAAGTGTGTTCAGGTCCTAGGAATCCTACAAAGCCAAAAAAAAAAAAAAAGAAAAGAATTTGCAATCCTGCCGACCACCTACTATAGCCTGAGGTGTGAGCAATTCTATAGCTGGCACTGGCTATCTGAAAGCAAGATTCGTGGTGCTCCTGAGCACACTGAGACTACAGGCAAGCACTACATACTTTTTTGTTTCTTTTAGCAGCACTGAATTGCCTGCCATCCAGAGGAGCTGCTGCATGAGTAAGGCCACATTTGCTGATAGTGAGAAGCAGGACTGCCCCCTCCTGCCTCCCACTGCAATCAGATCTGCTGCTGTTACAGCAGCACAAGCTGCACTTCCTTATGAATATCAAAACATAAGCATCATACAAGCATAGAAGGTGTTTTGGATTTGGAGCAGTGCAATTTCTGGAGAGCAGAAGAATGGCTTAGATCAATTCAATTACACAAAAAAGCGCTTATGTGCTTAATAAAGTCATCTAATGAAATGAGAGATGAGAGGCTCTCTCAATTCATTAAACCACTTCCTTTCGAAAGAGACTTTTTTTTGATTTAGAGCATGCCTTGGGACCAACTGCTGCCTTCTCAGCTTTTCTTCTCCTCAGCCTGATGACAAAGTAAGGAAAGATTTCAGGCTGCTTTCTAGCACACGTGAGCATGAGTGAAAAATTTGCTTTTTGGCCCATACGAAACCTCTGGAAGGCATTCAAAAACTTGTTTGAAGCTTGTGCAAGGTTTTCACAGTGCCAGAGTAGGAAATATTTGATTTCTCTTATTTGTTTCTAGTTATTTCCAGTATCAGCCCCCAAGGGTTCCTTACCTCTGTTTAATCTGCGTGTGCTGTGGGAATAACATCTCCAGGCTGTGCCACTCTTCTTCCTTCATGCCCCCTCACAAGGTATGCCTGAACCGCCCAAGCACAGCAGTCCCTCCAAGCAGCCAAAGTGAAAATCCGTCCCTGTAGTATTCCTGGCTTGTATTTGCTCTGGCTGCATTAAGGGCACAGGAGGAAGGAAAAGGGATCAGCCAGCTCATGGAAGAGCTGAGGTGGTAGTGAGGCTTACTGGGAGACCTGGGAGGGAAAGAAGGAAAGGCTGGATGAAGAAACTCAGGGCAAGCTGATGAATGCCTTAAAAACAAGAGCAGCATTTCTTACCTTCTGGGAACACAGAGGTCTGACGTTCTCAGGTGTGTATTTGGTGTAAACAAGGCAAGGTTGTGCCTTCGCTTATTATGCATTTAATAAGGTACTTTAAACATATTTTTTGGAAGAATTTAACGACAAGAAGAAATTTCTCCTTTGTTTCCCCTTGTGGGAACTACATGCTGTTCTCCCCCAGAAGCGGCATCTCTTGGCTCAGGACAATTACCACTGGACAAGGTGGGACATCAGGCTCTCGCCATGGGCCGCTGTTGTATGTTTCTGTGCTGCTCTGAGCAGGCTGTGGCTAACTCTGAATCCAATTCACCCTCCCTCACACACAGCAGTGGGAACATAAACCAGATTGTTAGTTTTCCCAGACATATTGTTTCTGCTCACTGGCTTAACCTATAAAGGAAGCAGCCACTACAAGGTTTGTCACCACCTTTGCATCAAGTACGTCTAAAACCCAAGGCCTTTTTAAAAACCAACCAAACAAAACCCAAATGATGACAGCAGACCAAATAAGCAGCCCCACACTTTTTGCTAGTGAGCCAACTAGCAAAAAAAACAGTGTAAGCCTCTCTGAGCCACATTTGTACAGGAACTCTTTGATGCTGTTATCTCCATCCCATGGAAACCTGAGATTTCCTTCCAACCCCATCTTGATTCAAGGTGGAGTGCAAATAGTAATTGATGGCTGGTACAAGGTTTGGAAAAGGTAAACTGTTCTGCAGGGCTGCTGCTTTCATCTCTCTTACACAAAGGTCAAATATTTGACAAAGGGCCATTTTTGCCCCCATCAATCCATATTTTTAGAAATCACAAAGCTTCAAAACAAATGCATAAATGAAGTGATGAAGAAAGCCTATGAGGACTCAGAGATATTAGCAAAATATACTTGAATCTCTATCAATTCCCTGCCTTCTCTTCACTTTGTTGCTTACTGACTTGGCACTCTTTCCCACAGAAGGGTGTGTCCTCCTCTCTCCAGGTAACCTCGCTGGAATATGGGTCTCCCTGCCTGTGCAGTCCTGAGCTGGGACACAGCCATTGGATGATGAGGAGCACTTCAGCTCCTCATCATCATGTCACTTCGTGACATCCTTGTGTCACGCAATGCACAGCTGGTGCCAACCCCCGTGATCTCCTTCTGGTGCCCCTAAATCCATACCTCCCCTAGCTCCCTGCTCTGAAGGGAAATACCACCACTTGCACCCACCCCAACCCCTACAGAAGGCTCTGGTGACCTGGGCATGTGGGACAGGTGAGCAGCCAGGCTAGCAGATGAGGCAGGGTCTGTGCCAAATCTGACATATCCTGTGGGTTTGATATTTCAGTGACAACCTCAGAAGTGTCCCTGGAGCAATGTGAATGAGCAGGCAAGGCACAGACACTCTTGTGACACACAGCTACCTTCTGGAGGGAGGGTCAGTCAGAAGGGAGAGAATTCAGGGCAATCTTTTCTTAAGCACAGGACATACAACACTCCAAGAGCAAGTAAACTTCCAAATGATAAGATACCAACATTTACAATTTTACCTCTCAAGTCTTCTAAAAGTCCATGTAAGAGGTATAACTAAAACAACAAGTAGCCATTAAAGACATTAAAATCTTGCCCTGCTCTGAAAGGCCATTTCCGCATTCAGTTCTTAAGTCTTATTTGTTCTGGTGTTGTCTCATGCTGACCAATATAATCAACCAGTACTTGAATTATTCACTTGGATAAAGTTTTCAGTTCAAAGTTTGACTTAGAATATATAAGTTAGAATATAAAAGCCCCTGCAGACTTGTATACAGAGAAGGGTCTTCACATGACTGTTTTATTGGCTAAGTGCTGGATTGCCATCTACTGGAGAGTAGAGAAATACAATTCAAGAAACAGCTATTTCATAGTGAGGGAACTATGTTGTCTGCATTTTTTGCTTTAACTTTCCCTGCTTCTGTACAATTAATACAAGTTCGTGATGGCCTATAAAGCTATTTCTCTGTTATGGTAAGCAGCTTCTGGTCTTCGCTATCTTCAAAGTTAGTATGCATAAATATTACTTTTAGAATGACAGACTTTAAAGGTTTTTAAAAAGGTTTCTTCAAAATGAGCATATATGATCCATTTAAAGCTGGAATTACTGGATAAGCAGCAAGTAAAAATGTTGCTAAAGATTAAAGTCTTCTTAGTTCTGATCTACCGTATTCGTGTGGCCTTTGTGTTCTTACAGTTGTAAGAATCGTTATTGGACAGCTAAATAGTATTACTACTGGGAGATAAAACTACTGCTGGCAGAATTTATGCCAAATGCAAATTAAAGTGAAACATTTAAAGCTTTCTCTCTCTATCTCCTTTTTTCTGTGAAATGAAATCTGTGTATTTAAGCCTATTAATATACAGTAATCTCTTGCTGCCTTCCATTTACTTTTTTAAAGACTATAAAGCCCAATGCTCTTAGAAGGTAGAGAAAAGAACAATTACAGTTTGTGGTACAGCTTCAACTCACCCTACCTAGTGTACTGCAACTGCCTTGATGAGCTGAATGTTCTTCCTATAGGATGCTCCTTTCATTCATTGCAGAACTTGATCCTGTTCAGGTGGCAGATTAAAAAGAAGGGGGAAAAAATAAATCTATAGGACTGTGGACTACATTACTGAGGAAGCTTGGGGCAGATATCAAATGGGGCAGGTAAGTACAGTAAGAGAAAGAATGGTTTCATGGCTGTGTCAGTTGAGGCTGGTTTGAGTCATGCTTGTAACAGAAAACAGGAGAAAAACCCAGATGCTTTGTTTAAAAAGACAGATGAAGATTATTGAACAGTCAGCTGTATTTCAAGAGGAATGAGCTCCAGCCACCATAGCTCTTCTGAGTTCTTCTGCATGCCCACATGCCTCCCTCCTGCCCAGCTTTGCTTATGCTTGTCCTTTGATGATCCTGTGTTTTCACTCCCCCTTTTCTTCTCATTGCCTCTCTCTGCTTACCTTGTCATTAGATCATCTGTTAAGGTGCTTGTATGAGTGTTTCACTCAAGTGCAGCTGGAGAAACACATTTTGGGGAACATCCCACCCAGATCCTGCAGCGTTATGGCAAATCTGTTGAACGGATTCATATGGTGCACAGTGGCTGCAGCCAGCATTAAGACTCACTTTGAGCTGGACCACTTTCAGTGCAAAGTAAATTAAATCTTCTCATCGTTTAACTGTTACATTTTAACAAGTAAGCGAACAGAAAGGATGAGACCCAGGCTTTGCCAATAGCTGTGGTCCTGAAGCAATGACGTAGCAAGTGCTCAGTGGCAGAAGAAGAATAAGTAAAGTTGAGGGATTATTGTTGGTGGTGCTATTATATAATTTTTCCTAAATTTTTTCTTCAAGTGGTTGAATGAGTTTTCTTGCAGGAAGAAACAGATCAGTCTGCAGCTTCACCAGGGAAGTCCAGCCTCCCAGGACTGGACACTAATATGTATTAGAATGGTGTTTATCCCATTAATTCGGAGATTTCTCTTTAAGAAGTAAGTACATCTTTCCTAACCTCCTTTCCTTGAAAACAAACCACATTTTATTCTCTGCATCTCATACTGGTGTGCTGCGCCTCTCTGAAGAAAATCTGCAACACCATCTGACTTTTGCAGCAACCCTTAAGACAGGGGTAAATCTCAGTCTTGAGCAATGTATGACTGAAAGGGAAAAAAACCCAAATCAGTTTGCTATTAGTGCAGTTATCCTCCAAGCTCCAAGTCAGGTGACCAGTCTATTGGCTCAATTTTCTGTGCAGCAGTTTGGATATTTTTCCATTTTGATGAGACTGTATTTCTTGAAAACAGAGACAAAAAGCCAAACAGGGTGGGGAGCTGGGGAGGTTTCCAAGCAGCTCTGAGGGACAGCGTGGAAGAGATAGAAATGTCATAAATAATAGTGTATTTCTTTTTTCCAATAAATTTCTGAGTGGCATCAAAAAACTAAACAAAAAAGATATCTGCAATTCACTGTCCTGTCATTCAATAGCATTTCATGTAGCTCCGTGCTAAGCCCTTTTATTTGCTTCTTGTGGCTCGTACAAGAACCAGGAACACATTAGCCAGCCATGTATGCCCACTGTGCCACCACCTGTGCCAGCAGCTGTGCCACCTGAGTGTCTCCCTCTAGCCCAAGTGTGCAGGCCAGGGCTGGCACAGCTGGCAGCTCAGTCAGAGCCCCATTAGCCACCAGGTTTGATGGGAGGGTGCAAAACTGAGGAAAGTCCCATGTCTGCTAGAGCACTTCCCTGTCCTCAGATCTAGAATCTTGGCTTAAAAGCAAATTATCACTGACTTGATTTTGTGTCTTGCTGCAGGGGCTACTTTATATTTGTCTGAAAATGAGTGCTTATGTAGTCCTTGCCTCATCCTGAGTCAGCTCATACCTCCCTCTGCGCTAGAGATGGGAAAGCAATTCACCTGGATAGCCAGCTGTGCCTTGCAGAAGCTGAAGTATCTTACAGAAGCACCAAGAAAATAAGGCTGTGAACTACTTTTTGCAAAACCTTTTAATTGCCTTATTGAGAGAATGCAGCCAAGCCTACATGTAATTCCTTTCCGTTTTGTTGCTTTCTCTTTACAGCAATAAAACATATTGATATTCTTCTATATACTTCCATGGGCTGCCCTGAACTAAGGCACTTATTTCTCCCATCCTGATCCATAAAGATGATAAACCAACCTATTGCTGGCACTGATGTCATAATGAAGCCTAGTGTATATCTTTATATAATTACCCAAGCATGAGTTTGTGGATTTGTTGGTTTGTTTATTCTGTACATCCTTTGCCTTCTTGAGGACATGAAGACAGACTTTCCCCACCTAAAATATGCATATTCAGCCTTCTTTATGCACAAATAGTGCTTCCCTGTAGCTATCCTCCTCTAAATCTTCCAGGGACTCCAATGACCCTACCCACTTTATTTTTGGCTACAATGGCTACTATCATTAACCCTGCACTCAGTACTTTCCCTCCAAAGTATTAACCCTATTTCAGCCTCAACTGTCTTAAAAATCAACCCTATTAAGTTCCTACCCCTGATACCTGCCCCTTTTCTTCCCCACTCATAGCGCTACCATGCAGGCTGCCCCTGCCTTCCTCGTGCCTTTGGAGGGCTGCCTTTCTCGGAGGGAAATGTGCTTTGGGCAAGCCTTGCTCTGTGCTAGGGCAAATCTAGGACTTAGCACAATTGGAAGAGCCCTGGAGGACATTTCTGGGCTTGCTGTAAGGCACATGTGGGTCCCAGCAAAGCAGTGAGGACATTGTTCTTTCAGTTGTCTGAGATAATAATATTTGAGTAACTTCCTTCCTAACTTAAAAGCTGTGGAGTTTGCATGTTTATCTCTGTCTTACCTACTGAATGTCATTAAGGTCACTGCTATCCCAGAAAAAGTTGTATAAGAATTGGATACAGCACAGGATGAGGGCAGGGATGGTCCGTGCAGCACAGCTTTCCTATGAAGAGAGACTAAATAGCCCTGAGGTCTGAATGGAGAGACTGATGCAGAATGGGATGAAGAGCAGTGAAGTGATGATGGCCAGGGAAAATGTGAATGGAGAACAGTTTGCTCAGGGTCTTCACAATGCAGTGAACAACTGATAGCAAATCAGCGAAAGGAAACAATGGTTCGTGACTGTGTAGTTATATTGTGGTGGCGTTTACAGCAGATTGCTTCAGAGGCCACAAGAATTAATAAATTTAGGAGATTTGGAATTAAGCTTTGTTTATGGCTGCTAAAACTATTACGGTGTGAGAGCAGGTTTTGCATCAGGACATACTTAAACCACAGAGAGCTGGAAGAATGTACAGGGGAAAAGGCTTCATACTCTTTCCACAAACATAGTTAAGATGCATCTGAAGGAAAGATACTGGGATGAACAAACCATTAGTCTGACCTAACACAACTGTTCTGATGTTAATGAATTTGGGAGACTTACTGGAAGATTGGAAGGTGCAACTTGTGCTTCCTTCCTTGTATCTCATTTTTTCCATAGTTAGGACTAGTGGTAACAACATGGATTTAGCCACAGTGGTCAAATATGAGGTCACTTTTCTTTTGCCTAAGAGCAGTCTGTAGTACCTCAAAGCTCAGTTTAATTGTCCAGAACCCTGTAAGAATTGAAATTGAATAGGAAAGGGCCTTTCCATTAAAAACTGAGAAGTTCACTACTGTGTTACAGCAGCTGCTGAAGAATGATCTCTCCTGGCTGACACTCCATTTTCATACACAATTTATGGTGCTTAGTGTTAATATATGGCCATAAACAGATGCTGCTTTTCTCCTTGCATGTGATAATGAAGCTTGTGACAAAGCCAGGAGTACCTGATGAGAAGGAAAGGAAGCAGAAGTGTTTTCATTGTAAGGGTCACCTCACCACAGGGAGACTTTGGTGAATTAAGCACCTGCACAGTGTGTGACATAAATGGGGCTCAGATGCTGTCTTTGAACTCCCACCCTTTCCTTCCAGCTTTCCACTAATGCCTCACAAAGTGGGAAACAGAGAAATTATCCATGCCATTTGGTCCAGACAAATTCCAGATATCTACTTTCTCACTGTTATTCCAAATACTAATTTTTCAGGGTAGAAACAATTGAGAAACAACCACAGCAGACACGGCCAGACATCTAACACCTCTCTGGGAGAGGCTGGGGCCTGCCACAGCTTGGAGAGGGAAGTCTGATGGAGCATCCTCAGCACTGGCAGCCAGCCCACAGTGCTCACTGGCCCCTTCTCCAGCAAGTCCTCCTGGTATGCATTCCTCCAGGCTCTGCTTTGCCTCCATTCCCAGCAAATAAACAGCTCTTTGCAGCCCAAAAAGCCCACGCTCACCACCCACAGACTCCTGCACACTGGAGTCTGCTCCCTGCCGTTGTTTCCTACAGGGAAGTGGCTAAAAATCCCTCTGCTACGTTTTTCCACGAAAAGCGCCTGTTGTGATTGAGTATGTGCGCACGAGGGAGGTTTCCAAGCTTGAGCAATCCATCTGGCAGCAGCACGCTCTGCTATAAGATTGTTCCTGCAGCACAGGACCCAGAGCTGATTTAATTGCATTAGTCACCACCAGCAGCACCGCTGATCTTGGACCCAGAGTGCTGGCTGGCCAGCAAGCCTCGTGGTTATTTTAACTTTGTTTGCTTGACCTTTCCAGTGGTCCAGACCCCTCGAGGAGCTGAAGAATGCTTCATCCCCCGCTCTTGCCTCTGAAACGCAGAGCAGCCAGGGCCAAGTGTTAGGCTAAATATCAGGATGCACAGGCTGAGTAATGGTTCGTCTTCACAAGGGGAAAATTTGCCTCTTACTGACTGACTTTAAAGAAACCGGTTTTAGCATAGTGATTGAATTTGATGGGAAAGAAGGAAATGGAGCTGGCTAATGTTTATTGTTCTGAGGATCATTAAACATTTCTTTATTTTGTTTATTAGCTGTAAGTTTTCTTTATAGGCAAATAAATTCACAGATCTGCAGAACAGAACCAAAACCTGACATTTAGAGCCAGATTCAAGTTTTCCCAAAGTTTGTGAGTTTTCAACTCATGTTATCCACTGATTTAAGCAGGATATAAGGAAAGAAGCTGAAAAAGTTGTGTCCTGGGAAAAAGTTTTTGAAGTCCAGCAGGTAGCAGTCTCTTTCAGGTAGATCATTCAAAGATACATATTGTGTATGTAATATGTTACTTGCTGTGATTCCTAACACTGTAGACAAAGCATTGCACAATTTTAAGTAAGTCTCCAAAAAGTACTTCTAAAAAGCTGTTTACTGCCAGACCATTATTTTTTTAACCTCTTAAGCCAAACTCTCTCATTCTGCGCAGCATCTGGGGAGGAAATTATTGCTCAAACTGCCAATGTCAAGGTAGATGCCAGACAAACTTAGCTGCGTAGCTAAGTGAGTGATTCCTCATTCATTGCTGTCTGAACAGCAAACTTGTCCTGGAGTCCTGTGCTCCTCAGCTTCCAAGAGAGCACTTGTCAGAGCTAAGGTGACACAAGAATTTGTACATAAGGAGCCATAACACAACTTGCTTTAATTTGGGAAGAATTACTCCTCTCATCAACTGGGTTACTGTCACGTGGCAGGTTCAAAATTAAAATGAAACTAGAAGAAATTTACATCAAATGATCTATAAAACTGTGATACTAACGCACAAGTCATATAGAAATAAGGATAAAATAGATAAAATTTATTAAATTATACCTGATATTATGCAACTCCATACCCTATGGAGTTTGAAAGACCACCAGAAAACCCATAAATCTGATAGCCCAAAACAGGCTACTACAGGATTCAGATCTCTGTTTAAATAACCTTTTTCTTCCAATATCTTGACAAGTTCTGACAATTTATTATTTTTAAAAGATCCCACACCACTGAGTTTTGAGGATGACAGTGATGATCTAAATGTTCTAGTGGGATATTTGTTCTTCAACAATGACCTCATAGGCTGATGCTTCCGAAGTAGGACTAGTTACTTCTTGCGTTAAGGCTGCTCTTAGCTGGAAATACTTTACTGTTTGAAACTTCCTGATTAATGCTTCTAGGGATTCTGTAAATAGCTGGGGAGGAAAACATCTGTGCTCAGATAAAAGACATTTGTGGATTTGCTGTCGGAGATGTGCAGTTCCCAGAGCAGCATCACTAAGTGACTCCTGTAAACCAAAGGAGATGACAGTGAAAATGATGCCTGCAGTCACACAGGGAGCGAGAGGGACAAACAGATTGCCACATGCAGACCCTGGTTCTGGAGAGTCTGTACTCTGGCAGACTATCCAGTGAATTTTTTATTAGGAAGAAAGATAACATTTAAATTCCTCCAGATTTGTTTTTGCTCGGTTTTACTCTAACCAGGGAGTCAGGGCAAGCAGCTGTATTTTCAAAATTCACATTTTTATAGTGTGAAATTGCTTCACAGTGTTATGGGCGGGGAATGAGCTGAGGTTAGGTTTTATCAGAAAGGTAACTTTTCAGACTTAACTTCTTTTAGCTAACTAAAACATGATAACTTTTCTTCCTGTACTGCCACATAAAAATATATGGTATGGCCTCTGTCCCAGCTTCTGAGGTTAAGAGCTCCAACTCCAGCTCCACTCTGAAATGTTACTCTGTAAAAAAAAAAAAGCATCCATATTTATTGGTTCTAAGTCACTCAAACCTCAGATCTACTCACTTAAAAAAAAAAAAAAAATTTTTCTAGCTTCTGGTGCTTAAACTGCACCTGGCTCACAAATCATCTCTCACAGGCTTCGGCTGTACCTTCACTGCGCTTGTGAGGCATCTCAGTGGGACAGGATTATGGATGAGGCAGTCAGTGCCAGGAGGAACACAGCCTGTCTTTCACAGCCCTGAGAGCGTCTGAAGGGCTGGCAGTCCTATAAAACAGCTTTTTTTAGTCATAAGCTGAATGCATTCAATCTGCTGGTCAGCTCAAACATTCTGGAATTCACATGAGGTTGTGCCAAATACAACCTCATGTTGTATTACACCCAAGAGCAGAGGTGAGTGCTGGTACATGTTCATCAGGTAGTTAATGGAAAAGGTCACTATTCTCCCTTTAATGAGCTGGGCCACCTCCCTCACAACACCTCTGGCTTTCTCTCCAATGTGCCTCTCAGCAGAGACAGTGCAGTTATGTTACATGAACCACAAAGTCCTGCTAGAGGGAAGAAATGTCTCCATGGGTAGGTAATTTAAGTGACACTATTTACTTTTTTAAATGTGGTTTCATGAACTTATAACAGGAAGTCATCTCAGAAGACAGATCTCTCACGGCTTTCTAGTGCACCAGGGAAAGGTGAAGACCCCACAGGACATGGTGGCTCCCAGGGAAGGAGCTGAGCCTGCAGCCACAGCTGTAAGGAGGATGTGCCTGCATCCAGGGAGCCACCAGCCTGACCCTCAGGCCACCAACCACTAGCCTATCTGCAGGAAATGCTTGGGCCCAGCTGCTGGAGAGGCTGGGAGACACTAAAATATATGTGGGGAATGTCAAGTCCATGCTGGGTGCAGAGGGGAGCATGGAGCAGCAAGGACAAAGGCTGAAGCAGGTTCCAGGAGCCAAGCTGAGACCACAAGCACAGCAGCACCTGTAGCTGGGCTCAATTAAAAAAGAAAAGGAAAAAAAAAACAAAAACAAACAGGCGGGGATGGCTCATGTGATAATTGCTAATTAGCTCTTGTTTGCAGGGAGTTTGGGGGTTTGGTCAGAAGCAGGCAGGGAGCTCTGAGCTGGTTTTGCTGAGGTAAGCTCTATGTTGATGTTAAGGTACTGTGCAGTGGGGTCTGCTCTGGGGAGGGTGAGCAGGTTTTAAGGTCTTTTAGCTTTAGTTATAAGCTTTCATTGTGGTTTAACTCTTTCTGCTTGCCCAAGAATTGGTGGAGGTCTCTTAGCCTCTTTTCCTTTTCAATGTGTTATATTTCTCTTTTGTTATTTTTAAAATTATTTCTTTTTCTTGTCTATGCTGTCCTACAAGGTTTTACCTTCCAGATCTGCTTTGTCCCTTCAGGAACATGGCAATTTTTCTCTCTCATCTATGTACATGTGATTCTGCCTATAACTAATAATAGGGTTTCATGTTTTGCCACACAAGGTCATTTTCCTTGCATTACAAACATTCATAAATGTCCTATTCTGAACTGTTTTGATCTGTGCTCTCACTTAGCAAGCTGATAAGAAACTATTTTGTTGAAAAACTGCCCATATATTTTCAAGCAGTCCACTTTAGAGAGGAAAAAATTTGGCAGGTGCTTAATTTATTAAATGAATGTCAGTGCAATTATGCTTTTAAATGGGTGAAATCTTTCACTGAGGGGAGTCATATCTGCCTAGTACAGGCCATCAAAGTCATCACAAATTGCTTTTAAGTGTCAAAACCATGCTAAAGAATCGCTATGTGACTTCTAAATGCATTGTCATTTTAAGCTATAAGAGCTAAACTGTCCCCTACCCCTTTAGGAAGGAAGATATAATTTATTAACCACTACATCTTCCCCATATAAGAGTTTAAGATGGTCTCTGGCGCTGTAAGCATGTTTTGCACAATGCTGAACCAGGAAGTTCAGGAAGGAGTTATTTCAATTTTATTTCGAGGTTAAGAGGTACCTGAACCTTTATCGTGGGTTGTAGGAATGCATGTCTATGTATATTGTTTCTAGTTCACTTAAATCTCAGTAAATAGGGTTATGCTTACAACAACAAAAATAATTTTGAAAGTTGTAGTAGAAGGCAAGAGAGACTAAGTAGGATATTTCACAGCACTAAGGAAAAGATAATGCCTTCTAATTAGGATGTCGCTGTGAGGTGCATGGGACCAGCCTCCCATTTAAGCTCACCAGTGGCATGAAGGAGAAGAGGTTGAGTTCCCACCAGCTGGTGCTGGCACTGTGTGCTGTGGAAATTAGAGGGAGGTTTTTCCAAAAGAGGGGGGAAATTAATGTCACAAGATGGATGAAGACTACACTCCTTGTTGGTTTTGTTTTATTATTGTCGTAGCTGCAGGGAGCACGAGACCATTGACTTCAGCCTGACCCAAGCTATAATTTCTGTATGTGGCTGTAATTTCTACCATCCCTTATTCTGGGGAGATTTACCAGAGCATCATTTCTTGAAGTGACAGCACTTGTAAACAGATAATGATGGATTACCTGTGGGAATTACTTCTCCTATATGTATTGCTGTTGGAGGGTAATATCTACCAGGTAGCTGGCAGCTGCAGCAATCCATTGAGGGCAGAGGGACTAAAGAAACTAACTTTCATTCCATTCTTCATGCCCTGCTACAGCTTGACTTTTGGTGGACAGCTCTGGGACTAGTATAGGAAACATGCTGTTTGCATTTCCCGTACAGTGATATGCTTAAGCACCACATTTGCTGAAACAAGAGGCTGGGAGGTAAGAAGGAGAAGAAAAGGGGGACAACTGTAACTTTCTCCCACATAGAGGTGTCAGCACTGCACACTCACTCTGTTCCCTTCTGCAGCACTGATTGTATCTCCAAAGCTCTCTAGCAAATCCATTCATGCAATGCCATCTGCACTTACCATCTCACAAAAACATCTGTCAAGGTCTGATTAAAACCAGGACATGTTGCTTGTCAAGAACCAGTCTAGGATATCAAAGGATCAGGCTGGTAGAGCCAGAATGCTCTCTGGAGATGAGTACAGGTTTTTCAGGGATGGAGCTGCATCCAGTTTCAACTTCTGCCAGCACTCACAAATGTTCTCCCCACCAACAGGCAATCCTTGCTTGTGCTGCCAACCACCTGGCTAGACAACACCTCAGCTGCTCCACTGACACCCCCTCATGTAGCACCACACGCCCCCATCCTGCCTGCCAGCCTTCTTTGGGATATGCTCAACAGCTTGAGTGTTGAGAACATATTTACCATGCTTTCAGAAGAGAGTTCTTTAAAAATAGAAAACAGGTGTCTTTACTTTTTTTTTCTCCCAAGTCTCTCTCCTAAATAAGCATGTTGAGTAAAGAACTGTAAAAATGATGCTTTCTTCTCCCCTTGCTTTCAACTCTAACAGACATCTTTAGAATCCAGTCTGGTCAAAAAAGCCAGAAGTCGCAAAGGTTTCTTTCCCATCTCACAAAAGTGCAGTCTTCTGCTGACAACCAACAAGATCATGCATCTGTTGCTTATCATCATGTTCCATGGACTTAAGGACATTTCAAGCACCTCTTTTTATGAAATGCAGAACAAACTTAGTGGGTTTTCTGTATCACTCACTGAAGGTTTCAGACACACCTACAGTAAGCCAACAAACATCAGCTTTTAATAAGCTTTTAAATAACAGTTTAGTTATTTCTATGGAAGAATATTTTATTAATCTTCTGTATTGTGGAAAAAACCTGCTTTCATTGGAATACAGAAGGCATGTAACATTCTTCTAGTATTAAGATATGAAACATGCATGTCTTGGCTTGGAGTTTGTTGAATCTTACCACAGGACTCATGCTTGGCAGTATTTTGAGGTTGGGGTGTTTCTGTTCTTGTTTTTCTCTTAAGTGGACACATTAGTGAAAAAGGGCCTAACATAAGGGAGGACAGATGCTGGTAATGTCTAGGAGCTATTAGGTATCCATGTGAATAGCTGGGTCTTTTCTAGTGAAATGGCCCTCCCCTTCTACCAGGGCCTGTCAGAAGAATTAAGAGGCCATGTTTATGCACCATCGTGCTATGTGTGCTATGTCTGTGATTTCTGAAGACAGCTACCTCTACCCTACCCCGAGAAAGACTGCTGTGATGAAAAACACGGGTAATAGTGAGAACATTTTGCACAGGCAGGAGTGCAGGAGTCTCGTTTGGGATATGGCTGGCACTGAAGTGTGAGTGAGGAGCAATCAAGTGGGCACAGTGGTGCTTAGCTTGGCTCCATAGCTGAGGTGCAGAGCTGCTCAGGTTGCTCTATGCTTCACAGCTGTGACATCCCCAGAGAGCTCTCCTTCTGCAGCACTCAGCATCCTACCCTGAGACAGGCTCCAGAGAGTCACACCATGCTCTGCACCACAGCAGGAGCCTCTGCAGAGCTGGACAGCTGAGCAGAGCACAGCAAAGGTGTCCAGTGACAGAGCTCTTACACTGGGTGTAAGAGATCCTGGCTGGGTTCTGACCTGAGCTGCTGGGCTGTCTCTGTGTCACGCTCCTACGTCTCTGCTGTGCTGGTAACTTTTTAGGCCAGGACTCCTGCCCAGAGCCTCCCAAAAGCTGAGCAGTGCTGTGTTAGTGGGGGAGTTGAAGGGAATGACCCCACTCATAATTTAAATACTCAAAACCACAGGAATTCGGTCATAAGGGTGTTGACTGCTACACTTCTAGAAGTGTGAACTGTCTTTTATGATCATACTGACTTTTTTTCTTGATACCAGACTCAAGCCCTCTGGGAATTTGACTTTTTGAATATATAGATTAACATACATATAGACTAAGTGGTGTTGTCATGACCCAGTTTCTGTAATGCTTCTAGTTGAGTGCTGGATCTTAGAATTTGAGGAACCTTGTTCACAAGTTAATGACAAATGCAAGATACCACATAGTACAGCAAACCGAACAAGAGGTTTCATCCGTGACTTTTATCACGCAGTGTCCCCAAGCTCCTGAGTCTACATGTAGAGACTGAAATGCCAACCATATTTTCAGACAGATGTTTGCAAGTGTCCATCTTTACCTTTCTTGACTACCTGTTCTACAGTGTAAATGCTGCAAGAATTCCCTAAGGGTTCCCACGCAATAAAGCATTAGCTGGTGGCCACTCCTCTCCTCCCCTTACTTTAGTAAGTGTGAAAGAAGAGGTGCAGAGAGGGACTCCAAAAACATATTAGGGTCTCCTGAGAGAAGGTCTTGCATGAACCTACTCAGAAATATTGTTTATTAAATGTGCTCTGGAAAAATCTGCAAAGTATGTGTCATTTGTATCAAATCATGCTAAATACCATGGAGGTTGCAGAGTTTTGTACATGGAACAGAAGTAAAGCCAGATTCATGAGGCATTTAGCAAAACCAACACAAAGCTTGATTGTTGGGTTTATTTTTCTCGTATTAAAAAAGCAGATAAGGGTTCAGGATATCTAGCAGCATGCTAACTTTAGGAAAATAATGCAGGAAAATCTTTAAGGGGCAATGACAAATAGAGTTTCTGTGAGCACTACCTCTTGGGCTCGTTTATATTTAGATCTCTTTCTCAAAATAATCTGTTTTATTGTGTCTGAGTGTTTCTCCTATCCCTATTTAAAACCTGAGACAGAGTCTTAAAAAAAAAGGATTAAAAAAAACGGTCAGTAGCCAATAACATGCAAATAAAAAGGTGATACAGGAGTCTAGCACATTTTTGTAACTAGCAATTTTTTTCATTAGAAAGGAGGTAGCATATATTCCAATATAAAATACATATATACTATGTGCATACTCTACACATACATTCCTACATGTAGTTTGGCATTTAAGTTTGGATAATTTTCAATGAATGACCTAATAATCTTTTCTAAGCTCCACCTCCCAGTGAGTATGCCTCACTGCTTCTTGGTATGTCTACATTTTCTTCATCACTGAAGCTCACAGTGCACACTAAAACATCCATTGCCAAGAGAAATAATGTTCCTCGTGGTGTTTTTAGTGATAAAATTGGGGTTTTAAGGCTCAAGTGCTAGTGCTAAATTCATTTACAGTTACTTTTGGTATTGTAAAATGTAGGGCAGTGCATTCTCTTCAGAAAGAACATGATAACTTTGGTAACAAAAAAACACTTTTCCACTCATTTTTGTCAAACCTTCTATATAGGAAGGAGGCAGCCTGCAGAGAAACTGTTGGAAACTCATTTCAAAGGCAGGTTATAGATGATTGAGGACAGATACAGTAAAATCTGGGATGAATGATCTGTCCCAAACCCAAAAGATTTTGAAGGAAAAAGCTTAACCAGTTGGAAGAAAACAACAGATGATTTTGTCAGCTTGAATCAAGCAGCAGAGTAAAACCCAGTTTCTTGGGAATGCGTGAAAGGAAGTATTTCCAAAAAAAAAAAAGAGAAATTAAATAAGGATGCTGTATCCAGATGGTCAAAATCACATAATGAAAAACTGTCTTCTGCAGGTGGAGATTGCCAGCCTTTTTAAAAGTGGTAATGTCAACCCTCATCAGCCAAGCAACTGCAGAACTGGGTAGGACGCATCAGAAAAACATGGAAGCACCATATTTTCCCCAGTCACTCAGTAGATGTCATTTCCCACTGTCTCAGTGCTGAAAGGTGCTATTTTCAGAGTGAAACAGTAAAACTGAGCTGCTGACCTCCACATCCATTCACAAGAGATTATTGCCAGTTTTGCATAACTAAAAGTAGTGATTTCCACTCAGCCTGGTTTTTTGTTTGTTTGTTTTTGAGGGGGGTTGTTTGGTTTTTTTGAGGGGTTTTTTGTGGGGTTTTTTTTTGTTTGTTTGTTTTGTTGTTTGGTTTTGGGGGGTTTTGTTTGTTTAGTTTTGTTTTGTTTTTAACTCTTACATTTCCAGGAGGACAGAACGTCTTAGACATTTCAAAAACAATAAAACAGATACAAATGTTGGTAGTGAAATCTCTGAAGAGAAAAATGGAGCTAGTTCAGAAGTCCTGGCTCCAACTCCTTCAGGCTCTGGATGCCCTCTGGAGAAAACCACATGTGTTTCTGTCACTGCTATGGGATGAAGATTTAGGAGCCTCTGGCAGTCAAGGAGGAGGGATTGCTGGCCTCAAAAGTTCCAGATATTTGAAGCTTTCCTACCTTGTAAGGTAAAGGTCTAAGTAGAGCTCTTACGACTGCCTTACCAGGTCTTTAGGTACTGGATTTGTCAGATACTACAGATACTAACTCTATTAAAATGCATGGACCAGCTGATTCACATGAGAGCACTGGCTAAATAATAATAAACCTTCAAAAAGAAATTACCTTTCATTTTGGGATAAGTGAACCCATTTCCATCTCCCAGCTCTAGAATATTTTTCTAGATAGCCTTGAAAAATTGTTGAGCTCATCACAAATATACAGAAAAGAATAACTTATGAACATATTTTTGGTAAATCTTTTTCTATTCAGAAAAATTTCTATTCAGAAATACCAAGTAAAATCAATTTGATTGTACGATCAGGCTGATTCAGTGCCCTAAGTGGAACATACACATATTCTTGTCTTTAGGTGCATTTTCTTTATTAGCTAACTTGACTAAAATGATCAGCAGTTGAACAGTTAACAATGTGCACATTCTGTCATCTTCAGATTTCAGAGTACTGTAAAGGTGTGAACAGGTCATATAGATTGAAAATTATTCTTTTGATAGTCTTTGGCATCTTGAACATAAGACTACATGAGTCCCATTTGATTCATGTCTTCAATGATTTCTTCACAGCCATGACCCTGAGGAACATAATTTTATTTTAAATGGGATGTGAAAATTCAGAGCACTGACTTGACACCAAATTTAGTAATGACATAAAATACCGTGTGAATGCAGCACAAGAAATCTAAGAATTCAACTGAATGGGCCCTTCTTCCTTCCACGTTGTTTTCTCCCTGTCATACTTAAGTTCAGGTTGTCATTTGTTTGTGCAGTAAGCTAGCTTCAGCTATCATCTCTCAACTCCTCCTGCCTGTTTATTTCCATCTCTGTGAAATATCTATTGCTGTTTCTTATACTCTTTTATCCTGTGGCATATGGCTTTTGTTTACATCGTAACAGAAGTAAGTAGTAGGATGTGTTTGCACAAGCCTTACAGGCATGCTCCTGCTTGGGTTTCTCAGGTGTTAATTACAGCTGCTGGTGTTTTGTAAGCAAAGGCCTATGTTTCTGGTTGAACAGAATGTTCTACAACAGATAGAGAGTCTGTGTCATTTTGGGACTATTAACTCAGATGAGCAGTTTATTTTCCTCCAATAATAAATGTATTTCACATCTTCCTTCTCTTGATGTGATCTACAATTCTGTACCTCTGCCTATAACAAGGCATAGATACAAATTAGTCACTTGGCAGAAGCCTTGCCAGATTAAAATCTGTTTTCCTGTCCTTAAAGCTGCTGTCAAACAATTTGTCACTTGTTAAAATACAGAAGTATATAGTGGTCTTAACACTGCAGTACTTGATTTACAGGTGAACATTTTCCCCCTGTGCAAGGTGTAGGAGATGAGTGTTGAGCCTTACTCTTGCCTCAAACAATTTAAACTTGGATTTACCACTTTTCTGCAAAGCTCCCTCATTCAGAGCTTGCTGGTCCCTGCTCCTGGGCCCAGGGATCTTTGAGTCCTTATGCAAAGTGGAACACCTGTAAAGAGGGTCAGGGTGGGAACGTCACCGTGGCTGAGAGGGAGCTGAGCCCTCGTGTTCAGTTTTCTTTGTGCACTGAACAGCCTGATAGGAATCACCAGTGAAAACAAAACCTCTTTGCCTGTCTGTCTGCCACTTGAGAACTCTGAGGAAGATGTTGTCAGTCCACTTTTGTGGCAAGAAATTGGGGATTTATTACAATTGAAACTACACCCACAAACTGTGCATACTGTGACTTACTTCTCCCAAGAAGTACTGAGAGGATTATGTGTGTGGAATTGTATTTGCAGTTAAATAACTCTTCTGAGCTGCTTCTGGGCAAGCCTCACTAGTTATGTCTGTACTGCTTAATAACTGTGGCAGGAAGCAATGCATGATGTATCCTGTCCTGGTCCTCCTGGAGCCCAGATTCCCTCTAAGCAGAATGTTCTGCACAGGGTTCTACCCTGCACCTCCTCAGGGTCTGCTGCACTCAGGGCTCAGGAGGCAACAGGTAGCTTTTGGGGAGAAAGCTCACTATTTCTATTGCTGCAGAGGAAGACTGCAGAACAATATTTTTTTTCCCCCTGCTTACATTAATGGCTGCTTATTTGAGCCATAAGGTGCTAATGGCTTGGGAAAAGAAAAACAGACGTGCCTTGCAATTTTTTAAAAATATGTACCTATGGCTTTAATGGTCAAGAGGAGTAAAATACATGTGATGAATAATGTCTGGCTGGTCACAGAGAAGTTCGGCACCTGGCACTGGATTATGGAAATGGGCATGTGAAAACTTGACAACTGCAGCCTGCCCATTCTGTAAGCAGGAACCTAGGCTTCCTAAACTTTTAAAGGAATTTCCAGTGGTTTTAAATCCCTTCTAACCCCCACAGGAAAGGCTCTGTGTCAAAGCTGAGTATTTGTTTGATCTGCATCACTACTGTACAAGATGAGTTTTGCCTGTCACCTATAAATTTATTCATACTTTCCGTGTTTGGAAACCACTTCCACGATAGCTATATCTGTAATATCAAAACACCAAAGGAATTGCAGTTCTGTAAACTGTTACTTCTTTAATCAGCTAGATTATATTCAACTAAATATGCATTATCTTAAAGAAAGAGTTGATACACTAAAAGGTGATAAATAAGCTATTTTTTGTAGTGGAAAGGGAATTAAAACACAATGCATAATATTTATATTTCCATAATGTGTAAAACTGGAAGAAACTGGAAGTTTTTGGAAGAAAACACAAACCCTGCAACTTGAGTTCGAAAAATTCATCCAGTCATTCAGCTACTTTAATGTGATGCATAGATGACATAGAACACTATTTTCTTTTCTCTTTTACTTCTATTAATAACAGTAAGCAGTAAGAAAAACCTTTAAGAAAAACTAAAAACCAAGCTATGTCAAATCACGACAGCAAGGTAAGTTATTCAGTAAGCTAGTCAGAATTCATATAGAAAGACAATATTGATTTTATGAAAAGGCTGAAATGAGAAGATATAAAACTTCCTTTTGTCAGATAGACTTTGGGGGCTAACTACTTCAACCACATTCAGAAACAAAAACTGCACTTCTAAAAAGAAAAATATATCAATAACTAAACAGAATGACCATGACACATTTATCTCAGTAACAAAGCTTCTTTCATGGAAATGACAAAAAAAGAACATTTATGGTAGGCAGAATGATCCATTGGAATAAAAAAATAGATGCACATTTTGGTCTAACTTCTGCTTTTTTCCATGGCAAAATCAATGAACTATGGTGTATAGTAGATTAGTTAATTAGGTAAGATGTCAAACCCCATAACGGATGTAAGATTTGATTTTTCAAATCAGTTCTGCCTGTGAGAAGTTTCACAACAGTAAGTACTAGTGATTAAAATGTCAGCATGAGGGACTAATGCAGCTTCTACCAATCTAATAACAGAATGTAACAATTACATGCTTGGAAAGTCCACATAATGACAAATACAAATTTCAAATTATTTTAAAGAGTGATTTAAACAGAAATCTTAAAAAATAAGCACTAAGTTCCAGGAAGGTGGTCTCCACATGGGGCCCTTTTTAAATCAGTACATACTCTGCAGCTGCCTTTGCAGCATGTTTACCATTCTGCCAGCCAGAGAACCTGTGTTTGGGGACTGTGTCAGATTTTCTGTGTCTGGCTTTTGCAAAAATTGCACACGTTCTGAACATGATGCATTTGCAATTTTTTAAAATACTCTTCAATCCTCAGTTATTTGCATTCTTCAATTACCAGCCAGCCAAATCCCAACAGGACTTGACAGTTTCAATGACAGCAATTTATTCTCACTTTTATGGCATAACATAAACCATTGCAGAATTCCTGTAGGCTTTACCTCTTAATGTACCACTTGCTTTCAGTATAAGACCCAGCCCTTTCTTCCTGGTTCAGTCTTGTATTACTGTTTCCAAGAGTACAAGGAATGTGTTGCATCACTCAGTGGTGACAGCTCAAAAGTGAACTTTGCAGTGGCAGTTTAGGTTTATTTGATAGTCAGCCTCTTCTTTAAAAGATGAAGTGACATTTTGTGTATTTCATATTTACCAAAATGAAGACTCTTGGAAAATAGTGGCAATGGAAGGTTTTGGGGCCTCTGAATTTGGAGATTTTCCTCCTGTAACTTTTTTTGCATTCTTCTCCTGTTTAGCATCTTCTTCCTTTTGCTTTCATTGAACTAGCACTCTATCTCCTTGCAAGAATACACCTCATCCCCTTTTGTTATTATTATGGCTGTGTTCTGCACACTTCAAGACTTCTGATATTTTCGCAAAAACTTTTCTTTGAAGCACTGCAGCCCCTGAAGCAACTTCTTCAAAAATTCCTTCTAGCTGGACGTGCTGCCAAAGCAGGTAGGTGATTACTCCTTTCAAGATGGAGACAGCTGCAAAGCATGCTCAAAGTGCAAACATCTGTCAGCCTCTCTGAAGCAAAGAACTCAGTTGTAGGCAGCAAGTTCAGCGTCTCAACTTCTCACCACAGACATCCCCAAAGCATTAACACGTTTGCATATTCACTCAGTAAAGGACAGTTAGCGTTTAACTTTGGAGACACTGGACAAACTTTGAGAATTCTCACCTTGCTATCATCAGCTGATCTTTCCTCTCTCTAGTTAGCGTGCAGTGCTGCAGGAGAGAGATGATTTCTACTCACTGTAGAAATCACACTATGAGTAATTTCCCTTGAAAAACATAAGACAATGATGTAAATGTTATAAAATGTTTCACAGTCACCCTGCCAAACTTCTTTGGGATCTTCCAGCCGTGCTTTAATATACAAAGGTCTTGAGCTGTGCAGAAAAACAGCACGTGGGGTACTCATGTGCCTCCATCATTCCCCATTTAATAACTCCCACCATTAAGCAACGTCATCCCAAGACTTCTGAAACTATATTGCATTTTTGGCTTCTCAGAATTTTCCCAGCTGTGAAACTTCTGTAAAATTACTATCATCGCCCCCTTCTAGCTTTGGTTTCTTATTTACATTCCATCTATTCAATGGAACAGACCTTTAAAACAGAGCCAGGGGGTGGGAAGTAGGGGCATCCTAGTGGAAGGAACACCTGTCCAGTTGAGATACAGTAAATATGTGGGACTGTCTTCAGGTGAGTTGTGGCTCTGCCCCAACAGCAAATCATATGCAAATGGATTTAGATTTCCATGTCCACAAGGTTAGAGAAATTGAAATGTCTCAGCTATCGTATAGGATGAGGTGCAGTTACATGAACTTCAGCTGCTTACTAGTATTAGAAAATTTGATTAGTAATTAATAGGTAATAAGAGTCTTCATCATATCCTCCCTTACGAATTCAGAGAACACATCTGAAAGGCCTTCGCAAAAAATAGAAAATAAAGTGAGTTGCAAAAGGGAAATGGGAGAGAATGTATCCTCTGTAATAAGAGATGAATGTTTGTCATTAGTTTAATGAAGGGGCCACAGAAACCTCCTGCAGCCCCCCATTAGTCTAACAGTTAGTCCATTGTGTACATATACAATACACAGTCACTTGTCCTTGTGAGGGATCATGTCTGGGGTCAGTCCAAAGGCTAGAAATGAAGCCATTTCTACAGTTCTGAAGCTTAGACTTAAAGCATCAGGAATTTAAAAAACAAAACAAACTCCACCCAACTTTTGACTGCCCTATTTTTCTAAAATTGCATCTCATCCCTACAACAAACATTCTTCTTTGGTTTTGTCTGAGAGCTTGGTCTAATCATGATTTATTTCCACCTAGTATTTATGTTTCTGGTTAAAAGGAGGAGAGTTTTCAAGACATCAGTGTTCAGCTTTGCACCTACTTCCCCTGGCTTGAGCAAACATACCACATTTATATGTTAGAGAAGACAGACATTTTGGTCACTTGTGTGAGCAGTACATGCAGTTTTGCAGAATGGGAAAATTTTAGCTTTCCATCTTGAGAACATTTAGAGGTACAAAGCTGTCATTTGGAAGGGGAACTCGAATAAAGATAAAAGGTGCAGTTTATCCTCTAACTGCTATAGGATCCACAATATGGGTGCTTATGATAGAACATCCATATGGGTGCTTCTGATAGAACACTCAAGCCAACAACAAGTAAAGTAACTATTAAAATGTAATTTTGAGGAAAAATGTTACTCTTACATACAAGCCAATCAAATCTTTGAATTCAATGGGAGAATCACGCTTTTATCCTGTATCATAATTTCTTCCACAGCTTCATACACATGTTGTAGTTTTTTCCTGACCTGGGATCAGACACAGATGATTGCAGTAAGAATAATTCTTCATCACGTTGTGCTTGGCACAAGGAACCCCGGCTGAAATCCAGAAAAGTGGAGATGCAGCTGGTGCAATGTGCAGATTTGGAGAAATAGCCTGGTCCTGACACCCTTTTCTGGTTATCTGTCCTGAAGGAAAGGGGGATTTACATACCACATAATCTCCATATGTATTTGGGGGTTTCCATTATGCAATTCAGGGTGAGATTTCCTACCCAGATGCACATCTGTCATCTCCCGTCCTTGAGCCAGCATAAGACTACAAATGTAAGAGGTCTGTAACTCATCCGAGGGTGTAAGCAGGGATGTCACACACAGTCCTTGAAAAACACCCTGCTTTCCATGGATAAATATCATGAAATAAAAAGGCAAGGCTGAGGAGAAGGCAAAATTATCTTTCTTTTAGGGTAAATTAACATTCTTCATAAAGTTACAAACATATACAGTCTTTTTGATTTATGCTGTGAATATGAAAAAGCAACATTTAAGCAGATCTTCAAAAGATGCAGTGTACTGTTCTTATAAATGCAAATGACATATGGTTGAGCCTGCTTGTGTTAATTGGAGATAAAAAGAAAGGAAAAAAAAAGGTGACATCTTTTGAAAGAGCCTCCCATTAGGGCAATACGAGCTGCCTTTACAAGGTGTGATGTTGAAGTCTGGCTTAGCTCAATCAGCACACATGCAGTCCCACTGAAACTGCTAAGGTTGCTGCAGCAAGAGACAGGGAAGTAAAACATAGTGCCAACAAAATACCAGCAGCAACAACAGAGTAGTTTTTTTTATTTCATCAAGCAACAGAAATCAGTCCAGTTGATCATAATTTTTACCGTTTTTTTAAACTCAAGTCTCTAAATCAGGAGATTACTCAGCTGGAAGCCCAGTATAATGAGAATATATGCTTTCTTTTTCCACAAGAAT
Organism: Leptocoma aspasia; assembly: GCA_013399835.1. Lineage (NCBI taxonomy): Eukaryota > Metazoa > Chordata > Aves > Passeriformes > Nectariniidae > Leptocoma > Leptocoma aspasia. Next base: position 1,580,947 of record VXAX01007363.1, on the reverse strand, counting down.
TGGAAGTGGTATGATCTAAGACTGACAACTCCAGCATCTGGGAGTGCTTAAAGCAATTCCTAGTTTTGCTCCAGTCATGTGGCTCTAGACAAAGACTGTACAAAAATCAAACTGGTTCAGAGGAAGTCCCCCTGTTGAATAGGACTCAACAAATTGAGCAAGGAGACTCTGATTTATTTGCCTTTATTCATTATAAATGAATTACATTCCTTCTCCTCTTGCAAATGCTTGTCTGCTATTTTTGTGTAAACATTCATGACTATGTTAATTGTGTTGTATCTTTTTATAGCCATTTTATAGATTTTATTGCTCTACTTTAGGGGTCCTAAATATTTGATTTATATAGTATACTTTTTCAATAGGCATTTTCATAAGCATTATCTTCCAGATGTACTTTGTATAGTTTCAAAAGAAATGCATACCGCATTCCAGAAGTACTGTTGCCAAAGAATCTAATTTAAATGTGGAAATACTTTATGATATGCAAATCTACTTTCTGCTTTGCATATTTCACATTTTAACAACAACATGAAACTGCAAGAGTAGCAAGAATTAATTACTTGAGAACTATTCTTACTGAATTAAAAAAAATTAATAAATTCCATATTTCCCACAGTTATTCTGCAAGCTGATACTGAATAAAACTATTCTGACTGTATAGAATCAAAATGAAGCATTTTGATACTTTACATACAACTTCAAAACTTTCAGCTTTATATGTGTGTGCGTAAAGGAAGGGATGGGAACCCAAGAGTCTATATGTAACCATCTGGAAAATGAGTCAAAAAACTAAGTTAAAAAAAAAGAAATCTCTAAGCTGTTGCAATAAGCTGCCTGAACTAGTCTAAGTCAGCATTTTGCACCTACAGGTACCTCATATATGTGTGTGCATACTTGTATACAAGACAGTGCTTTCATCCTAGGTGCTCCAATGTTTACCAGTCCCTCATGTGAGGGGGGAAATTATCAGATATTGGTATGCAATTGGTATGTTAATCTGTTGGCTTGCTGGTTTTAAAATTTGACCTTCCATTTCAGTTCTCAGCCACACATCACCTCTCTTCAGTCAAAAGCTTCCTGGTAGAACTGAGTGCCTGGAAGACCAAGTTACTAATGCAGCAAATGCACACAGCTCTGAGGGACATCCCCTCCTCTGTGGCTCAGGAGGGAGGCTTGTGTCCAGTATGGTGTGCTTCTGGTTTGGGGCTGGGAGCAGCAGGACGTGGGCAGCCAAAGGAGGAGCGAAGCAGTTTGACACAACCCATGCACTGAATGGCCACCACGCTTGTAGGAGGTTAGGAGATGAATTAGCCTGATTCACAGGCTTTACAATAAACTCCATCCTCTTTGTAAATCCTTTTTCATACACTGTTTTTTCCAAAATTTGATGTGACATATGTAATGACATCCCTGTAGCAGATCGTACAAAAGCAGCCAACGCACAACTCTATTTTTGGTTAATACCACTTTCCCAAGCAAGGGATCCATGCTACAGAGCTTACCATTAGATGACTTCTTGATATGTGAACAAACACTATTTCTGAAATAATTTGATTATACCCAATCTGTCTATGAATAATTCAGTAGAATAACTTTCAGCTTGTGACTTTTTTCATGTATAAGGTCTGAGATGAGCTGCAAAAACAGGGCAGAATATAGAGGGATTCACCCCCTGTTTTTCAGACAGCTGCCTTTAAAAATCTTATCTGGAGTCTGAGACTGCTAAGCACTAAGGACATATCAGCTGCTGTTTTCCCACCCCACTAGGAAAGAATTTCCTTCTTCTCCTCTGTAAGTACAAATCACCCATCCACCTTGCACACCACACTAGGTGTAGGATCTTTGTCTTCAACTTTGGTGGACCACTCTTTTCTAGTCCCTCATAGGAACTTGCTTCCCACTTCTTTTTTTAACTTCACTTTGGCTTTTCACTTTCCTTCTCCTTACACTCCCTGCCCCTAACCCCAAAACCTTAAAGCCAAGCAAGCTGTAAAGTCATCTCACACTGTGACAAAGAGAGATCTGGTTTTCAGGTCTGCCTTATTTTATAAGACCACAGTGGTGGCACTACTCTTAGTATAATATCAGGAGTTAGAATATTAATTTTAGGAGTAGTTTTAGACATCTGGATTGGGGTTCCATACAGACTAGTCTAGGTAGCTGCTTCATCTTCCCACAGTGTTCCCAGCTCCAACACCAACACACCTCTTGGTGTATTAGCTTACTTCTCCCTGAAGCTTTTTCCTATGCTACAGAATGTGGTGCTCTACGTGAAGCTGTAAAATGTCTCACAAACTGGCTGAGGTAAATCAGTGCCAGGATGGCTCCCTGCCTGCTCTGTCTGGCCGTGCTGAGAGCCCCGTGCTAACCTGTCACTGCTGCTCTCTGGTGTTGCAGTGCTGTAACACTGCATGGAGCTGCATGTGTGCACCAACTATTTCTAACGTATTTTGCATTTCCTGGATTTAGACATTCCTGCCTAATTATCTACTTTAATTGGTGCCTAATTAGCACCAGTACTGTGTTTTCCCCATGTGACCATCTCCATCTTTACATGTCTAAATCTGTCCAGTCCATCATATGGTGTTACTCTGTTAACTGTCTAAACAAATGTAGCTTTTAATGGGTCTGTTTGTGTGAAAAGTCATGTTTACACATTGAAACTTCTGCCTTTCTATTAGTAGTTTCTGCAGACAAATGCAGGAATTAGACTGCTATTCGAAAATCAATACAAAGAGCACACAAAGACAAAGGGAACACAGTTGGGGTGTTCTAAGTGGATATTTATGAGAGGAAAAGATTGATCATCAAGACTATATGTTATAGAGCATCCTCTTTTCTATCTAGCTTTGATTGCCCCTTCTGAATGATATGCATGCTGACTGAAAAGGAAAGCAATCTGGCTGAATTCTCTTGTTACCCCTTTTCTGAGAAAATTAACCAAACAAATAAAAACAGTGGTATCAGGACATAAGATGGCCCTGTAAGTAGCACTTTGCTGGAGATAGCCGGCCATGCTAAGGGATTAATATAAATTCTTTGTGACAAATCCATCATACCCCAAGTGATATTGATAGAACATGCTAAGGCAATTTCAAGTACCATTTCAATTACAAATTATAAATTTCTCTTCTGCAGGGAACCTGCTCCATCAGAGTGTCACTAAATTGTATCAATCTGGCACAAAAGCTCATTTCCCTGTCTTCAGATATTTACTATCATATTTTTCACAGGCTTATGTATTCCTGAACCTTCCACAAAGGACAGAAATGAATACCACCAGCACAGCGCTGCAATTCCAGTTCAGCCAAGGCAGATTAAACTAGAAAGAATTCTATATGTATGAAATGAAAGAGTATGGTGCATCCTTATTTCATCTTCATCAAATTATCAACTGTTGCTGAATAAAGCAAAATAAAGTTTGCATAGTTGCCATCAGTTACTCTGTTATGCTCAGAGCCCTTTCTGAATCGTAGAGCACTGGACAAATTGAAATCTGAAATCTTTCATGGGTGCTTCCCAGATGACATTATGTCATTCTGTTATACCAGTGAACCTTTACTCAGTGAAGCCTTATATCTAGATTTCTTCTATTCTTACTGTCTTGTGAAAACTGGGGCCCAGTCTGTATCTTATTCCTTTCTAGTTATTTATACCTTTGCAAACTGTCAACTCTGAAATATAACATCTGAGAAATTTTGCTTAATGACAATTTACTTCAAGAATCTACTTAGAAATAATAAAAAAAGGTGTTCAGATGTTCCCAGGAATAAGAAAAATATGTTTTGCCTAGATCTGACCAACTAGTAGGTAATCCATCCTGATCTGGCCAAACGAGTCTCTCTGCAAAGAATTGCCAGACACACAACCTCCTTGCACTCTATCTCATTCACTGAACTTGTTTCTGAATCCATGCATTTGGAATTGTAACTCAGTGGAGGAATATCTAGCACAGTTTGAATGTGGACTCACTTGGAAATTTTAGGCAGCTATGCTCTCTGTTCTTTTGAACAGAGGAGCATCCTCTTCCAACCCTGGGGAAAGTGCCTCTGTGCTTACAGTGTCCTCCTTGCTGGAACTATTGCAGCCAGGAAGGGGATTCAGTCTGAGCAAAAGCTGGACCTAGTCTGGATGAGGTCATGGAAGAAAACAGATTTGGACAAAGATCTTGGAGCTGAGACTAACTGTAGAAGGAGAGGAAAAACAGCGACACAAGGTCAGGGCAAGCAGAGGATAAGGACTGCTGCAGTGAATACCACTCTGAAAATGATTGATTCTGTGTCTGCTAGCACCAGAGCACTCCTACATGATGTCAGGTGCATTACTTGAACTACAGGTGGCCACTGAGTGCTCTTTTTACACTTGGTGTTATGTTTGAGAGCCTGGGGTCTGATCTGTAGAAGTAGTTAGCATTCACAGCTGCATCTGAAGTCAAAGGGAGCTATGCTTCAAATGTACAAAGCACTGTCATGCCAACTCTTTCACCAAGGCAAGCCCCGGTCATCTCAAGGCTGGCAACTAAAATTAATAGGTATATTTAACCTTAATCTCTCTGTCTCATTTCCCAATAAGTAAAATGTTGATGTTGCCTACATCTCATGAATGTAATTCATAAGCATCCATTTTATGGTCAAGGTACTATGACAATAAATGCTGTAGAAAAGCCTGCTACAATGTCAGTAATTCCACATCACAAGCAGGATTAAACAGCTTTAAACAAAGCCTGAGGACATATGCTGAACAAAGAGATTAAACATAAACCAAAAGGCTGCACAGTGTCTGCCCCATGCACTCTACAAGGCAGTGGTTCTCTGAGAAAAACAGTAACATGACACAATTAAAGGCTAAATTGTAAGTCGTGCCCTCTTACAAGTCAAAACAAGCTTGTCTGAAAACCCTTTCCTTTGGCCTATCTTTAAGTGTCAATACTTGGCTTTTAAATTGTAATATTCCTTTCATGTGGGGCTTGTGTTTTGAATTCTTTACGGGTTTTTCTGTGAACAGAACGTAATAATTTAAGGAGATATATATATATATATATATATATATATATGTAAACTGCTTTACACTGTGCATGCAAAATGATACATGTTTTTTTAAAGTGGAAGAGTAATAGGGGAAAAATAAAAATAAGAAAATAGTTGCATTGCATCAAGCTATAGTACAAAGTAAATTGTATTTCTTTTGTACCACATTGCCCTAGCTAGGAATTGTAATAATAGGTGTGATAGTTCACATATATGAACGTAAATAATTTTACAGCTAATTTACATGTTTAAGCATATGTTTCAACAACAGATTTCTATTTCTTCTTCCTCCCAAGAGATGTTTTTTTTATCTGTTGATGCTTAGAAATATGGCAAGAACTCTACACAATACAGCCTTCACACTTAAATTTTCTCCATTGATTGGTCCCTTTTTCCATCCTTCTTTTTTTTTAATCTCTGCCTTGAGATCAAAGACATTCTTTGCAACCAGAAAAATAAAGATTTATTGATTCACCTTACAGGTGTTGTCTGGCTTCTCATCAAAGCATCCATTTTTCTCAAACATTCAGTGTATGAGCTTATCTGTTTCCCATCTGCAGCAGCAACTAGCACTATTAACCAATCTGCAATGTCGTCATCCAAGCAAGACAGTAGATATTGAGGTGTTCAAAAAAAATATAAAGCATTAAAACATTCATGGAAGCAGAGCATGGTAAGTAGGCCCTCCACTACTTACTAAGTGTTTCAAAGAAATATTAATGATAATTAAGAAGTGGTAATTTAACCATGCAATTAGAGTTATGACTTTATCTGGTGAAAAGCGTTGGCTATTTCTTTTTTAAGTGAACTGAAGCCCTAAAGATTTAGCCCAAAGTGGGCTTATTTTTTTGTATCCTGTTACTTTGTCTTTTTCAGAAATGATATGTCATACCTCACTTTGCTACAGGTTTCATATAAGATTGTGGAGCATCTGTGCATTGATGTAGAACTGTATAACTGAAACCAGGAGGTTCCTCTCCAAACTAAGAAGGTCTGTTTTTCCAGGCAATATAAGACTATTTTTTATCAAGGAATGCAATGGGAATGGTTCTTTATTGTTAGACTCTTTGTCCTCTTATCCACACCAGCAAGATTAATTTCCATATTTTACCTTTTGCTGCTGGTTGCCAACAAAAAAATCAAAGTCAGTGGCATAGGCAGCATTTACCCAAGCCTTTCAGGGCAAGTGGCAAAAACATCTGAATGCAGTCTCCTGAGCAAAATTTCCAGCTGCAAATGTGAAAAGATTGCGAGTCAGATCCCCTAAACCAGAATACTTTTTTTTTAAGCCTTAAAAGGAAAAGTATGATTGCTTTTTAATTTCTTACGTGGTGAGTTACAGTTAGCTTCTGATTTCCAATTTTTCTTACAAACCACAGCGAACAGAATTTTTCTGTTCCTTAGAAATGAAGAATCTC
>VXAX01007363.1:1496293-1574474 GCA_013399835.1 Leptocoma aspasia | reverse complement strand
GCAGCAGCAGCAGCAGCAGCAGCCGCCGCCGCAGGAGCGCCGGGGACTCTCGCCTGCCGCGGAGCCGGGGGCAGCCGGCGATGGGGACGGGACGGATCCCCTGAGCTCCCGGGAACTTTCCCGGCCGCGGGCAGCCGGAGCCGGGCAGGCGGATGGAGGATGCGCTTCCCCCGGCGGGCTGCGTGAGCCGGCGGCGGCGAAGGGGAGGGTGAAGAAGCAGCAGCAGCACGGCGNTTGTTAGACTCTTTGTCCTCTTATCCACACCAGCAAGATTAATTTCCATATTTTACCTTTTGCTGCTGGTTGCCAACAAAAAAATCAAAGTCAGTGGCATAGGCAGCATTTACCCAAGCCTTTCAGGGCAAGTGGCAAAAACATCTGAATGCAGTCTCCTGAGCAAAATTTCCAGCTGCAAATGTGAAAAGATTGCGAGTCAGATCCCCTAAACCAGAATACTTTTTTTTTTAAGCCTTAAAAGGAAAAGTATGATTGCTTTTTAATTTCTTACGTGGTGAGTTACAGTTAGCTTCTGATTTCCAATTTTTCTTACAAACCACAGCGAACAGAATTTTTCTGTTCCTTAGAAATGAAGAATCTCATATGACACCATGAGCAGGATCTTGGGAAATCCCCGACTCCAGCCAGGTCCATAAAACAAAATGGTGAACCAGGATTGCCACCCCAAGCTCTCCTCCCTCCACTGCTGCGCTGGCAACACAGCCGCATGGTGGAATGAAATATATTTCTACATCAGACAATACCCAAGAACAACTCCAAATAAGCCGTCAGGACACACTGGGGACATATGTTGTATAAAGAGGATGAAACTATTACACAGCTCAGCACTGAGCGAATGCCATTCACCCGCCAGTCACATGGTTCGAATTGGCTGTCTAGGAAAAATAGCATGATCGAGTAATAAGAGACTGTATCATAAACCATATGTACAAGGGGGTCAAATTAAGATTGTGTGTGCAAATTAAGATTGTGTGTGCAATCTTAATTTTGTAATTTCTGTACTCGTCTAAAGCTTTGTCCCCAGTAGACAGCAGCTCTGCTGTAATCACCCCAGTAAAAGTGCAAGGAGAAGAGCGGTCCCTTTCGTCCCCCGCGCACGATGTTACACGCCTATAGAGGCAGCGGACCTTAACGCCGCCNCGGCCCCTCTCGCTGCTGCCCTTCCTCTCGCTCCGCGACTACGTCTTCTGCATGGCCACCCTGCTGCTCTTCTGTTTGGGCTCCCTCTTCTACCAGCTCAACGGGGGCCCCCCGCACTTTCTGCTGGCCCTGCGGCACTGTCTGGGTAAGGGCGGCCGGCGGCGGCGGGGACTTGTTGCGGCTCTCCCTCACCCCCCGTGGCGGCTGGGCTGGGGCCTCCCTCCGCACCGGGGACGCGGCCGCGGGGCTGGGGCCGCCAGAGGCCGGGGCTGCCGGGCGGGGTGGGCAGGCAGGCGGGACGCGGCACCGTGAGCGCGGACACCGGAGTGGGACCGGCCGGCGGCGCCCCCAGAGCCGAGCGTGGGGACGCGCCCCGCCACAAGTTCACGCTGGCCAAAGCAGAGTCCCCTCGAGACTTTCTCGGCCCCGGGACCGCTCTGCGCCCGAGGGCGGCTCTTCGTGTGCCCGGCGGCCGTGGCAGAGCGCGGTGTGCCGGCTCCCCTGGCCGCCAGGTCGGGCCGAGGCGGAGCGGAGCGCAGGGCAGCGCTCGCTGCCCGCGGGTTGCGCCCCGGGGGAGCTCGGGCTCAGCCGCCCTGAGCTGTCAGCGCCTCCCCGCCGAGTGCTGTGCCCCGGAGAGGAGGAGCGAGGTACGGATGGCCCACAGCAGAAGATGCTGTTGTTAAAAAAAAAAAAATAGCAAAAACCGCAGATGCACTTTGTGAACCGAGCATCCATCCTTGTGCAGGAGGTTTGAGTCTGGAGAGAAGGGTGTGCTCAGCAGGGTCAGTGCAGCAGCGCTCAAAAACTGGAGCTCACTCTGGTGCTTTGCCAGCCTGGTTGCCTGCGTAACCCCGAAGGCGGTGCCCCGGTGGAGCGGGTGTAAGCCCCACGCTGTGGCCTGTAGTTCTCATCCTCATGATAACCACAAGTTTTCACGTGGTTTTTCTTTGTAGCCAGGGTCCACATCGCTAAATGTTGCTTCCCTGCTCAGCAGAGAAGTTGTGTGAAAAAGAGTTTATCGCGAGGTGGAGTAAGAACCTTAGACTGGCAGGACTAATTCAGGCGGTGGTAGGACAAGANATATATATATATATATTTATGTTTATTTTAAATTATTTGGATATTACTTCACAAACACAACAGCAATTTTGGCTTGAGTTTTAATGACTTTTTTCCCCCTTTAATATTACAACTAGGTAGAAATTCCTCCACTGAAGAGGAAACTGACGAATTTTCTGCTATAGAATCATGGAATTGCTAGGGTTGGAAGGCATCTCTGGAGATTATCTAGTCTACCTCCCATCCCAAGGCAGGGTCACCTAGATCAGGTCAACACAGGAACATATCCAGGTGGGTTTTGAATGTCTCCAGACAAGGAGACTCCACAGTCCNGGTTGTCCAGAGAAGCTGTGCATGCCCCGTCCTTGGTATTGTTCAAGGCCAGGCTGGATGGGGCTTTGATCAACCTGGTCTAGTGGAAGGTGTTCCCTGTTCATAGTGGGGAGATTGGTTTAGATTGGAAGGGACCTTAAAGACCATTTAGTTCCATTCTGTGATTCTATGATGTGAAATAGGGAACAAAAAACCGAGTGTTTCTCAATATAGGAGGATTACTACAGAGTAATTTGTGGTGTGAGATTTTACCGCATTAGCCGCTCTGCTTTACTTGCCTCAGAAGGTAAGGCTTTGGTGGTACATGCTGCAGAAGTACAAGCCATAAAAGACAATGTTAGGTTACAAATAAAAATACAGTTCATGTATTTCAGAGAAATTAGCTGCAGATCGTTTTCTGTGTGTCCATATTTTATGAATATTTTAAGAATACAGCCCTGTGTGTTTGTGTTGCTTTTCCTTATGGGAAAACTATCCCATGTCTTCAGTTAACTAGTGAGAGAGTATGGAGAGGCAGTAGGACAAGAGACAACAAACACAAGTTGCAACAAGGGAAATTCCAGAGAGATATCAGGAAAAGATTTTCAATGTGAGACAATTCCGTATAATGGTCTTCTGTGATTCTGCTGTAAAAAGTCAGTGAAAATTCAAGTGAAAACAGAAGAAGAAGAAATGCTTTGGANTTGGAAGGCATCTCTGGAGATTATCTAGTCTACCTCCCATCCCAAGGCAGGGTCACCTAGATCAGGTCAACACAGGAACATATCCAGGTGGGTTTTGAATGTCTCCAGACAAGGAGACTCCACAGTCCCCATGGGCAGCCTGTTCCAGTGCTCTGCCACTTCTTGTGTTTTAGTTAATGGCCATTGCTCCTCATCCTGTCATTGGGCATCACGGAAAAGAGTCTGGCACCATCCTCTTGGCACCCACCTTTGAGATATATATATATGCATTAATGAGATCCCCTCTCAGTCTTCTCTTTTCTGGACTAAAGAAGCACAGCTCACGCTGGTAGAAGATTTTGTTTGCGATTGATAGGTACTTTAGTGGGATTAAACACAATCTCTGGTTTCAGTGGAAAGTTTTGGTCAATTTTTAAAATTTTCGTCTTCTTTGGGCATAAATGTTGCTGAGCTTGGGTAAAAATAGACTGCAAGAAATGCAGGGTTACTTAGCTTCTCACTTTGTGGCCTTTTGACTGCTTTTGAGGAATGGGGGAAATAAAATTAGGATCTACTGCCCCAACCACTCTAGCCAGTAGTTGCATGTCTGCTGGAAAATCTTCTGAGGCCTGCAGATGAAAGGCTTGGAAACCACTGTGTCTTGGAGAAGAGGTCATGATAATTTTTGTGAGGTGCTCAGCAAGTGCAGAGAAGCCTTTGTTGTGTGTGCCTGAACGTGATGAGCCTCTGGGGATGGAGTGCAGTCTTACTGAAAATGTTTTGGGGTTCTTTTGAAGTGTAGGATTCTTGCAGGCGAAAGTAGACAGATCTATTAATCTCTGCTAATGAACTTCTACGCTTGTTATATGAATTAGTGTAGGAATTTCCTTTCTGTGCCTGAGTGACCTGGGATGTTAAAGAGATAGAGACTTGGCTAACATCCTGCACCAGGCTAGTGGCTGAGAGGGGAGCAGAGTCCTCATGGCTGGCTGGAGTCCTAGTACCCACTAAGCAAGTGGTGCTGCTGCCTCTGCAGACAAGTGGGATATACTGTGGGTACTAAGGTGTCTGTTTGAATGCAACTTCATGAAGTTACTTTATACTTCCTTGGTTTGCAGTTTCATTTGGCTTGTCAAAGTTGGTCCACGTGGTTGGCGTTGCTGAACATTATATTTTTTAAATTTTTTAGGTGGTGTGTACTCCTTGAGGTATACAGCTGGTAAGGCTTTCAAATTAGGAACAATTTTTGTTTGTAGCTAGGAGGCTTATTGTCTTCCAGGGAGCTAACAGAACTGCTTGGAGGAATAGGTATTGGGCATCCTGTCTTGCTAACTACCAGAGCCATACATGTAAATGTGTGTTTTGTACAGCAGCGGGAAGTTTCATGATGTTAAAAAAAAAGAAACTTTTCCCCCCGCCCCAAAGCCACAGATTCAGTGTACAAGCAACTCTTTCCTATAATCATTCCAACCCACATTTCATGGTGTTAAAATTTACATCTCCAAACAAAAATGAGCAGTTACTTTGTAAACCCTGTTTGCAGTGTGAATTTTGCAGTTCCCCTCATTGTATTTAAATCTACAGAAACCAAAGAGTAGTCTAAAGGGAATATTGGTTTCTCTGTTTTGTGCCCTCCATAGTGTGGGAGGGGTTATCTTGTCTGACTTGAGAGTTTTTGTTTGCATTTCCAAGTTTCAGTGCATTGCTCATGTTTAGTTATGTTATTGTGAGGGGAATACTTGGATTTTTTTTATCTGAGAACTTGAAAGGAAGTTCCTGAGAAACAACACAAAACTTCAGTAGTGTCTGGACAGAAATCACACCTGCATCAGGCAGGTGTGTGCATAAAAGAAAATCAAGACAGTGTGAAAACACTTGGTTTGAAAAATTTTCATTTTTTTATTAGGCCTGCATCATATGCTGTGGAGGAGGTATACATTTATTTTCAAAGGAATGAAGTGTGCTAGTTTGCTAGTTCTATTAACTTTCCTTTGGATGTGGGGAAGATGAATGTGTTTTCAGAATATTCAGACTATTGGTATTTTTTTTTCTCTCCCAGATCAGCTTCTCTGGTGTCTTGTCCATATATGCCTCTTTTTGTTTGGTTGCTGTACTGATTGGAGAGAATCTTGGAAAAACATTATGGCAGTTTGAAGGGTAGACAATAGCTGTATTCAGTATTTCCACTTGACATTGCCATTTCTTCTCTTTTATAGCAGGGTCATCCCGAGCAAATAAGAGTAGAGTAGTAGATATGAGGCCGTGTTTGGTTATTTATCCTGTTCTGACTTCAAGCTCACAGTAATTCAGAGTACAGAAGGTTTGTGGAAAGCTGATGGTTTCTGCTGTCTGTTCTGGATGTGGCTCGCAGTGACAGGGCTCAAGTTTCACACTATAGTCATCCCATTGGGAGGGATCTAGAGCCCTGTTTTTCAGCATGAAATTATTGGGGAGGCAATAGACATATGTGGGTTATTTCTGAAGAATCTGTGGAAGCTACTTAAAAGTGCATCTGTTGCCAGTAGGCTCAAATTTGCTATCTGGGGGTGCATACCAGTCCTGGACCATCTATGAGCTCCAAAAAACAGGAAGGTTTAAAAACTGCCAGGCTTTCCAGTAATGAACTGCAGTGTTGGGATTTGCACAAATGAGGTCTTGCTTGTTGATTCTGCCAAGGTAATCCTGGCTCACTAATTGAAAACCAACTCCAGCAGTGGAAGGAAGTGAGAAGAGTCTTCCCTTAGATGAGTAAGACACAAGTCATAAATCTTGGACAGCCCAGTGGCTTTTGGGAATGCTCTAGGGACTCCACTCCCCTGCAACTGCAGTGGTTTTACATTGCTTTATTCTTCTCTGCTTTGACTTGTGAGATATATATATGCTTAAAATTACAGAAATGGGAATTTCCAAGGGCTGGTAGCAACCCTCTAATGGCCAATAAAAATATAAAGCCTTTGTGTCTTCAGTATTTGCTGTGCAAATTTGTTGTTCGTGTCAATTAAAACATTTTGCCTGTTGAACTTGCCAGGACCCTGTACAACAAGTACCCTGGTTTGATTGCATGTGAAAGTTGCCTGTCCTGTGGTTTTTTATGCAAGACAAAAGTCTTAAGTGTCCACTTTTGTGTTCCTCAAACAACAATTTCTATGTTGCTCTCCCTCTTCATGACACTGGAAGTTCTCAGGTATTTTGGTCAAGATGGGTTTGGTAGCTTTAAAGTTGTCACAGCAACAGTTCTGTTTATTTTGGGCACATTGGGGAGTATAACCATAAAAGAAGCAGAAAGGAATCTGAGTATTTGGGGAGGCTGTTACAAAAATCGTCAAAATATTTAAAACTAAATAGCAAGTGAAACTTTTTATTTAAATCGAGGTAGTATGAATTGGCTTTATTTTGGTAGGGTCTTGCAGTTGGATTTTTTTGTTTGGTTTTATTTTCTTTTTTCCCTGACCTATCTGACTTATTCCTGTTAACCTGTTAAGAGAAGGACAAAAAGAAAATCTGACTGTCCAAAGAAAACAGTTAATGTCAGTGTTTTGTATGCAAATTTTTTATAAGCTGTAGAAGGGAGGAACATCAGTAGGGTTTTAGGTTTTTTTGAGAGGGATCGGTTGGGGTTTTTATTCTGGTAATACTGTATTTATATGTAGAATGATGTAAAGCACAGAATTCTTCAGGGCAAGCTTTTCTAAAAAATAGAAATGCCTGCCATACTTTGTTTTTGCAGGTAGACAGCATGCTGCCTTTACATGGCCAAAAAGGGTTGTCTCATCCAGTTTTGTTTTGCACATGCCTGGATCAGGAATCCTCTACAGTTTTGAAGGCCCCTCAGGTGTGTGAGTAGGAGGAACACACTCAAGGAGAGACAGTCGGGTCTGTAGGTAAGACTAGCTGTGGTGATGCAATACCCTTTTCTAAGGTGCCTAAGCTGTTAAAAAGGCCTGGGTTATGTTCTTACCGACAAATATTTTTCTTATTGTTCTCAAAAGAGAGAGCTCTTCTTTACTCTAAAGCGTTTTGATTTTGGTCTGACTTCTCAGAGGATTACTTAGTTGCAATACACGTGGAATTAATTACATTTCAAAATTCATTAACATTGTAGGGAACTGAAAGGTCAGTTTGGAAGCTGCTTCCTAAAAGCCTTGAAAAGAGATGGTGTGAACCTAAATCACAAGTCTATATGTAGGTGTATCTTTCTTAATTAGCTTTTCCGTCCTCTTTGGACTTCCTCATTTTGCTGTTGTGAAAGCCATACACATTATCTTTTAGATAAATATGTTTGGACTTCCATTAAACTCTCAAGTTATAAGTGAGCTTCTTTGGAAGACAAAAGAGGAGCCTCATCTCCAAGTAGCTTTTGTTAAAAGACTGCTCATCAGTCACAGCTTGTCCGATGGTAAGATTAACAAAGCTTTGCCTAACACAAGGTGATGTTGGGAAATATTCTGTGAGAACCAGAATGCACCTAATTTTATGATCAAGGTCATAAAACTCAAGCCTTTGCCTTTCAAAAAGATTAAGTGGTCTCTGGACTACATTGTGCTGGCTGGCTAAAATGCTCTGTACAGTGAAGTCATAGCAAAAAATGCTTGTGTGAATGTGTTGTGATAATATGCTAAATATATTTGGAAAATTGGATAGCATTTTTTCAGGAATGTATTTTCTGCTTTCAAAATCAGTCTGGGAATCAGGAATTGCATATAGGCATCTCTGTACATGTTTCTTTTTCATATTGTCCACTTTGTCATTTGACAAGGGATTTAAAGGAAAAATTCAGTCCCTAATGAGAGGGAATATTACTACAGCTTTTTCAAAAACTTTTTTTTTTGGTTTACTTTCAGGTTATATGGCAGTGTGGTGTAGACATCTGTGGGTGAGAGCAAGTCTGCTGGTTAAATGGGATGTTTCACTTGGGCCTGAGGAGATGAGAGAAGCTTCAGTTCTCTGCCCTGACAGACTTCATGTGACATTGAACAAATCGTGTATTAATTCTCTCTAACCCCCTTTTGTCCAAATGACATTTTGAAGATTAATGTGTGACAGAGTAGGATAGTCTGAGATATCCTAGGTGGTCATAGCCACAGAAATACTGAGAGGAAAAAGGTGCTTTTGATAAACCCTTTTGCTGTGTACAGGTTTTGGCTGTGCCAAAGAGATAAGGCAGATAGTGTTAGAAGGGAGCTCCTGTATAGACTGAGGCAGTCAGTGGTCCAGCTGCTTTTCTTTCAAGGGGTCACCACTGTTGGCTATCACAGTCTCTGTTCAGTTTTACTTCAGGAGTTGTAATATTTGGTTTCCAGAGTCTCATCAAAAGGCTTCAATTTTTAGATGTGTCCTTATCTAAAGACTTCATGTCCACAGAAGTTACCACATCATTTATTTCTTGTTTCCCATGGTGCTGCTTAGACTTGATTTGTGAAAATGCAGTTTCTTGAAGCCTTGTTCATCCTAAGTAAATGGCGAGCACTTTGTTCTCTATGGGAGAGTAGTCAGCCGAAAGGAATTGACTATTATGAGGAAAAAAAGTGATTGTTGCAGTGATTCTCGTATTTTCATACCAAATGAGAGAGAAGGAGGATTGCTTGTGCTTGGGGTTTTACAAAGACTGATAAACATTCAAGAGTGCTAGAACGAGAGACTCTGTAGTAGAAGTAACTCCTACAGAAGCTACAACACTTGGTGCTCTTTGAGGAAAGGACAGGCTGTCTGATTTTCCGCCCTTACCTCATATAAGAGGTTTGAGATTAATTAACATCTGTGCTAGCTCTACTGCACTGATGCCTGATAAAAACTGTTTTGAAATCAGTAGTGCATGTCAAAATCACCAGTGACAGTAAGTGGAAGTTCTTTGTTTGTTATTTAAGCACAGGGCTCTTTTAGCGGAGTTTGTAGAACATATGATGAAGGTATAACAGAGGGAATTGGGTTTTACGTGATTTTTGGCAGAAACATTCTGTAACGTGGTTGAGCAGGTATCCTTTTTTTACCCCATTTCCAGATGGTAATTGGTCCTTTCTCTCCCATCATTTAAGTTCATATGTTAATAGAAAGTGTGTCTGCTGTCTCTTGTGTCTAGCAAAAATCTGGGATTACTGAAATTGCTTGAGTGTATTTTGTATGATAATCACATTTTTTTCGACATAAATTTTGAACGTGTAAGAAAGCCCTTCTTTCAGGGTTGTTTTCTTAGTTTCATGTGCAAGTACTTGCACATCGTTAGCTTCTGGCTCCTGTAACCTATTAAAGAAGAGCTGGATGTTTTGTATTCATAGTTGTCCCTCTCTGCAAAAACAGCTTTTCAGGTAAGATATAAGAGATATTGTGTTCATCTTGGACTGGACAAACAAGGCTGTTGTGGGGTTTTTTTTTAAGTTGTAACTTTGCACTTGCTGCTGACCCCCTGTGAGCTCTGTTTTAAATTTCAGCGGTGTGAGAGAAGGCTCTGTGTTTCCTCTGTTGCAGGTACAGCCAAGGGGGTCAATATCCACTCTGTGTGCTCATGTGAGTGTGTCTGAAACACACCTACAAAAGTCGTCTACTGCATTGTTATACGGGGCAGATAACTTCTGAGGATGTTTCTATTTGGGTTGTCTCTCCTGAAGAACTAGGGGATAGGGGGAGGTCCTTCTGTCCCACTCCTGTGCTGATGGTTTTTTTTTTTTGGACCAGTAAGTTTTGGAGCTAGTGCTTACAAGGGTCTGGGTGCTGCTCTTTCATACCATGGGGGCAGGGAAGACAAGAATCCTTTTGAAATTGGCAAGCATTAAGTTCCTCTCTGAATCTTGCTATAGGATTCATGGTCCTCTCAGCTATTTGTCTGCTTTTCCTCTATCAGTGAGGGGAGAGAGCCATTTCCAGGCCATTACAGTTTATTATAGATGTGATACAAGTCGGATCAGCCCTTTTTGGAGATATCAGTAGCCTGTTGAGATTAATTTAGAGGGGAGCACCAAGCTGGCGTAGGCTGTCATTGCCTTTCCCTGGGCAGCAGAGGTGCTTGCCTGCAAGACCTAGTCTGACTGGTACAGCAGTGGCTCCTCAAGCTTTTAGCTTATGTGGAGTTTTTTTGTTTTGGTTTGTTTTTTTTAGTTTTCAAGTGAAAGCTGTGGAAAGTGATGATGTGATTTTTTTTTTCCACCAAGAAATGTTTCCTCATCATTATTGGTGAGCAGGCAAGTAGATTTTCAAACATAACTTGTGTTTATATAATGAGGCATTTGTTTTTCTTTGTTTTAGAATCTGGGTTAGAGGATGTTTGGAGACTGTAAGGGTGGATAGGAAGTGGAGAGCAATTATTTGACTGAAATTTATTTTACTCTCTTGCTCTTTAGAGCTGCACTGAGGGAAGCAGACCCTGTTGTGTTGAAAATGGATGTTTGGCTTTGTTTGTAAGCATGGAAGCACAGTGATTAGGTTTGTGTTACGGTTTCTGAGTACTAATGCTTTAGAAATAGACATTTGGATGCTTGCCAAGGCTTGCTACTTATCATACTTAATGATTCAGAGTAGAAGTCATCAGGAGACTGGGATGGAGATCATAGTGCCTGTGCCTATTGGAGTGAAGAAGCAGTATGTCTCTGCCGTAAGTAAATAGTATGTTTCAGCACCCCTGAGAGTGTTTATTTTAAAAACCTCTGCTGATCAAGTGCATGATTGGTTCAGTTTAATGTAGCTGCCCCAGAGAGAGGATGACAGCATAACATTGTACTCTTAAAAGGTTACTAACTGCTAGCAAGTGACAGTTCTGGGAGATGAGCTGCTGGTGCCTGGATTAACCATTGCTAGTCAAGGAGATTTGATTTATTATTTCCACCTTTTTTCTTTCTTTTTTTTTCCTGATGTGGAATGTCCTGGGTATTTCTGGGAGAGGACTTGTTCCTTACAACTGTTCTTGTAGTTTAGTAACAGATGTTTCTGAAATACATACAATAAAGTTGTTAGAATAAGTGAATGTTTCTTAGCTTTTCTTAATTACTGCTGGAGATCATTGTGAGGCTTCTGTCGTTGCTTGGCCTTTGAGTGTAATGGCAGATTTCTTTGGAGGGAACTTTGATTTTCTCAAAGACCTTTATGTGGTGTGGTAGCCCAGGTTTCAAAGCTTGCTTTTGAAATCCAAATTCCAGTTATGTGTCTTTTTACCTTGTAAAATACCCTAAGATTTGGGAATTCTTGTGTGGATTAGAGTTTGCATTGTTTCTCTGAATGTTCTAGGGGTTTTTTAAGTCTATCCAGATTATGAAGTTTTACGCTTACCCTTCATGGCAGTGTCTTGTGTTGAAATGGACATGAGTCCTGAAGGGCTTGGGGCATAGGAAGACTTATGACATTATTTCAGAAAGAGTTTGAGAATTATCTCACAATATACAAGTTTTGGGTTAGATTTCAGAAGACACAGTATTTTTGTGAATACTTACAGTAACTGATTAATGTTTATGGCTCTGTATATCTCATGGCATTTAGGAGGAGATTGCATCAATATTGGCCATACTTAGTGCTGTCTTTTTGTTCAATCTTATTTTTTATTTCTCTTATTCCCTTCTAAGAACCTCTTTTTCCTTCTGATGTCCTTGTATTTACAGGTAGTTTCCCAGTCATTTTGTTACTCTGTTCCTCTATAACACCATACCATGTTTACCAGATGGTGATTTCCCAGTCATGAATTGCTGGTGGTCCTATTTCCTTCAACTAGGTTTTCTTTCTTCAGTGGCTTGCATCATAGAGCAAATACTCTTGCCTCTTTTGCTGGCCTACATCTGCAGAAGAGCCACCTGAATCTCTGCATTGAAAATCAGAAAAAAATAGCATCTGAGAAGAAGTGTCCCATAAGCAGCCCATGCTTTTGCATTCTTAAAAAGTAATGAAAAAGGCTACTGAGGTGCTGTGAAATACACAGAAAGATCTTGGAGAGGCGATGTTGGTAGACCTCCTCTGTACAGTTTGAGATTACAGGTAGAAATTGTGTTCAGATCGGGCAATACAGTGCCAAGAAGAGGTTTTTAAATGGGGGAGAACTATTGGGGGAGCAGGGGACAGATAGGTATCTTGATTAGAAAAAGTTACACAAGATTTAGACTGCACATGGGTTGTCTGTGAGACCTTTACTCCTTGTTTCAGAGGTTCCCTCTGAAGTCAGCAGGGAGAGACAGTGGTATCTCCAAAGACTAACTCAGGCTTCTTATGTGTCTGTGATGGCAGAACCCCTGACTTAAGCACAGAGAAGTGCTTGCAGTTTGGTGGGAAGCATCTGAGTTGTCATGGTCATGTCACTTATTCTCAGAAACACTCATTGATGACCACTGGTAGGCTTCCAAAGAGAAGGGGAAGAAGGATGGGGAGGGGAGAGAGGAGCTGAGAAGTTGCACTAGCAAGATTTTTAAATAGGAAGGTCATCACTTCATGTCAGCAGGTCATTGAAAGCTGAGTGCTTAGGATGCATAAAATAATGACTGCATAAGGCACTGGAAAAACAGCAGTGGGGGTATCTGTCCCTGCTTGATGGGTGGATTCGGTGCCTTGTTTGTTTCTCCCTAACTCTTGCAGTTCCATGGAAATGGTCCACGACAACAGCTTTAATATGATCTGAAATGTTGCAGCAGATATTGTAAGGCAAAGGCTGTGAAATTGCTGACTTCTCAGTTCCTTTCATGTCTGCAGCTGATTGTTCTTTCCCTAGCAGAACTCCCCATACAAATGTGCAGATTTCTTTTGTGTTGCCTGTTGGGAGATAGCACAATAAGTAAATTAGGGTGAATAATAAAACAGCAGAGCCTAAACTCTACCACCTGTTTATCTGAGGTTTTGTGGCAGTTTTTTGTGAGGGGAGCCTGGTTTGGTTTGGGGCTTTTTTTAGTGGGGGTGGATTGTTTTTGTGAAGTAGAGATTTTCAGAATTGTGGTTAAATGAACGCTGAAATAGAAAATGCTTCATTCTCTAACTGTGAGCTCTCTACCTTGCCTCACTATTAATGAGCAAAATCTGTCACTTAATATCATCCATTCAATAATTTTTTTCTGGGGAGTCAGTCAAATACAGCATGAGTTATTTAATCTTCTGATGAATAGCCTTATTTCATTAGTCCTGTTGCATTTTCCCCATCAAGTTTTGAATCTGATACTTGTCTCATCTAATCAATGAAGCAAATTTTGGCAAAGCTCTGTGATTCTTTATGGCTCAGCAGTTGTCTGTTTTTTGCACTATGCTACATGGAAACAGCTGACAGCTTCAGTTCTTTTTCCTCTGCAACTCTTTGGTTATGAATTTTAGAAGTTGAAAGGCTTTTAAATAGCATGTAGTATCTTTCACCTTCTGACCCCAGCTCAAATGCAGCTGAGGCTGGCAGTAACTGGATCTTATTATTACTGTGCTGAGGTGTTCAGTTAGCTGTGTGCAGTAAGTTCATTGAGGTGGTTGTGATACTGCCACTCTTGGCTCTTGGCTCCCCTGGCTCAAGGACACTGCATGTCATGCCAGTGTGAGAGTGGGTAGCACTGGTGGAGGATCCAATGGCTTGGATGTGGTAGGGGTCCCGATGGGCTGGTGCACTTTTCTCCCTCTTTCCAAATGCGCTGTGGCTCTAGTGATGGTGTACGTGCTGCTCATGCTTAGTGCAAGAAGGACTTGAGATTCAGAAAGGTTTTAATGAGGGTTACAAAGCTTGGGGGTGGGAAGGGAGGCATGGACCCAACTGTCCCCAAGATAAGAGTTGTGCCTGTATGCTGAATTTCTTTGTACTACCCTGCTGCATAGTTAGACTTGTTTGTTTGAGCTATTATATCAATGATAAATTTATTATTTACAAAAAAAAAAGGCAAGCCTGAAATTTTCTGCTCGAGTGTCCTAAACAAAGAAATTTTTCCATCACCTGTAAAAGAAGCTACTAAGTGTCCTTCTTGCTTCCTTTTCACTCAATCACTACTGACTGGAGAGTACAACTCTGGTTTTTTATCCTTATGCCTCAGTTTTCATCTAGCATGCCAAAGAGGAAGATAATTATTAACACTTTTTTATTTCATTTAAAGGGCACAGAAAGGTGATGTGCCTTTGGTGTCATTTGCCTGATTAATAGCAGTCTCAGGAACAGAGTTATGGTTCTCTGCACTCTTAGAAGGGCAGGGATTTTCCCAGAAACCTGTGCACCATGTCCAACAAAACACTGATGCTCAGCAACATGGAAACTCTTCTACTTGCCCTTACTTCAGCACTTGCCTGCCTCTCCTGCTTGGGGTGGTTTGAGTTTGTTTAGTTTGTGAGCTTTATATCTGTACAGTGTTCCTGAAAAGTAATGAAATTGTTTTTCTGAGGAGACTTCTGAGGCACAAGGTAGTTCAGGGAAGTGTGAAAAAGGTCTACCAAACTGTAGGGGTGTAGCTTTTGCCCAGCAGAGCCTCCATCCAGCCCAGGCACAGAAACTCATGTCTTCCTGTCTTTGAGGAGCAGCATTTTAGAGTCTTTCCTCACCCTGGTTCCCTTGGCAGGGAAGGCTGCTACTGCAGAACTGTATGTTGCGCTTGAGACTCCCAAAATGACAGGGAAGCATGTAGGAGGGAGTGATAGCTGGGAAAAGAAAAAGTGGGGTGAGAGAAGTAGAGGTTGCTGGGCACAACTTTCCTGATTTAAACTAGAAAAGCATACCTTTTAATGTATTCTGCTTAAAATGAGCTTGTGAGAGACAGGACTAATACTGGGGGAGCAGACAAGTGATAAGCGGTGTGTTAAAGAACCTATTCCTATTGAAAAGTATTTCTTGCTCCTTTCTGCAGCTATCTTCAACACCTTTGTGGAATTTGCTCACCAAAGCCTCTACTGTGAGTGGAAAAAGTTGTATTTGTGGCACAAGTAGATGTTAAAGCAGCTGCTTAATATAGACAATGCAGCTTGAAAGCTGTACAGTCAGCTTCAGAAATGTTTCCTTAACTTAGTCTCAAGATAAAAATATTTTTAATACAAAGGAGCTCATAAAGCAAGGGAATTTATTTGGTCAGGCAAATTTTATCCATCTGTTAAGCTTTCTGGTTATTTTGAACTGAAATTTTACATTCACATTTTTACTTCATTCAGAGGTAACACTTGCATTGAATGAGAAGAATGACCAGAGAACTTGTTCTTGCACTCTAAAAGAATCATTACCATGCCACAAGCACAAAATAATTATGAAGCTGAAGGCAGATCAGTTGAATGGCTGATGCTCTTACAACATAATTGTTTTTGCTTGCAAAGCCTGAAAACAAAAAATTTTTGTATGAGCTACTCTGGATCCACATCCAAGCTTGAAATCTAATCGTTGTGAGAAATAAATGTGGTGGTCTTAGGCAATGCGTTTATGAATATGGTCAACATCAAAGAAAATAAGAAACGCACACTGATTAAATATATATTTTAAGTCTGATGTAAAAATGACAGGTTTAGATATTCAGCTAAATATAATATGTAATGTGGCCCTGGTTAAAAGTATTTCCTTACTCATGCTCTATAAATAAAATCGTAAGTATGGTTTATTCTTTCTCCAAACACCCATTTTTCACTTCTATTCTAACCTGTTTGCACTCCTCATCTCTGACTGCACTGGGTCTGGCAAGGCATCTCTCCTATTTTCAATGAATCTCTTTCACTTGATTTAGTGGCCAATGAATGGTTTGTGGATTGCAGAATGGGGAACCTTCAGTTCCTGATACCACATGAGCAGCGAGATTTCTTAGTGCAAACCTGTATGTTGCCTTGTAATACTGTGCCAGTCATAGCTATGGTTTGGCAAATGCCCCTGCTCAGCTGGGAAAGGAGGTGGGAGGCAAGAAGCAAGGAAGAGGAGAATTCTTTCCTTCCTTCACTGTGTTCATGGACACTTAGAACAAAGTGATGGTAGCACTAATGTGTTCAGACTCCTGAAGCTACACTTATTAGCGAAACACATAAAACAGTTTAGGGAAAGTATAAACTCATGGAATGTTCTTTTGTGTTCTCTTGCATACATTGCAATTTCTTTGAGAAAGAAAGAGAATTGCTTTACTGCCTGAAAAATACTAGAAAAAAAATATTTAGAATGAAAGAAAAAATGTTTAGAACTGGGAAAGTTTGTAGTTTGCCGTGAAAGTCAGAGATGACATTGATGGTTCTTACATTAGTCTTACCAACTTCTGTCTGTCTGTGACACAAAAGTTAGGATCCTGCTAAGAATTACGGTCAGTAGAACCTGATATTTTTCTTCTACTAGAAATAATACTGTGTGACCAAAGTAGGGTTATTATACTGGCATATCTTGAAATTTCATTATTTAATATTATTTTATTTATGTAACTATGTCTTCTGTTTGTTTTATTTGGAGATCAGTCTGTAGCGCCATGTTTTCTTTCTTAGGAGGAAGGCATGCTAGATTTGTTTCATGAATAGTAATATTTTTCCTGCACATGTTTTGGTGTAAAGGTAGTGCAGAGCTTAAATGCTGTGTTATTACAGGACATTTTCTGTAGGAGAAATAAGACATAGTCTCGTTCTGGAGAAAACAAGATCAGTAATACATATGTGTGAATATAGAAATAATATTCCAGGTTACACATAGTTTTATCAACATAAGGATGACACTTTTCATGAATGACATGAAGCTAAAGCACGTGTAATAAATTTTTTTAAACTTTTCTTTCTTTCTTTCTTAAACTCAGCTTTCTTTCTTACCTTGCTTGTGCTTGCTTTGTGTCCTCCCGGTAAAGTAAAAATTAATAAGGAATGGATATAAAGAATTAAAACACTTACCACTGGATCTCCTTTATCCATGAGGTTCAAATGAGACGGTTTTGATGTTTCTGCTGCACCTGTGGTAATGGATAGCTATTATTGAGCAAGGATTGGAGTAGTTAATAAGTTCTGTGGATAAGAAGAATTAAATAACCCAGTAGATTGAGCCAAAATATTTCCTATGTGTTTCATACAAGTTTTTCTCAAGGTGGAAATGGCCAGGTTGCCTATGAATGTAGATACCAATGCACCTACAAAGAAATTGGTATGAGGTGCTGTTGAAAGTAACTTTTATTTCTCCGCATGCCCTCCTCGTGAAATTTGGGAGCTCAAGCAGCAATGCCTTCAGAAATCCCAAGGAAGACCCATTGCCAGGGCCAGATTGTTCCCATTAAGACCTGGAGTGACAGGACAGGAGACAGTAGTGACAGATTGAAATACAGGAAATTCCACTGAAACATCAGAAAACCCTTTTCATGTAGGGGTGATTGAACACTGGCACAGGTTCCCCAGGATACCCAAAACAATTCCTGATCACCCTGGTCCAGCTGGCCCCTCTGAGCAGGGGATTGGAATGGACAAGAGGCTCTACTGAGGTGCCTTTCTGTCCCACTGTGCAGTGGGGCTGTGTGCCTGGGATCTCATGGCATGTGCTGTCCTTTTAGAAACTTGGTTAGGAGTAGGAGTGGAAAGTCAACTCTAGTGTGAAGTATGGAAAAAATGTGATGGACATGACTGACATGTTGCTGATTAGTTGCAGTTCTAGGAACAGAGGTTGAGTCCTAGTATCAGTCTCAGTGCGAAGGAGATTGATATGTCAAAATTGCACGTCACATTTATGAATCACTTGTAAGACTTGAATTTTTTTTTCCAGGACTCTGGAAAATTATTTTCTAAGAACTGATTAATTAACATGCAGGAACATAATTTTTGTGTTGCAAAAGGAAAGGTAAACTACCTGGCTGCTAACGTGTAACTTCAGACACTACGAATCTTACTTGCTGAGTAGTAAGCTGGAAGGTGGAATATGCTGCTGCAAGCTCCTCTTGATCATGGTGTCCTTTGTATAAGCTTCTTTTAGTGGCTGTATGAAATCTGCCTGTTGTCTTGCATCATGTCCTTCTGAAGGAAGGATATAGTGAGTGGCTAAAGAGAAGAGTAAGTAGTGACTTCGGTAAAAAAAACATGAGTTTGCTTTACAATTAAATATCCTGTTGGACTTCAGCTTAGGAATCAGGATAATGTATGCTTCTAACATACTGTAGCTGAAAACATTTAGAAATGGTATTTTATTAGCTTCTGTATGTGTGCTTCAGAAATAAGTTTTTCCAAAAAGAGTCTTGGATGATGTCTGAGTGTTAGGGAGGAAAAGAATGGATAGCTAATCCAGGAGAGAATGCATATGGTTATGTTGGGAAGGGAATGCTCCTTAGCAATGCTGGTTATCATTTACCACTTCTAGCACAATCGCTTTTTTCCCCTTTGTGGTATGTTTTCCCTCTTGGGTCAGTAGGAGAGCAGTTTCTTAGAACAGGGAAGTAGTACAGTAAATCCATTGTGCCTCTAGGATGTATTAACTTCAAAAGATGTGATGCCTCAGTCTCCTAGTGAGTGAGACAGAATCCAGCCTGCTTGTTTGTAGGGTTTTTTCCCCTCTTACTGCAGTGTGATTTCATCTTGCAAAGGCATGGTCTAATTCTTTCAAGTGAAAAATGTTGAAGCAGATTTGTTTCAATGAAATTGATACCTCTGGCAAGTTGGATCTAATTCAGATGGCTGTGCCAAGGATGGAAGTCCTGAAGCTTAAGGAGACAAAAGAAAACAAAGAATTTTTTCAATTAGAGCTTAACTTTTTAAAAAAATAGAACAAACTGAGCTTAAAATTACATGTGAATTGAGAGCTGTTATGTTAATTTATTTCCTAAGATGTGCAGCGATGTTCTGAGATTTTCCTTCACTCAAATGACATTCATATTTGGCACTGCTAAGCATTCCTATCTAAAGGAAGTTTTCTTGGTTTTTGCAGCACTTCTTCTGTTTGCTGGAGTGAAGGAAGAGCAATTTGAATATTTGAGCATTCCTTTTCCTACAGTCCCCCTGTAACTGTGTGTGTTAACTAGATCTTGTCAGCTGGCAAAGAGATTCTGAGGAAGCTTTAAAGGAAACCTTTAAAAAGGAGTCAAGACTGAAAGTATCAGGGCAGGCTCTGATATCTTTGCAGAACTTTAATGGATGCAGTGATGTTGCAAGTTGACAAAGAATGCATTTGAATAATTTAAGACATAGAATTGAGGTATATAATTTCATTTAACTGATCTTTCCTAATTTTGCCCACTCTCTTTTCCTCAAGTATCTAAATAGATTATAGAAGTCTTACTAGTGATAGTCTCCCTGTAAGCAGATACCAAATACTTTTGAAAGGTAAAGACCTAGCTTTCTACTCTCTGCACCTCTCCCCACTGGGTTGCCTACTGATTGCCTACACCTCTGAAAAAACTGAGTAGCAGAAAAAGGACAAACCAGCTAACAGTCACTTCCCACCCTTTAACATGGAGTCTGCTGCTGAATCACCACTGGATGAGAGGTGAAGGAATTCTGAAAAAAATCAACAGCCCAAAACTAGAAAACAAAGGAAAATAAAAAGGATTGAATACTTAAAAGATGTCTTGTGACCTTAGTGGAAGGGTACCTGTCTGGTAAAATTTTAATCAAGTAGATTAAGCAACAGGGTAGAGATTCTCAGATAAGGAGCTGTCTAATTTTCCTTTAAAACATCTTGCCATACCTGGGAGTGGGGCCACCCCCTCTTGGCTGCAGGCCGTGCAAAGCGTACATTTCCTTTACTGGGGTGCATTGTCCTACTTAAGAATGAAATTAGAAGTTTTTCTGCTTCTTTCACTCCCTTTGATGCAAACCTGAGTTACATTAGTGGGTGATAGCACCCAGTCTGCAAGCACAAGCCAGGCCAAGAGGGTCTTCTTGAGAAGAAGGGGGAACTGTGGTACTGCACCTCTGCCCAGCAGCTGTTTAAAGCTGATGATTCTCTGCTCTGAAAATAACCACTGGCAGTAAAGACAGTTGGGAATAAAGATAAACGTTGATACTGTAAAGTGAATATTAAATCCTGCTTTATATTGTAGACATGTATGCCATTTTAACAAGGCTGTGCTTTCTTGCCCCTATAGTTCTGTATAGTGGAACTATACAGACTTCTGCAAGTAATAGGAAATTTTCCTCAAGTAACCTTTGGGTAAGAATAGTTTCTCAGCACTTTGAGATGGCAACTTTTTGATAGACTGGAAATGAGCATTCTCTTAACCACTGTTTGCTTTTCTATTCTACCCTTTCTTGGGAAGGTAGGAATGTGAGCAATAGGATGAAGAATTTCTTCTGAAGTTGCTCTGCAAATTAAAAATTGGTCTACTTAATATACATACGGTACCTTACACTGTGACTTAGTTTTACTATTTCAAAAAATGCTGATGGGACTTCTTGTTGTTACATATAGGAGATTTTTTTTAATTAGTTGTCCCATAGTTGGGTTGTAATTTCCTTACAAACTGAAGGGAGAAGTTTGAAGTTGAAAGTCTAACTAATCAGAACAATGTTGTTGAAGCAGTGCTTATCAGAACAAATGCTAAAAATCTAGCACCAATATCCTAAAAAGAATGTTTGAGGCCAGAAAGAGGATGTTCATAATTATTAAATACAAAGTAAACATCATTAAATGCAGACTTTGGTTTTAGATAGACAGAAGGAATTTACAAAGAAGGTACCTTTCATAGCTGTAGGGAAGAATGAGAAATGACTGCGAGTTTTAAACTTATTTCTGTCAGTGTGCTATTCCCCGCACCACATGAACAAATATCTAGAGAAACAACTATGAATCAAATGGTATTCCAAAAAGTTAGCAGTGTTTAAAGCTCCAAGGAGAAATGCTTGAAATTATAGGAATTTTTGAATATCTCTTTTGCTGTTCTGTTAAAGAAATAATTTGAATCTTGGATCTTCATTTGAATCCGGCTTTCTGAAAGTAAATATCAATATGGTCTGTTAATTTTGAAATATATTGAAATTGTCATCACGTAGTTGACAGTGACTACTAACAGTTAAGAAAACCCCATGATCTAAAGAGAACAAATAACTACTGCTTACTGTTGGACTCTCATCAAAATCCTTCTCTCTCTCTCAAAAATGCAGCTGACTGTAGCTGCCAGCTAATGTACAAACAGAACCGAGAGAGGGAACAGCTGCACTCTGAAAAACAGCATAGCTCAAAGGCAGCAGCACCCGCCTCAACTCCTCTGGTATTTGGTTTCAGGCTAGAATTAGATATTTTGGGGTACTTTTATATATTTAAGTAAGCTTTTCTGAGGTCTCTGTAGGATTATGGATTTCTCAAAAAGGAGAAAAAATAGTAGCAGCATGTTGATTTTAAAAGTAACTTAATCCCATTTTTTCTTACCTTTGTATTTTTAAAATTTCTTACAAATTTCTGTAGCAGTCAGTGTTTGTTGAATAGGGTTTGTAGGTCCAGTATTATGCAGACAGCATCTCTGAATCTACTTGGTTGAGTCCATGTTGGCCAAAAATGTTCTATGCCTGGTTCACTTGGATTTTGAGGAATACCATTTAGAAGTGGGTGGCAGGTACCTAATAAAATATTTCTGCTTGGTGGGCTTCTATGTTATGGGAAGTGGGACCCCCTCATTATAAAGCAAATAGTGTGTGTCATGTTTCAGGTGGGACTGGAGCTGAATCTGCATGTGACAGATGTAAAACAAGATAGCAAGTGGTGGCTGAAATTAGGTCAGTTACACTAACAGAAAAAATTAAAGTAGTGAGTATGAACAATGGTAAGTATGAAGGTGTGCATTCATGCAGCTTTTTGTGTGCATTGTGGTGTGCCAAATATCATTCTGTATCTCACTGAAACACACAGAGCTTGTTGTAGGGAAGGGAATTTGTTAGACACTAGAAACTTTTGACAAACTGTTCTAGTGAATGCAAATTCAATATTGATGTAAAAATCTAACTCCAATGACTCTTTAAGTGGCTCTAGGGTTTTGTGTAATAAAATGTCCTTCAGTTACTATTCTTTTGTCTCTATTGATATTGTGTGTTTTGCTCCAGATGACACGATAGAGTATCTTATTTTTGAAGTCCATAAAAATAAGCCTTAATGCTTTGTTTGCTTCAAGCCAAAAGAGCCTTTATTTCCTGTTTGTTATGGTTTAGCAAGTGGACTGTATTTTAGAAAGGGTGTAACACTTGTATTTTCTAGGTAGTATGAATACATTTTTTCAGTCAGAAAAACAAAGTGTATTGTTTTGATTTCCTAAGAGGTAACTTGTTTCTGGGTTCATGTTACGAAGTTCTGGTTTACTGAGAGAGTAGGCTTTACTCTTCCTAGGGAGCATATGTTGTGTTGTTTTCTGCATAAAACCTGGTAATTTTCGAGGGCAAGACAATTGCAACTTGTTCGCTGTTTTTAGAAACTTGGGTGTTGCTGTTGCCAAGCATACAAGGTAATGTTGTACATGGGTTTTTCACGGGGACAGTAACATGGAGCCAGAATCTGTCTGCTCCTTCATTGACATCTTGCTCCTGGGAAGTCTTTCCTTGCTGGAAAGGTGGCAGGCAAAGTCTGTCCCCAGCCTTGCTGCGCTGGGTCCTTCACGTCACCTGGCTGTGGGGCACCCTGTGGTCAGAGCAGTGGATCTCATCACAGAGTGTAGTTTTAAGGATAATTTGTCTGACATTTCAGTTCCCCCACAGATGAACAAGTAGCGTTAACTTGGTTGTTGGTAATAAATCGTTCAGGGGTTATGTGAAAAATAGGTATCTGGGTTTAGTAATGACTTCTGTGAACATTAGGATGCATTAGTAAAGTTAATTGAAAGTTTATTTCAATTGATAGTGTCTTAAATGAGTCTTCTGAAATTACAATTATGGTAGTTTGGGACAAAATGAATACTTAAGGTAAACTTACTTTTAATTAACACCATCGTTTGTGCTTGCAGTAACCTTGGATTTGCAACATTTGACAGTTTAGGAAGAGAGAAAAAAAACAGTTACGAAAGACTCAAAACTAGTAATTTGTTTTTAGTATTATGCCTCATAGGAAATGTATATTTCTTATATGAATACAGAAGGTATTTTCTGAAGAAAGAAAATGAATAAGTGTTTTTCTTTGACTTCTAGTCATAGGGAAAACCAAGAACCTGACTACTGTCCACTTCTAGTTTTGTCTTAAAAGTATTTAAAAATGTTATAATGGCAGGTGTAGTCATAAAAGTTACACTGAAGCAAAGTTGAAGAAAAGGCAAAGAGAAGGTTGGCAGTAGCAAGATAAAGCTTTGAAGGTTTTCCAGAAATTACAGCATTTTAGCTTTATTCATATTTTAGTTCAGATTCTTTGTTTTCTGTTACTTGAGTGTTCTGGAGCTGTAGTGACTTGGGAATTTTGTCTGTTCTTGGATTTTACCATGCACTCAGTTGTTTTCTTCTGACATTCTGGAAGTTGGATGGCTCCTGGGCTAGGTATGTCTTTGACAAATTAGAACACTCGTAAGTTTTGTGAAATGGTATCAATAATGTAATGCAGATTTTTGTAGTGAAGCCTCTAGTAATACTGAACAGCTGGAAAAAATTACCAGTGTTTTAAAACCAGAATAAACAGAGCAGAATGTTGTTTTGGACATGCTGTGCCATGTCTTCTGGTAACTGTGGGCCATGTCCTGGTCATGGCGGCTGGTGAACGTCTCTGGAAGAAGAGTGATGGGTGCGAAGGAAAGCCAGCTTCCCTTGGATTATACCTGTGCTGTGTGTTGGGCTGAGGTTGCCTGTCAGAGCTGTGATTTTTCTGGTGGTGCCAACAACTTGCTTAGGAATCAGTGTAATCAGTATTTTCTGTTAAAATACTGAGTTATGTTAGCTCAGTAATACTAGTTGGATGAGCGCTGAATAACTTTTTCTGACCATGGCAGAATGACAGGAGGATGCCATTGTAGGCTGTGTGTAGTTCTCCCACTGCTGAATGCTACCGTGAACATTGAAAATGTCTTGAGGGCTGTGAGAGGAAACACACAAGGGCTTTGTGGGTTATTGACCAGCAGGTGTTTGCTCAGTCTTGCCAACAGTAGACCTAAGCTACATGCAAAGTCCTGGCCTTCCTCCAAAACAGCTTGTGCCTCTTGTGCAAGGTTCCCTGTCTGTTCTGGGCTCTGACACTGAGTCTGGACAGCCAGCCAGTGCCTCTCACAATGGCACCGACTGCATTTGGACCAGTACCCCATAGCTCTACATCAGCTTTTTTGGGGGTGTGTGACAATAAGTTGTTGTATATTGCAGTGAGTTTAGAAGCTGTTGACAAGGTCCTTGGGTATGGGGGCTGAGGAGGATGCTGTCCACGCATCAGGATGCAACACCTGGATGCCTGCACCAGCCCTGAAACACACCAGGCATGTGGTCTTTCTTCCTATCCTAAGTCATGGAGTTACCAGTGGCAAACTAACAAGCAACTGAACAGACTTGCTGGGTCACTTTGTGAGATGTGGAATAGGCCATGTGCTGGCTAAATATAGAGTACGTAAACTGCGTTTACTTGCATTTAACTTTGGATGGATGCAGATGTTGGGAGCCTGCACTGGTGAATTTTCTAAACAAAAAAATATCCTGCTTGTCAAAAGGCAAGAGATTGGCCTTGATTATGATACCAGATCCCATGTGTCCTAGCTGATTTCATCATGTTGTTTCAAATTGTGTTAACACCTGAATGCAAAAGTAAATGTTTGCTAAGGTTTGGGTTTGGCTTTTTTTTTGTGATGATAATAAAACGGGGAATTTAAAATTCAAGAAATTGGTTACATTGAATGACCGAGCCCATTTTGCAAAATCTGAAAATGGCATTTACAAAAGCTGGAGATGATAAACTGAATTTGAATTTTGGAGATGCTTTTTAGGTTGGTGAAACCTGATTACAAACTTCTTGATTTGAGTTCTCTTGGTGGGCTGTCTTTGTCTTTTGAACTATGCAGATGTCAGATTTTTTTAGTGCAGTATATGGAAGCATTTGTAGCATAAAGCTAAGAGTGTAAGCAGTGTTCTGTCATGTGCATCTGCCCAGACACCAAAAACCTTTGCAATACTGTGGTTAAGATGTTTTGTTTCCATTTTTTTCCTGTATGTTAGGGCTGTTGACATTTTAGGAATTTTTGTGGCAACAGTTCAGTGGAGGAAAGCGTGATTAGAGGCTTGGGATGGGGGAGACAACCCACGTCCTATATATACCTCTACTACTGGGTATATTTGGTATGCTGTTTAAAATAGCTTACCTTTCTTTTGCCTTTTGATAAGCATATGGGTGAAGCTGTTTGTTTTTGAATAGTAAGCCACACTGTGTGGTTCTAGATCTGTAATTACTGGAAAGGCTCTGAACATAATCAAACCTACTCTTTTGGCATTGCCTGAATTGGACTGAAATAAACAGCTTTTAATAGCACATATCAGCAAACCTGCCTGTTCAGAAGTTGTTGACTTTGTCTTCTTACTCTCGAATTTTAAAATTCAGCTGGAGCTTCAAGATGATGTGGCATAATTTGATGGAAACACGAGGGGTTTTTTTTTTCTGTTTGTTAGTTCTTGTGTTGTCAAGAGTAGAAAGTTAGAAATAAGTAAAAGAAAAATCTAATGCTGAACCAGTGCCAAATTTGATTGTTATTTTTCAATGGCATAAACAAGGTGCTGTGTTTGAAGAGACTTTCTACCCCTCTCGTGGGGATGGTGGCCATCAGCAAGTATGGAAGCCACTGTTCATCAGGAGTCTGCAAGCTTGTAATAATTTCTTCATACAAGTGACTTTTTTCTTCTTTTTTATTGCTGATCATCATACATTATTTACAGATTGAAAATAATGAAGAGAGCACAAGTTGAAGAGAAACTTAGTGATAAATATTTTGGAAATATCTGAAGTAGGTTTTATTGAAATGGAGATTGATGTCTGTAGCTCTGAGGCAGCTGTGGCTCTTTGGTGCACTTTGTACCAATTGATGCCTCTGTGTTGATTGAGCTGTAAGGTGAAGGACCGGATTTGGGTGTGTGATGGTCTTGTGTTGAGTCCCTGCTCTATCTGTGTAAGTGGAGCAGTAAGCTGTGAACACTAGTAGCAACAGTAATAGTGGTGAAACATTTTGGGGCAGGTCTTTTAACTCCTAGTGTTACCTGAACAACAGCATGAGATTATGCAGGGAGTTGGATGGGGTGGGTGTAGCCCAGCAGCTGAAATCTCTGCCCTTGTGTTTTCTTTTAAGAATACTCATGATCCATAAAGAAACCACCACATCATAAAACGATACTAAGCTATCAGAGAGCATCCAGAGGAGGGCAATGCAGATAAGCCAAGGGCCTTGAGGGCAAGTCACATGGTAGGAGTGGCTGAGGTCACTTGGTCTCTTCAGCCTGGAGGAGACTGAGGGGAGACCTCATTGAAGTTGCAACTTCCTTTTGAGGGGAATATGAGGGACAGACACTGACCTTTCTTCTGTGATGCCCCGAGGGAATGGCCTGAAGCTGAGTAAGGGGGGCTTAAGTCTGAGGTATCAGGAAAAGATTCTTCATCTTCCCTGGGTAGCCTCTTCCAGTGCCCAAACACCCATCCAGTGGGTGTTTGGGCACTGGAAGAGGCTGCCCAGGGAAGAGGTCACAGCACCAGCCTGATAGAGTTCAAGAAGTGTTCAGACAATGCTCTCAGGCACAGGGTGTGACTCTTGGGAACGGTGCTGTGCAGGGCCAAGGGTTGGACTCAATCATCTTGATGGGTCCCTTCCAACTCAGCACATTCTGTGAAATACAGCTTATAGGCTTGTTCCTAAATGCTCTATTTGAGGATGCTTTTGTGGAGATCAGCTTACTGGGGAAAAAGATAACTAATAATATCAGGTAGGTTGTCCAGCTGCCAATCTGCAAGGACAAAATTGTAGAATGCTATTTTAATATTTCTCTTGAATAGAGCTAGAAATATGAGGGATGTAATACAGAAATCAAAGCTAGGAATACAGGAGGGTAAGACCCTACAGTCCAGTTCTGTACTACTGAAAGCAATTATCTCGTATAATCAATTTAATAACTATTCTAAAACCAGGTAGATTTGTTTATTCTGCATTCTTACAGAAAACTTGTCACCAAAGAACCCTACTCTGATGTTTAGAAAATTCCTCTCATACCGAACTGAAACTTTTTGGTCTGGTGTCTTTATTTAGCTTTGGTTTTGTGCCAGTTAGTTGTAGTTTAAGTGACTCTTGTTTCTATGAGCCTGTAAAAGCTAATGTAGCCCTTTCTCATTAAAAAAACCCCAAAACAACACTTAGTTTCTGGCAGAACTTCCTCCTTTTGTCTGATGGTGCTGGTAACACCTCTTGCACCCGTTACAGGGTGAATTACTTTCTGGGCAAATGGACAATAATGTTGCACAGTACTTTATATATAACCTCAAGCAAAGCTTAAGTGGTGTTACTTCTTCCTTTTTCCACTGGACATAACTTTCCTGAGGCACACTATGTTCCTGTTTGCTTTTTTTTAACATTCATTATCATCTAGATATGGACTTGTTGATCAATCCATTGTTCCCAGGTGGAAAGCTCATGTCCTGTTAGGGAGGGTTTCTCAGTGTGAAGTTTTGTAGTTAGTTGCATCTCATTTCTGTTATTCTAATCCTCAGCATTACCACAGTTCCCCATAGATCACGTTGTAATCCACTTCTGATGACAGTTCCTTCCAGCTTTGTGTCACCAGGGAGCATCATTATGGCTGTCCTAAGCTTTGTTCCAAAGTAATTACCAAAATTATGCCATTTTGATTATAGACTGCAACATGTCCAAACTAAGGTGGTGCAACTTTTGGTTCTTACACAATTACAATCTTCTTTTCTCTCTTTCTTGGGTAGAAATGATTACGTTTAGAGCAGAGGCCCAAATTCTGTTGTGTTTTGGTTTGGTATTGATTTACAGTAAATATATGCAAGTGTAACAATTTTGTGTTTCTTTGAATGTCAGACTAAGATCAAACAAGTTTTTCCCTTTGAATTTGTTATTTCACTTATTTATAACTGCAAATGTATTTGTAATATATGAACATACAAATGGAAATGGTGTAAGTCTGAGATGGATGACAGCAGGGAACACTCTTAAGATTACTAATTTGAACCAGGTAAGTGCTGCCATTGCTTTTCCCCTCTGTTTCATGTGTGTTTTATGCCCTATACCTGAAGATGCTCTGTAGCAGCTTTTATGTCCAGTTCATTCCTTCCACAACCCTGGCAGAGCTCTCAGGAGACCAAATTCGAGTTCAAAGGATGACATTTGTGCATGGGTGATTGCTCTGACTGGATCTTGAAAGATTTGTCAAGCCATTAGTTATTTATTTCTCAAGCAGAAACATGAAACACTATTTTTAAAATTAAATCTAGTACCTCACTGAACTAGAGGTATTTATTATTTTTTCTAATTCATTTTAAAACATTGAGGTGATATTTTTGATAAACCTCATTAAAGGAAGATTAGTTTTGTAATCCACAATTTTAGAAGATCGTGATAAAGAGTAGGATACCTGAACTAAGTTTGAGCAATACTTAACTGGCATGGCGGTTTCTTTCTATATTGTTTGGATTTAGAGAAAGCATTGAAATGTTTTTTGCCTTCGTGTGCTGAAAAGTCTTCTTGGTGGTATGAAGCCATTTCAACAGTTGCTATAAGATCTCTGGATTTGTTGATTTCATTTATGAATAAATGCCACAAGTAAAATATTAGTGTGTTAGGCGTAAACTAGGGTGCTCATCTTTCTCTTTCCATGGATGAAATACAGTGCATCTGACTCTGGATATTATTGGTTGCTTTCAGAAGACTTTCTGAGAAACATATGGAGTCATTTATGTGATATATCAAAGTATCTTTCTTTTCATCATTAAAAAATGTGACATGCTTCTAACCATTGACCTCTGTCTCCTCCTATTTTTGTATGTCTGCTGAATCAAATGAACTGTGCGTGATGAGGATCAATGTTTCTACCTCATAAAACCCATGAGATCTGATCTGTTATGGAAAAGAAGGACTGCACATCTGCAAGAGAAACTTTGTGTAGAACTTTAAGATGTGGGTGGTCTGTTTTCCCTCCTGGAATTTTCCAAGGTTGCCAAAGTACCTGAGTGTTTTATTGCAAAGGAAAGCTTTCTGATGTTTTCTTGTGCTGAAAATAGGAAGTGTTTGTCCCTGAATTTAGAGGTAGAGGGAGAGCTAGGATGAGTTCCATTCTGGGGCAAGAAAGCCCTATTAAAGAAACTTGCAAATATGTTTTGTGCAAGATTGGCCTAAATCACCCTAATTAGGAGGTAGCCCTGGAATGGCTGTATCAGCTCTTGTTCCGCCTGTTGAATTAAGCAATGATAACATGGCAGTTGGCTGCTTGGAAAATAGCATCTGCTGCTAGAAAACTTTCTAAAATGCCTGAAGTGTATTTGGTTTGCTTTTTTGCAGCAGTTTTTTCTATCTGTTAAATGATAAAAGGGTTGTCTAGATGCTGGGAAGTGCATTAAGTTTTTTGAAAGACTTAAGCAGTCTGCTCAGTACTTCTGAAACTGAACTGCAGGTTTATCCCATTAGGTGCTCTTGCTTTCATTCTGAACTGAGAATTTCATTCTGAATTAGAGCAGCTGGTAGTGTCTCACCTGATGCAGAGAATTTTGTACTCCAGTAGGTAGAGAGTAAGGTAGAGATTTAGTCCTTGTTGTAACAATCCTTAAAGTGTTTGAGCATATGCAACTTTGGCTGTTGCATACTTGTGTGCTTCTCTTGCTTACTTGCATGCAGTGAGAAAGATTTAAACAGCAGTGAATCTGGATCAGAGGTGATGCTTCTGTCAAACAGTTGGAGGCCTCCTCTCTTGAAACAAGATTTTTACTCTTTGCAAGTTACTATTTATTTGTTATTAGTTTTTCTAGTTATGCGTGGCA
This sequence comes from Leptocoma aspasia, assembly GCA_013399835.1. Taxonomy (NCBI): domain Eukaryota; kingdom Metazoa; phylum Chordata; class Aves; order Passeriformes; family Nectariniidae; genus Leptocoma; species Leptocoma aspasia. The sequence goes on along the minus strand of VXAX01007363.1, from coordinate 1,544,534 downwards.
GAAAATGGGGGGACCTTTGAGTGCAGTTACATTTATTGGTGGTTCTCTAGAAAATTACTACTGTGTGAAGGCAGCAGAAAGCTCTTCTGCTATTAGTGTGCTGGTTGTAGTTGCTTATGAAGTAGTCAAAGGAGCCTGAAGATAGACAAAGATATGAGACACACATGTTGGGTTTTTCACAGTTAGGGGATTAGATAAGAGAGTTGCAATAGCAACAAGGAGGTGATAGACTGTGCCTCTTGCTGGAGTCCATGGGCTGTGGGGTTTCATGCATGTGCCTAAAGGTCTTACTGTAAATTCAGATAATTTGCCTACAATTTAGGAACTGTATAATAATGAAAGATACTGCTTCAGTTAATGTTTCCCAGCAGGAATAAAAATTTGAATCCTTTATTTAGGGAATACCTATTAAAGTGCTGTCACACTCCTGTACTCCAGAGGTGGGGGAAGAGGTGGTTGAATTAGCTGTTGCAGGAGAGAGTTCGCAGAGATGCAAGAGGAGATGCTAGGAGACCGAGCTGCAGAGAAGGTGGAACTTGGCATTGTGGCAGGTCCTCTCAGGAGGTGTGATACCTTCTTTCCCTTCCCACAGCCTGTGTGCAGTCCTTGTTTACACAAGTGATTTTGCTCACCCAGACAGACTTACTCTGAGGACTGCAGTGGTGGTTGTCTTATGGCTACTACTATTTGTGTGTCCTGGTTTGGGCTGGGATAGAGTTAATTTTTTCCTAATGTTGATATAGTGCTGTGTTTTTTGATTTAGTATGAGAATAGAGTTGATAACACACTGGTGTTCTATTGTGCTAAGTAGTGCTTAGAATAAGTAAAGGACTTTTCAGTTTCTTTTTAATGAGGATAATGGCTGAAATGTAAATATGGGAAGGAAATGGGGGGGAATAAATCTGCAGAATGGTAAAATAATTAAATAAAACAAATAAAGTTATTTGGTGTTTAAGACAATGTATCCTTTTTGGCTATATCTGGTCAAATATTTTCTCCATGAGAAAGGAAGACTTTCTATAAATCATTAAGATAAGTTCTGAGGAAATACATATATCTGTGTGTGAGGAAGACATATGCAGTTCTTATGTAAAACATTTTTTTTCATAGAAAGGGTAACGTGTGTATAATGATCAAAGATGAGAAGATTTCATTCAAAGTCATGCTTTGACTTCTGCTACTATAGACTTAATTCTTTGAAGGTAGATGTGCTGTTTCACTTGAAAAATTCTTAATGATAGAGCCTAACATGTCAATAATGCTATCGACAAAATAGCAGTTTTAACTTACTGCTGTTATTAACTTGCTAGAGAGAGATGTCTAGTTGGAATCAGTCAGTACCTGCCATGCATTTCACCAAAATATTTGATATTAGGTGTCTCTGTAACCAAATGGCAATTAGTCCCAATCCTTAAGTGAAAAGCAAAATATTTAAAGACTAAAGTATAACTTGTAGATGCTAATAAACAGCATGGCTCTGTTAAACTTTTCTTGGCTACTACTTGGATACCGTTGCTGGTATCAAGTATAACCATGTAAGGAATACAACCTGATTTGTTTTTCTAAATCTGAAGAATTGTCTCAGTCTTGCAGAGATTGATTGGTATTTTATATATTTAAATACCTGTTTAAAAATTTTGGCCTAAGCAGCAGTCACTATTTCACTAGTATGTTTGTGCCATTCAGATTTAGAATACTTGCAAATACTTAAATATATAAAATTATGCAATTGGTAGGTCAAAATTTAAGATATCACCACGCCCCTCAGACTGATGCTGTGGTAATAGAGGAATGATTTTCTCCTAATAGGTGTGAGATGTACCTCTCAACAGTGAAATGACTATTATCTCTGTGCATAGTGCAGTTCTGAAAGCCACATTTTTAGGAGGGTAAAAAAAATGGGAAAGAGTAGTGGGAGGGGAAAAAAGCATAAAAATTATTTGAAGGCTGGAAAAAATACCTTGCAATGTGAAACTTGGTATTGATTTCGCATAAAGAAGACTGGGACATAACCTACAGTGTTCAAGTACCTTTTCAGAGAGAAAATTCCAAGGAAATTACAGTATGTGAGAAAGTAATAACAGGAAGCAATAGCTGGAAGCTGCAGTCAGATAAATTTGAATTGGAAATAGCAATGATAATGAGGTTATGTGGAGAACTGGGGACAATCATAAGATATGTGACAAGAAAAATCTGTTGCAGAGAATGTCTGTAACAAGGTCATTATGAGTAGCATGTTCTTTGTAAAGAGTTACAAGAAACATTTTGGCCTTCATATCCTGTTTGTGTAGAAGCTATGGAAAAAACCCCACATTTCTTAATTAAGGGAGGAGAAAATGTTCTGGGAGGTTATCAAAAATGCAGGACAAAAACATTTCTTGTGGCAAAGACTCAAAGATACATCTTCTCTAAAAAATAAAATGCAAATGTTCTGGCAAATGCTAAATTTCTAATACTCAGCACTCCAAAAATCAGTCACATGCAATGTGACTGATTTAATGCAACCTCATTGTGGCACTTTAGTTTTGAAATAAATCTTAATAATCTTTGTCAAAATAGTCTTAAACTGTTTGAGAAAGATCAGTGGCTTTGTGTTTGCCTTCAAAAATGGCAGCACTCATGAAAGAAGGAGTACTCTGTAAACGCTTTGAAAGACTCTACAGGGAGAACAGGACAGCAATTTGGAGGTAAAATTTCCTAACCTATTGCACATGACTGTGATATGAGAATAACTTTTTCTGGCCTTTGGGAGGGGAGGGAAGTCTGATTTCAGGAAAGAATCTGAACTTCATACAATATTTTTGGCCTTGTTTGTTCACTCTATTTTGAGTTTGCCCAAGGGTTATTTATACTGGGTGTGCTTGAGCTGGATACTTGTCCCTTTTAAAATAAGAATGCTGTGGGGCTTGGTATTATGAACAAGTGTGGATGATAGCTTTCATAGAACAGCCTTAAAGAAGTAGCTTGTGTGGGAGTCAGAGCAGAGCTCATGGGCTCTGGCAGACATTGTTACCATAAGATCTACAGAGATGGCATGGAAGCGTTCCTCAAGAGAGCTCTGAAAAAGCTGTGCAAGTATTCACCGAGCGAGTTTTTTAATGAGAATGGTTTCCTATCTGTTCTTTCTTTGGCAAGATTCATCTCTTTTGATTGCAAGGGAGGAAGAAATATTGCAGGTGCAACATGTCTGGGGAGAATGTGAGCAAGGAATGGTGGTTCACTGAGCCTGGAGCTGATGGAGCCGAGCTGGGCTTTGCAGATAAGGCAGAAAGAGGAAGAGGGCTGGGGAGGAGGCAGCAAGAGGCTGGCAGAGGTGCTGCAGAGCACAGCCAGCAAGTGAGGGTTGTCTTTGGTCACACCAGCCAGCCAGGTCTTGCAGCTGACAGCAGCAGTGGAGCGGGACTGTCCCAGAAGTGGAGCCAAGTGAACAGTGAAACAATCATAGCTGCTCCTGGGAAATTCTTGTATATGCCAGGGCCAAGCTTTGCTTCTGCTTTTCTTGGATCTCTGTCTTGAGCTTCTCATAGAAAACAGCAAGAGAGTTGGCATTGCATTGAATTGGAGGTTTGACCTCCTGAAAAAGGGGAGTTGAAAATCCAAAAGCAAACCATGTGAATTCTTGTGGTTTAAGAGCAGATGTCCAGTGTAATATCTGATACCTCCCCAAAGCACTATGTACTTCCATCCAAATCTAAGCCAGTACCAAATACCAATGTCAGAGTTAGTGCCCTGTTTCTGAATTGGCCTTCCATTACTTGAGCTCTCTTCAGATGATCTGCAGTCAGTCTTTTCTCATAAGGGTAGCTGAGTCTTTTATACTTTTGTTCTTAGTTTGAACAACAGGACTAAAATTACTGAGTGATGATTCTTTCCTTCTATATTACTTAGTCTAAGATACTGGGGGAAGTAGGAAAGTAGCCTTCTTTCACAACTGAATGATCCCAGCTTTTCTTCCTCAGTATTTCAGTTAATTCTAGGGCTTCATGCTTCAGGAGTAACGTGTATGCCTAGCATTAGCAGTGTTAGCTGGTAATGTGCCTGGAGATAGCTGTTTTGCTGTAGCCTGGGGTCACCAAACAAGCTAATTTTCTATATATAGAGTGGTTTTAGAAAAACAAACATACTTGTTCATGTGAAAGTACTGTTAAGTCAGATGTGAGAGGTAACAATTTGGAAAGTAACGTTTTGCCATTTGAAACTCTGTGTAACAAGGCAGAGAAATTATTTTCCCAAATTTAGAGATTATAGTTATTTCTCACAAAAACACCCCAAAAGAAATTATACAGTGGTTTTTTTTTTCCAGCTTTATATGGAAGTTAATGTTTTGTAGTGCTTGATCATCTCATTTGCATATGTGTGCTCTGGTTACAGTGAGCATGAGCTAGCTTTTCAAATTTCGAATCTGTCTATTTTTAAACTGATATTTGCAACTTTGGAGAAAAAATAATCCCTTAAAATTGGGGTTGGGTTTACCATGACTGTTAGATATTGTGATATTGTTGTGTCTGAGTATTTTGTTATGCACTTTGTGAGGTATTTACAGAGCAGTCGCAGATTAAAAAATGCAAATCCTCACTCTCATAACCCAGCCTTTTATTTCCATAAAGCTGGAGATCTAATAGGATCACCAGTTTTTTAGCCCAAGAAAATTTGCAAGAAAAAGCTGGAGGAGAGAAAGGCATAAATTCCTTCATTTAAATAATGGGATACCACAAATTAGGATGGATTTAGTTACTTTTATTGGGCAGTATGGAGATAATGAAAGAAGCTAATGGTCTCAGGCTGTGCAAAGGAAAGTATTTACATGGACAGTGCTGGAAGGCTTCTCGCTTTCATCCTCTTCTTGATGAGAGCTCTACCTCTGTTTCAGCCCTTGTTTGTGAACAAATACTTCTGGGAAAGCATGCATCCCTGGTGTAAAAATCTTTTGGTATATTTTTGTCAGACATTAGAAAGGAGAATGGTAAGTTTTTATTTCCTAAGAAAAAAATAGGCATGGCTCCTACACTGCTGTGCGAGGCACAATGGCCTGAGACTTCTCTGCGAGTACAGCCTCTGGAAGAGGAAGGATATCACAGTGTAGAATGTGACATAGCAAGTGTCATGCAGGGTAGCACACCTAAAAAGTCTGTTATGATCTGTTAATAAAATAATCCGTGTAGAAAATGTCTGAAATGGATATTTTATCACAACTGGACTAGTTAATCATGAAGATCGTGAGGGCTTCATGATGGAAACAGCTGATCATGATGGGCTCTTCTGTATTGAATGCATTGACTGCACCAGCAGCTAAAATCCACATCTCTTCAAGGAAGCCTCCTGTAGGTCAGCTCCAGCCTGTTTGTTGCCTCTGAGGCATAGAGCAAATAAAAATTAGGAAGTTGACACGAGAGCTGGGCTTACAGAGAAACACAAATTGTCATGAGTGATACCAGAAAGAAGCTTCAGACTATTTCTGTGTTGTTGCACCAGAACTTTCTGTGTATCGATATCCTCATATCAAGTACAAAACAATATCTAGAAATAATAGGCAAAAAAGAGCTCTTAATTACGTGTGTTTTTCAAGCTTATAGATTTACTTGAGTGGCCTTTATATTACCTAGGACAAAGAGAACATTAATTCACCTTGTGAAGTAAAGGCCTTAAATTTGGAACACATCTGTAGTACATCATCTGTATGCTCAAGACTGAGGATAAACAACTACCTAAATTCAGAATAGATTAAATAGTAACAGCATGACTCTCATGTCTCACTGCAGTATATCCATGTGATCACATTCCACTTTTATTTTGCACACAACTTTTCCTAACAACTTACTCAAAACTTGGATTACTCTTTTAATATCCCGTGATTCTGACATTGAACAATGATGAGTTCACACAGTTAAATTTCCAGTACTTAAAATAACAAAACAAAGCTGCTAAAATAAAAAAAATGCAACCCCCAAACCAAAACTTCTGTTAATTGAATTCAGATGTCTTGTTTGGAGAACATTCAATTAAGCACAAAAAAGGGTAATTTTTAGTTCAGTGAAAAGGTGAGTTTAAGTTTTAATTTCTTTATTTTTTACTGTATAATTGTGTTTCTTTTGTGTTCTGAAAACTGTCTGGGTAGCACAGTATCAAGACTTCGTTTGTATTGTCTTGCTTTCCTTTTTTTCTGCTTAGTCAAAAACCAGGTTAAGTTTCCAGCTCTAATTTCTGTGTCTAGCTTCAGAGTCTGTTTCAAAATAGGTGTTTTGTTTTTACAAGTCTTCATAAATTGGAGATTTTAGAAGGAAAATGTTCAATTGTGTCTTTAGATTGCAGAAAATAATGTCATCTATAAAAATTCAACTTGACCTTGTTTTTGACATTACTTGATGCCAGAAATGGTATTGGCATGATGAAAATAATGGTTTAGCTGGAGGTGAATAAAAGTGAGTGTTTATTTTGTAATAGTGCCATGTGAAGCTGCAGACGCACGTTGGTTGAAATATTGGTGATGTTTCTCTCACTGTTTTCATGAAAAGTAGTCACTCTTCATAATTAGTTGTTCTGTTGTCAGCCTGGGAAGATCACTGAGAGCAGGAGGTCTTCTGTGGCCACCTGGGCAGTCACTGGGCAGTCTGATATGCCATCAGGACTGCTGCCAAGGACTAAGGAAGTAAAATCAGTAGAGAAGCTGGAGAACAGGTGCAGGACTCTGTTGCATCAGTGATGCAGGGAGCCAGGCTGCTCTCGGCTCCATCAGGTGCCAGTGTGAGACCAGTCCCAAAAGAGGCAGAGAGCAGGAGGGTGGGAGAGGAAAGCCTCCCACTGGCACCCCAGTGCCCCACTGGAGGTTGGCATTCGTTCTTGCCTTTGCAGTGGGTGCCCTGGTGGGCAGCTTGCTTTTGTCAGCATTTTTGTGGGTGATTGCAAACTGAGTGTGCCCTGTCTTCTGGACCTGGAAAGGAAGATGTTTCTGCAAGTTTTCTGGAAGCTTTGGGTGCATAAATGTCACCAAGCTGTAGTTCAGGCAGGATGTTTGTTTGCCTTGTGTCATTGGAAGGTTGTTTTATTGACTGTTCCATAACCCCAGCAGCCACTGTGTGCATGGGTTGCATGCTTCCTGATGCATCTGTACCTTGGCTTGTCCTGAAGGATCTTCCTCAGAATAGTTGCTACCGTGGCTGCCCATGTGGCTGCTGGAAATGCAGGGTGGCAACAGGTCTGAGATTTACTACAGGACCACAGTACCTCTGTGTGAGACAGACGTCTGCAGGACGTCTGTGAGCATGGGGAGCGTTGTTTTCCATGGTGGCCTTGCATAAGGGTCCCTCTTGGCCAGGCTTGCAAAATGCTCCTATGGGACTGCCAGCCAGGGCTCTGTGGGGTTTGGCTCATGCAGGCCCTTTGGAGGAGAGCGTGACAGCTCACCTGGGGACTCCACTTGTTGTGTGAAATAGGGAGGCAGGTGAAGTGTTGATGGGACAGTAAGGATGAATTGGTGCCCACTTGCCACAGGTTGTTCACTTGCCGTGATGTGCAGCAAGAGGCTTTGGAGGTTTAGGTTTGGTTTGTATTGCAATAGAAGGCTGTCAGTCTTAACATGGTTGGAGTTGTGGTTTGGGGCTTTTCTTTATTATTTCATTAAAACAGCGTTCCTAGCAGTTGAAGAAGGTGCAAAATTGTCACGGTTAAAGTGTTCATTGGAAATGTAACTGGAGGATGGAGTATATTGAGAGATTAAGTTAGCAGGCCTTCTGTTTAATTTGGCAAAATTTCAAATGCCATTGAGTAGTAGTGGGTTATTCAACTTTGGCTTTGAATGTTCTCTCACTCTGTACTGTTTTTCCCTCTTGTTGCTGATCAGATGAATGACTGAATCAAAAGGTCTTTGGGAAGAAGCGCATCAGCAGCAGTAGCACAGCTCTCCCACTATATGGCACAGGATGCTCTTATCAATTAAGGAAGTATTATTTTTTAGAGTATTTTTCAGAGTAGGGATTTCTGCTAAAGTCAAGGCAGAAGTTTAAATAAAAGTGTGAATTTGAGTTTTTCTAAAAGCAGCACTAGGAAGAGAAAGCAAACAGGTTTGAGTTTCAGTGCAAGCAAAAAGAAAATCTCAAAGCAGCTTGTAATCCCTGTGTCTCCTTCACACTGCAAGACTTAAACAGAAGTCTCTGAAGTAAGCAGCTTCTCAGGATTGCTACTTTCAAAATGCGTTGTTTCAATTCAGAGCTAGAAATGAAAATACAGTCAGGAACTGTATCTCAGTGAATTATTTAATATATGCCACATTGTAGTTTTGGACTGTCCAAAGATGCATTTGCTGTTATGGTCATTAATTCAAGTTGAAAAACAACATTGTTTGTAGTGTCCCACAGTTTGCTATCAACCATAAAAATGTTGCTGTTCAAGTGCTTTACACAATGTATGGAGAAACCAGAGGGTGAATGCTGTGTGCTGGGAATAATGGGTTTGATGCAACTGTTCAGCACTCAGAGGTTGTGGTAAGTGCGGGATGTGGCGCTTCCTGGAGCTGCCCTAGAATGGAGCGTGCCATCACTGAGGTGCCTCTCTGGTCTGGTCACTGTGACTGGGCGAGGTAGCTGGAGGCTGCTGCCAGGGTGTCACCAGGGCCGCAGAGTGGCACTGGCAGCTCAGTGATAAAGGTGCCATGTTTGCATGGTAAGGAAGATGTCTCTTAAGGATCAGTACTCTGGTTTTGAGCAATATCTGTTTTAGTCCTTAGAAGGGGGAGATGTAAGATGTTTTGGTTATGTTTGCAGATGATTCTGAAGATGATTCTGAAGTAAACATACTGTAAGGATACCAGAAAGGGCAGAGACACATTTCAGAATAATGTAGAAATAATACATTGACAGTTAATAATAGGTCAGTTGTGGAAAAAAATATGGAACTGTCATGCTTGCAGAAAAATAGTTAAAATGCATAATGTTCTGGGTCCTAAATGGCATACTAAGAAGGGAAGTCAAGTAAAAGACCAGATTGTGTGCCAGATTGCAAGTAAAAAAGACTATAATTTTAACTGTGTGAAAACCATGTTATGTCAGATATGAAGATACTCTTCCATTTCTAGCAGCAAAAAAACTTCTAATCACTGAAGACATCATAACTGGGTTTCTGATATTTTTGCACTGCCTTTATGAGTTCCCTGAAGAGTGTGAACTGCCTTCACTTACTTCTGTACTGCAAACAGTTTTTGAGATTGTAAAATGCCCGTTTCTCTGTGATCGTTTTAACAGAAACTGCAGTTCATCCAGGATATTGCTCAGCAGCTGGGAGGAGTAAAACTGCTCTCCCCTTTGTGATCTTGGAGTGACTAAATTGTTCCTAGATTTTAGCTGTACTATGGAATCACATTTCCCAGCCTTCCCTAACTACTACTAATGTACATTGCTGGTGAAATCACTGCTGACTAGCAATGTAATATAAAATAATACAAACACGTTGAAGTTCTTGAAACTTCAGAGTTGTCTTTTATTTGTGTTGTACGCTTACAGATGAATGCGTGCTTTGGAAAGGGTGCCTTGATTGCCTGGTGTTTTTGTGTTAATATTGTCAGAATGTTGCACAAAAAGTGAAGTGTCAGAAAGATCTACCTTGTAACAGCTCAGGTTTGTGCAGGAAATCCCTCTTTCCTTTAGAGGAGAAACTATTCTGTGTAACCAAGACTTAAGTAGCTGAAAGTTTCCAATTATTTCAGGACTGTCTTCCCGCAGAAATTATTCTCAATATTCATGTGGGATAATCTGAGTATCTGCTCTGCAGAACAGCTGCAGAAATTAGCATCAGGAATAAGTACCTGTGTAAATGGGGGTTGTCATTAGTTTTCTCTTTCTGGGTTGTGGATGTTGTTTTTTGGGGTTTTCTGTGATTTCTGGCTAGAGCACCATTATCTAATGTGATGAACCTGTTTGCTTCTGGTGCATCATCTGCCTTAGCCCCAATAATGGTACCAGTGTTGGCCAATGAACAGGTCGGCTCTGTTGAATCCACAGCTTGGGGAAACAACTATGCAAGTACAAAAACTTTTTATACACTGTTCATCTTAATATTTGTTTTTTAGTTCAATTGTGCTAAAAGAGGAAAGGAATCCACCTTATGCTGTAATGTCTCATTCCACATTTCTTGGCATTGATGTGCACTGCCCTTTTTCTCTGTTGGTTCCTACAGTAACTTTGAATGCATTTACATTTAAATGTGTCCAGATTACACATCCGGAGAAGATGAACAAACCTGGTGAAAGGTCTAGAGAAAAAGTCCTATGAAGAGCATCTAAGTAAACTGGCATTGTTCAGCTTGGTGACCCTATCACTTTTCACCTGAAAGAAGGTTGTAGCAAGCTGGGGGTGTTACATCTCTCCTAAGTAACAAGCAATAGGATAAGAGGAAATTGGATATTTTTCTAATATCCAATTTAAAATGCCAGAGGAATTTTAAATTGGATATTAGAAAGAATTTCTCCACTGAAACGGTAGCATTGGAACAGGCTGCCCAGGGGAGTGGTTGAGTCACCATCCCTGGCAGTATTTAGCAGATGTGTAGATGTGGTGTCTAGGGACATGGTTTAGTGGTGTACTTGGCAGTACTGAATTAATGGCAGGACTTAATGATCTGAGAGGTCTTTTCCAACCAAAATGATTCTATGATCCTGCAGTCTAAACCAAGGCTTGCAACTCCTGGGAGCTGTGGACATTGGCAGTCTCAGACTCTGTAGATGTTTAACTTAGAGGAAGTGGTCCTGCTGTTGCTGGTAGCACTCCCAGATTCAGCAGTGATGGTGGAAGAGGTTGAGGACATGGCCTGATGCCTTGAACAAGGCTGGCAGTTTGCATGGCGTCTGGGCTTTTCCTGGAGTCTGTGTACCTGCAGTAGTCCAGGAGGATGCAGCATAAGACTGAGACTTTGCAATGTCACTGACGAGGTGCTGATATCCACGTTTCTGCTTGTTTGTATTTTTCTTCTCTTGGCTAATTCATAAGAGATGACCTCTGTTAGTTAATAGCTTTCAGACGCGGTACTGAAAATTTGACTAAGCATTCAGCAAGTGCCATGAGAATACATGGTGAAAATGGATCCTGTCATTCAGCTGCATTATAAAAAGGGAGAATATCATGGAAACTATGGTTTGTTGAGTGCAGAAAGAAGCATAAGGCCCTGAAGCTTTTTCCTTAACTGAAGGTGGCAGGAGTATGCTTAGCCTGCTGGCATCCTTCCCAGGCCAAGCAGAAATGCAGTAGCTTAATAGGACATGATGAATCAAGTGCAAAGTTGCTTTTCTTCCAGTCAGGATTGTATGTGGAATATGATTCCGTTATAATAAAGACACGCTTCTAAAACAGCAGGTGAGATAGGGGATAAACAACGAACAAACCAAACCCAGAAAGGATATATGAGCACAAAACTGGTCATCCTAGTTCTGCTGTCAAGCTCTAGACTTTTTGGTTTTATTGAGGGGGGTAGGGTGATGGTATGTGTGCACTGGTTTCATGCTGTGATTCGTGTACCAGGCCATTTGTTTAAAAAGAAAACAAAAGCAACACAACCACCTTGGTTTCCAGTCGGGGTGATGTGTAGGATTCTCTGTCTTGCTGTAAAATTGTATAGGTTTATATATGCCTCGTATAGCTGCCTATGCAAAATCCTGTTTGTGCTCACTCAATACATGTTCCAGCTGATGGCACTCTATTTAAGCCTCTTTCTTTAAGTTTCCATGATCTAAAATGGCAGTATATTACAGGGTTTCTTCGGAGCTAAATGCATTGCTTGTTTATGTGCCAACGAAAGAGTCAAAAGTGTATGAGTTTATAAAGTCCTGGGCTTAAATAAATGAATAGTAAACTTCTAGGGATGTTGGAAGCTTGATGTGTTTTAGTTAATAGTGAAGTTAGTGAGTGAGTGCTGGCCCTACATGAGTGTGTCAGAAGGCTGTATCCTCTTTCCAAAGAGGTGCTAATCTTAAGGCTCAGTCCTGCAAACATTACTGGTGCAGACCTTATTTTAAAATAATCAGTTCCTCTCATGGCTTTTCAGGAACTATTGTATTAAAGTAACCCATTACAGGCCTTTTGTAATGGTTCATTTCTATTAACTCCTGCAAAATATGTCAATTATGATTTGTATTTACGGATGACTGAAGACAAAATTGCTATTAGAGGTGTTTGAAGTGATGACACTGTTTTGTCTTACTTAAGGGAGGATTGCAAAGAAGGGAGGAAAGCTGCCTGGCATGGGAGTAGGAACTCTGGGCCCAGTCAAGTCATTTAAAGCACTTTATTGCTTGTGCCTTGGCTGCGAACTCACATCTCAGCCTGAGTAAATACACTGGTGTCTTCTGAAATACAAGTATTGGTAAGCCCAGTGCCATGGCATTTTCTCAAGTCTTCCACCTCAGTTTTTACCTTCTTAAGGTCCCATTTTCAGCTTTCTAATTTTCAATAATTTAGGATGGTATATTTTCCATGTCAGGAGTATGTCTAGGGTTGGGTTTTCTTTTTTCTTAGCTGTTTGTTCCAATTTTATTAAAAAATAATGTACTGTTTTTGAAAAGGCAGCAAGGGCAATTACATTGTTTCTTAAGAGTTTGACAGAAATAAATTCTGGAGGACTCTTGACTGTTAAATAATGTAATACAGTGGAAACTGCTGTGGGAAATAAGAAGAAAACAGTGGAGACCTCTTAAACAGCTTGTGTGAAGCTGCAGTGGCAGCAGAGAGGAGGTATTTTCACAGCTGTATTTTGTTTGGAGTTAGGGGAGCTGAGGAGCTGACACTGGCTGACCATAGCATGAGAACTGCCGATAGCAGATCCATAAGGGTGTCAAGACTTGGAACAAAATAACTTGTGGTAGGAAGTCTGAGATGAATTTTTGAGGTCTAAAGAGGAAAGTAATGCCACAAAAGTCCTGACACGTGTCCCAAAACCTAGAGCATTGTCGGGCCAAAAGACACGGAAGCCAAGAGCAAACTGCTGCAACTTTGCTGAAAGGTTATTTCATGTTCATATCAGGGTAGCAAATTGCTGTGGCAATGCATGCCACTGGGTGTTGGAGTTTATTTTTCCCTTACACGAACAGGACGGGGCTGCTGGGAGACGTTTCTCAAGCTTTTATTGCAGCATCTGTCTCCTTACATGGTTGAGACAATGGGAAGATGGCAGCAGCTCACATCTTGCCAGCAGCAGCCAAATATTTCTTTGTTACAGAACATTTTGAAAACTTTTTAGTCAACAGCATATTGCTAAAGCTTATAGACAGTTGTTCTAATCAGTCACTAAAAGCACACATACACTTGCTATGCTTGCTTGTATGCTTTCTATTAACAATACACAATACTCCATTATTAAGCTTAAAACCTTCTACTGTCTTACTAAGCATATTTTTCTACAATCTTTAAGTCTATCTTAACCAAACCTAAAACTCAAGCTATTGTTTCATGTCCTTATTTACTATACTATTGTAACTTTTCTACTTTCAAACTTTCCAACTACAGCTTAGCTCTAAGTTTTCTATTATTTTCTAAAACCTACTTTTACGACTTTCTAAAAACCTTTTTACCTTTACTAATTCCAACACACCAAATATGCCCTTTTCAAGTGTGTAGGTTGTGATCAGATTGAAACAAATTTGGTGTTGGCATTGTACTGATTTTTGAGTGTTTTTTTTTTTTGGTAAAGAATCTCTTTCCCACAGGAGTCCATTCAAAGGGTAGAGTTCCATATTCTTCAGATAGTACCTCCATGTTTGCATCAGAGGTCAGGATAATTTAGGGAAGTGTTAAATTCTCCATGAATAACTAATGTCAGTACTGCAGGCACCATCCCCATAGCTGTTTGTGTGTCCTGTTACTCTGCAGACCATTGTTTCTATGTCTGGAGATGCTAGGTTCCTTAATTTTTAAGTACCTAGCTTTAAACCACAAGCATTAAAATACCCCAGACCAAAAAGGAAGCCAGTAAAAAATAAAAATAAAAAAACCCTCCAAACAAAACCTGTGAGCAGTGAACACTTGAATACATGGAATGAGATTTGACTTTGTTTCTGGAGTGCTTGTGTGAACACATTTCCTGAGTAAAGACTGCATCCTAAATGTGGCTTACTTAGGAGAAGTCAGTTTTGCAATCTGTTGTTGCCTGGGGAACTCAGTAATTTAACTTAAGAATTACTTGTTACCAATTACAGAAATACCTAGAGAACCTCATCTGTAAAGGGACAGAAATCCCTTTATAGGATGTGAAGAAAGACAAAGCCATAAGAAATTAATGAGTGAGATCTGGATGTTCTTGCCATGTAAGAATGTTTTTACTTAAGGAAATAGATAACTTGCAAGTGTGAACTGATCTGTAATTGTATGTAAATTTGTATTTAAGCTTCTAACGCACAGAAAATCACAGCTTTAACTTTGTAATAGGGGAGAGGATACTTCTTGTGTTAGATTTATATAAGATTTTTTTTGTGTTCTTCTTGCATCCTTGGGGATAAAAAAGAGAGAAGGATACAGTTAATGGTTAATATTTTAAATATATACTATATAAATAGTAGTTAATAATAACCTTTTCCTAGTACCACGGTTGCTGTTGACAGATAGCATTGAACAGTAGTTTGGCTTAGCTCCAGAGGGTCTTCAAGCTTTTTTTTGATGTAAAACAATATAAACAACTCGCTAGATTAGATTTCTCTAGGTAGATTTCCCTATCTTTTTCGATAATGTCATCTTTTTGAGAAATGTAGACTCTAATGCAGAATAAAGGACAAAGGATTGCAGTTTTCATGTATCTGAACATTGATTTCAGTATGCTGCAATTTCTTTATTCTCTATCTCAGCCAAACTCAATGCAAAATTGCAGAAATTAAATACGCTTGGTGAAATGACCCTGTGAAATGTAGAATAACAACACTCTCCCTGCTCTATGATTAGAACAAGAAGCCTATTCTCACCTTTCAGCAAAAGTTAAAAAGCATTGTCATAAAGCTCTGGTATTAGAAAATAGTTTTTACTCTTAAACAGAAGGTTGACAAGTATGTCCTTAAAATGTTACACCCTCATACGTAATATAGTACAATAGAACATCTAATTTATACTGGTCTGTAGGATGTGACAATGTGAATAGCTTTGTTATAACTTTTGAAACAACTAATTTAATGTTGTGTAGAAATCTCCCAACCACTGAAACAAAGCAGAAGTTGTTGCTTTTATATATATATATATATATTTATATATTTAGTTAGTTATATGTAGATGTAGTAAAAAAAATCACCTTAATCCTTTTTACATTGAGAAGTTGAATTTAGATAATGGCTACTATATTGTCATAGTCTATGTGGCACAGATGTTTTTCGTATATTTTAAGATGTCTCTTGTAAGAAACATTGTCTGCAGGAGGCCTGGTGAGTGGCAGTTAGAGACCTATTAAACTACCACTTCTTAGTGGTGACATCCTGATGTGGTTCTCCAAGCTAAATAAAACACAGGAAAATGATATAAAAAGAAAGAGCACGCCTAGGTAATTGTTACCAGTAGTGAATGTTTGCAACTCAGAGTTCATGAATGCGGTCAAAGCATCCAAGGGCAGTCCTAAGTAAACAGTTATCCCAGTGAGTCCAAATACATTTTAGACCCTCTTAGTTGCCTTCATCAAGTTTGAGCTGCTCACCAGTTAGGTTAGGAGTAGATATATAAAGTGCAAATCTTTCCAGGGTAGGTAGAGAGCACGAGAGGGAGGATACTGATTTGAGGCTGATGACACTGTCTACTTCTGTAGTTTTATGGCGCTGCTACAAGTGTAAGTGGCTTTTCCACATAACAATGTTAATGCAAAACCTGCCATTGCTGACACTTACATGATGCTGTTTTAGTCATTGGAGAGCTTAAGGCAGCAAGAATTAATCAATACATCTGAAAACTTGTCTTCTAAAGGTTTTCACTCAAACTTTCAAAAATTGAAAGCGTACAAAATGCTTATCAAAAAATGGATAACCAAATTTTTGCTGTTTCAAATTGGTATATGCTTGTATTTACTGCTGGATGTGCTTGAGTTGATGAAACTCATGAGGGCTGTGTAGTGTCTTTCACACAGGTAAGCCTGGTTTGTGCGTTGTGGGTCCTTGGCTGCAGTAATGAGGACAGCATTACATTTTGAACAGCAAAAAAAAAGTGTTCCTTTTTTTATAGGGCGTCCTACCAAATGTTTACAGTTCAATCTAACAAATCATGCACCCATACAAAAACGGGTAGAAATCTTATTTAAGATCATGAGAAATGAGGCTAAAGGCAGAAAAGGTAATATTTCTAGAAATCATAAGGTTTGTGCTGGACCCTTGCAGTGCTTTGTAGAGGAAGAAAATACTTCCAGAAATACTGACTTTTAAGTTACCTATTCCATGTACCAAAATTACTCTTCTCAGTAAAGTCTAAAATCTAAAGTAGAAGTTATGTATTGCAAGGGTTTGGAATACAGGAATGGGGTTAATCCTGTACTTGCACAGTTGCAGGAGATGAAAGGCTGCTGAAATAGAAAGGCAGGTTTTAGTCTAGTGCAATGCTCTATGTCTGCTAAATCTCATCACTTATTTTTGAATATGCAGTTTCTATACAAAAATTCTTAAAATACAAAACTCCTGCACTGAGAAGTCTGTGTCATTCAAATGCATCTGTTTGAGACTGGGGTAGAGAGGAGTTAAAACGTCTTCATGAATAGAAGCTAGATAGTGTGAAAAATTAGTAGTTTGACCAAAGCATTTATAGTAATGGAAAATATTTCTATTAAATCATGTTGAAGTCTTGAAAGCCATCTGAAGCTGTAGTATTTTTTTAGTAGAGATTAATAAAATTTTATGCTAATGTATCATAAAAAAGAAATAGCTCATTTAGGTACATTATGTTCCTTATCTGACCTACTTATATGTTCCATTTTGCAGTTATAGGCATCTAACACACTTGGCAAGAAATGCTACTTCTAATTTTGTGTCTGTTAAGACCTTGGAGGATGGGAAGTTAATAATGGTTAAACAATTTGTAATTCTTTTTTTGATTCTATATTCAGACAAGAAAGCAATACAAAGATAGCTGCTTCTTGCATAGTGCTCTTGCTTTTCAAAAGGCATGTAAGTATATGGAAGAGTTTTACTGTGGTGCTCTTGTGGATCAAAAAACTGGTTAGGAGGAAAAGGAGAAAAGGAGACAGACTTGTAAAGAGACTATCTTTAAAAAATTTCATCTTTTACTTTTTAAAATCAGATACTAAAAGAACCTGAACTATGGAGAAAGTGAAAAACAGACACACAGCTTGATTTTGTCAGGCTTCCTCGTATGGGGGGGTCCATTTTCCTAAATGCAGCTGCCTCTGTAAAGAAGTGTGACAAAATCGTAGCAACCATGTGACTCAGATGTTGTGAGAAGCACATGCAAGGAAAACTCATTTGGCTTCAGCACAATAAAAATATGAATAATTCTTTTGAGATGTATGTGACCAATTTTCTGTGAAGCGTGTTCACTTTTTCTCTGTAGGAAGGTGCTGCTGGGGTCAGACCACAGACCTAGGCAGCTTCTCGGAAATGTGCCTCCAGGGACAGGAACTTCAAACCAAACACCCAACAAACAACTCCTTCTGGATAGCATTTGCAGTGTAGTACTTAATAATACTAATAATAGTAATAAAAGTCTTCCATGAATAACTGGTGACTTGCCAGCTGGGTGTTTTCTGAAATTCATTGACTTGCTGTTTGCCAAGATTGCCTGTGCAGGGGGAAAAGAGAGAAATATAAATGCAGCGGACAGGAATAAAGCTTGGAAGTTGGGTTAAGTTTAAAGAATAAAACTCTTGTCTCTGGAAAAACATCATGTGAAAGAGCAGAGCTGAAGTCTGGCACTGATGTAAGAGGAAACTCTTGAGACTGGTATCATCTGAGAAGGTGTCTGCTCAGATACAGATTCCCTGGAGTTTGCAGCCTGAATGGCAGAGTGAAGCGAGACTAAGAGGCCATGGACTTGACAAGGTCGTCGTTGAAGCTTCATCATTATGTACTTTGTCCATCCCTCAGCCTCAGTGTCATCACTTTGGTAAGGGGAGCCTTGTAAAGACAAGGTTCATCTGTGGATTTGCAGTCCTGTACTTCAGCTGTGCAGAGAGAGGGAGGTCTCCTGTGTTGGCTGTGCTGTTCCCTGTGTGGCAGAGTGTGTGCACTGAAAGGGACAATATTGTGGCCATGCCACCATCACTCCCATGGGGTTTCTTCCTCTGCATCATGGAGTTTCTTCCTTTGCATCATGGATTCTGCACAGTAGAGGGGAAAAAAGTTTTCTCTGAATAAGTCAAATGGCTTGCAAATATTCTTACAGCTCTCTCTCATTTAGGAGGAAAAGGGGAAAATGGTGTAATCCTAAGTCTTAAAAAGTTTTTTCAATACAATAATCAATTAAAACAATCTTCTTACCAAGCTAGTGAAAGTATCTCTGTACATTCAGCTGGAGTGGAATGATCTTCCTGAAAAGCTTTCACAGAGTGCTCAAAGAGATCCAAAGGAAGGGAATTGATTTTCACCTCCCATAATGGCTCTTTTCTGTTGTTTCCAGTTTGTTTCCATTCTGCTTTTATGAAGATGTTGCCCTTATCAGAGTTGAAATTTGTGTGCTTGTTTTTACTGGATTGTATCTTGTAACTGATCAGTATGTTTCTGTTCTCCTCAGAGTTTCAGCAGATTTTAAGTCCCTTCATTTGGTGTTGTTATCAAATTTGATACTGGTGCTCTTTAATGCATTTTTCAAATAATGAATGAGAATATTGAATAAAAGGGTCTAGAACAACACCCAAGGGAAGTTTGCCTGATGAAAAAAATTAAAAGGAGATAATAATTAAAAAGAAAAGAAAAAAAAAGATATTGCTGTGATAGGACCTGGTTTAATTTGTCTGTTGTTTCTAAAGCAGCATGATAACACCTGGGTCATTCCTGGCAGATACTTGACTAATTTCCTCTTGGATATCTTCAGTGCTGTCCAGTCTTCATCCTCTGATTGTTGCAACACTTTTCTGTTTCCAATTTAAGAGTGTTGGGTTTTGATAGCTACTTTCAGAGAATTTTCTTTCTTTTTGACTCATTCAGTCCCTGTTAATTCTCAGATACAGTTGTTACTGCAGCCTTCCACAGGCAGGTTCCCAAGTATGCTTACCTGCATGTCATCGAGTCAAGCTCATTTACAACTGTCAGATGTTTTCTAACTACTCTCTAATTTGCTGGTTTCTGTGCTACTCTGATCATTTTTGTATTCAGCCATAATAATTTGATACAGTGTCCATTATTATTCTCACATTATCCAGTTAAGAAATGAAGTCAGAGACCAGTGTTTGTCTGTGTTATTTCAGTGGATGGCAGTTCAGCTGTTGAACTGTGAGCTTTTCCCAACTTGCCCCTTTAAATTTTGAACAGGTTTGTTGGTAGCTGCGTAGCTGTAGGTATTACTTGACCACACATCTTGAGAGATTTTTTTTTTCTCAGGAACACCTGTGTGTATTTATAGAACTGACTTCGCATTTTGTTAGGGTAAGTCTTGCTGAGGAAATTAAGAAAAGAATAGAAGTCATTACAAAATATTTGGCACACTTTTTTACAGGAGGTAAAATAAAAATCTTTGAGGAGAAAAAGAAAAGGACACCATATTTAATCTGTGCCCACTTGCTGTGTGATACCAGAATGCTGAATTTAAGAGCCATCTGAAAAGTAGACTGAAGTTAACAACAGGGTAATGGGTCTTGTAAGTGCATTTAGTAAAGAGCTACCAGGCTGCAAAGATAGATCACAGTCTTTGTTTACATAGCAAAATGAATTAAAATAAAATTGCAATAGTTTGGCTTAATGACACCTTTTTTTTTTTTTTTGGTCATTAGGTTTTCTCTGCAGTGTCTCAGTAGAGTTGTATATGTGCTTTTCCTTTGCATGCAGGAAAGTACGCAGTGGGGCTGGTCTTATTTCTTGATTAAATGTTAATTTTTCCCCCCTCCCTTCCCCCAGTAGTAATAAAGCAGTTTATTGACAAAACAATTAAATGAAATATCTGTCTGTGGATTTTTAAATGCTCACAATTCAGAGAGGCTCTGTGATTTTGGAGTGGCTTTGCCTTCTGCAGTGTCCTCTCTTTGCAAGAGGGCCATCTGATGTATACTATATCCTACACTGGTTTAGAACCTCCTGTTATTCAAACCCTTCATATCTGTATTCCAGTGGTACTTTCATATATCACACATATGCAAAATTGGCAGTAAGTTTTCAAAAACTCTCGTTAAATGTGCCAGTTACTCTCGTAGTTGTGTGAGAAGTATGAAAGTTGTAGGTAATCAAATCTGAATTATATCATTATGAAGTTTCTAAGGTTCAGGTCACTGGGTAATAAAGCAAAGTAGGTATTTTTGTCATGTTCCAGCTTTTTTCCTTCATTGTGTGCAGTGGTGTAGAGTGAATTGAATGTGGGTTTGGTGCTGGTTTGGTTTTGGTTTTTGGCTGTAAACTAATTTTTGTTGTTGTGGTTGGTTTTATTGCATTTATAATTTTAAAAATTAGGAATAACCAAAATTATTTTAAAGGCAAGAAAGGAAGGAAAAAAATCCATTGTAGAATGTTTTTAAAAATAATGTTTACTTTTTTTTTGTGGTTAAAAATGAAAATTTTGATAGGATGTTAGTCTTGCACAGAGGAAACCAATTGTAGGTACACAGCTTTTTACATATGATGGAAGAAATGGCAATAAATCACTTGGTATTTCAGCGCAGACTGGTCAGTGGGGTTTTGCTGTGTTTTGCTGTGTTAATGTTCTCTGTACACCCTTGTGAAAACTTTCCTCTGTGAAAGCTGGTGTGGCTGTGCTGAGCTCAGCAATAGCAGTGTTTTTCCTTTTAAGTTAGATTTGAGCTGTGGGCAACATCATTCTGCTAATCTGCTAGTTTTCAAACTGTAGTTCCTAACCCCCTTCCTGCCTTTGGACCACAGAGGGCTCCAAGACATGATGACTAAGAAAATCATATTATTTCAGATGTGGAAATATTGATGAAATTTCTAAGGGTGTCTGCTGCTTAATTGGGAGGGAAAAAAAATAAAGGAAGCACAGCAAAATTTATCATCTTCTGATAACTGGCACTTCAGTTTACTTTGAAGGTGCAGCTCTTAATGATTAGAAGTGCTTGGTGGGGAAATTGTTCTTCAAAGTTTGATTTCCAGACCAGAAGACTCTTCAGATAACTATTAAACTGTTCCTTTCCTTTAAACATCAGAAGGTCTAAGGGTTTGTTTGCCAGTAGAGGTTGTATTGGCATCTGGAAGTTTGAGATGGTGACTGAGTGAAAAGAACAAAGAAGGATTTTCACAAGACAAATTAAATTTGGCCTTAGCTGGATCCGAGCTCCTTTAGACTGCTGCTTGTGATTCCCTACAAGTGAAAACCCTGCTCCAGAAAAATAGTCCAAACTCCACATTTCCAGTGTTGGCTTTCTCTCCCTATCTTTACACAATTCTTTCTGTGGGATGTCTGAGTTGTTCAAGTAGAGTCATGCTGTTTCAGTTGCTATCAAAGGATCTTCAGTTCACATGTAAGTCCATTTACTTCCTATTCCTGTACTTCCCAGTCATTTTTTTGAAAGGTTTTTTTCCAGAATTGCAGTTATTTTCATTATCTGTGGTTCTGAACTGTACACAGCAATATTTGCTGTTAATCCTGGTTGACCGACCGTCTTTCTCTGTTTAAACTTGGCTTGCTTCAAGCAAAACCCCCACACTTCAGTGATTCCAAGAAAAAAGGAACATAGCCACAAGGTTTCCCCAAAGATTTTTGCATACAGCTGATTCACTTAACCTCAAAGATAATGAATTATGGAAAAATTTGGACTGCCTCCATGTATTCACCGTTTTCTATAATAAAGCTGACTTTTTTTTTCCTCATCTCTGGCAGAGTGTGGAGGAGACATGTTCAGCCAGCCCAAGTGTGCTGTTAAGCATGTTTGTGGAATGCGTAATACCGCTTCTTTTGAGACTTGATTATTTTGTCTGATTTGTTTCTAGTGCCCTAGACTTTCATGCTATTACAGGAAGGCAGAAATTTTCCTTTTTGAAGAGTAAATACTCTTCTCCAGGGAAAAAAAAAAAAAAAAGAAAAAAACAACCAAAATAATCTTGTCATTGGCAGACAAGAGCAATGATGTCTTTATTAAAGCTCTATTAAAGGAGTTAAGAGAAGTTATCCTAATAATTTAATGCCATAGGTTGCTTTGGGGCAATGGACAATGTTCCTAGTGAGGAAAGATGACTCTCTCTTCTGTCACTTCACCATTTCCACCACAGAAAGCCTCTTCTCTTCTTGTGGCAAGTAGTCATGTCAAACACATGTTGTCTGTGCTGTAGCATATAAAACCTGTAAGATAACCTTCTCCGTCTTAGATAGGCTTGTTAATGCAATTGCAATAAATAGTTGAGGTTAGGTACAGTGCCTTTGGTGCTTTTGGTATCCATTCTGAAGTCTCTGATTTTTACTGTGCAGCTCTCCTACTACATCAGCTCTTAGTAGCTGGTAGTTCATAGGTTGGCTTTACCTTGTACTTTCCAATGGTTGCAATTTTTATAATGCTGAATTTTTCTTTGGTTTTTAAACTAACCTAATCTGATACGTATTGTCTGAAAAGTGGCCCTATGTGTAAAAGTAGCAGCCTGTTTTCAGTTTTAAAACTTGCAAATAACCGTTTTGGGAGTTGTGCTTAATAAGATTTTCATGGCCTCTTGTGTTAGAAAGTCATCATCTTTCCTTCAGGCCTTTTGCATAGGTGCACATTGTTCATTACATTTCTGCATGCATTAAGGCTCCTGTAGTGTGGCCCTCATTTTGCAGACAGAGGGGAACCAAGCTGAAATCTGTAATGTGATGATCAGTGAGGGCACGTGCTGGGCTTCATGGGGTTAAGGAGCTGGCTGGTGTACCTCACAGGCTGCTGCTGCATTCCATTGCAGATGGATTTGTGTGATTTATTTTAGTGTATTTTACTTAGTGTATGGTATGAATCATGCAGCAAAGGGTTTTGCTTTTATTACTGAAAAAAAATTATCAATTAAAACTTGAACCCAAAAGAATTCAGAATGTTAAATTGATGTGGCAGGCTGTGGATGCTGAGATTGACTCTGGGTCGTGTGCCTGAGGAGCAGAAGGAGGAGCTGTGACATGAGTAGTTTGGGGCAGTGTAAGGGTGTGGGGGCTGTCTGCAGCTTTCCATCCTCTGCTCATTGTGAGTTATTCTGACCAGGTTTCAAATCAATACTGTTTCCTTATTCACTTGTGTTTGCCTGTCAAGTAGTTTCTGTCAGTTTGTAACTTTTGAATTTGACCAAGTAACTGCCATGAAAACAACTTTTCTAAAATGGCCCATAATTCTACTATTGTCTTTTAAGTGGATACAGTAGTAACTAGACTGTGCTGTGAAAAAAACCAACATTTTGATTACAGAAATCAAATCTGCAAGGCATATGTTCAAAGCTAGAGATGTTTCCATGTTGTTTTGCTAATTTAAAAATTTCCAAGGAAGTAGAGTGCAGTCTCCATACTAAGCACATCCATTACTGATACAGAGAGGTGAAATTAATTATAAGCTCTTTATTTTATTAATTTCCTTAATTTTAAGGAATATCTCAAAACTGTTTCTGTGATATAACTCTGACACTCTTGATGCTGCACTATAAGATGCTGTGTAAACTCTTGAGTAGTAATTCAAGTCCTTCTCTACTGTGAAATTGGCTGTGATAGGTGATTGGTAAAGATACTTAATACATACGTAACTTATATTCCTTTTTAGTTAGGTAAGCATAAATTGCATTTGTTTTGGGGAGACAAAAAAACCAACCTGTTACTCCTGTAACCAGCTTAATACCAATTATGAAACTTAAGTTTTACTAGTTTTTAAAAAAATTAGTAGCTTTCATCCCGTGTCTGTGACTTCTCTAGTGTGTTAGCTAGACAACAAACATCATTTTTTTGTTAGGTATCAAAATGAAACAATTCTCCTGACACAATGAGAAAACTGTAAGGAATGTTTTTATCAATAAGTCTAAGTCTTTCTGCTTGCCAAATTGCAAAGAGGAGAAAGCTGCTATGAACTAGTAGCAGCCTGGATCTACAGGAAAGGTAAATCCTGAATGAGAAGTTTTCCTTGCTCTTGTCCCGGATAAAGTGGGAGGAGAAATTCTTATTTTCGAGTCCGTGTCACTGTGTGTGGAGTAGCTACTTTAACAGAAAACCAGACTGCCAACTCTTTTAGCAGTGTGGGAGCTGAATTTCTTCCCTGGCAACTAGGATCATATCAGAGGGACAAATAAAGAAATTATTCTGAATGTAGGGCATCAGGCATATTATCTGTGGCATTAAATTAAGTCACTGGATTGTTCAAAGGGTAGGTATTTGTATCAAGTGTATAGAGAGATGAGTTTCTGGTATGCTTCAGAAGATGATTTGTGATTTCAGATGACCATAAAAAAGTTATTGTTCAGGCTTTTGGAGTTGCACAAACTCTTCCAAGATCAAGGTACATACATCTGTAAAAACATGCTTGGGGTATTGGGACTTCCCTTTAGATGAGTTGGAAGCCTTTTGACTGAAATTTTCATGATTTTGTAACGTGTGCTGGAAAGCCAGAGGAAAAGCAGAAAGCAAAATACTCCTGAGAAGTCATCCCAACTTCTTCTTGTACATAGAAATTCATCATGCTGTGGTAGCAGTGGTGGTCTGCAGGCTCTCTCTCCCCAGGATGGTGTGGTCCAGGTGGTGGCTGCCTCTCCCAAGAGTCCAGCAAGGGAGTGGTGGCACTTCCACTTCCAGCCCACTTCCACTGAATATTCCACACTAAAGCTTCACCTCCTTGTTTTGTAACCATAATACTCAGACACAAGCACCTCTTTCCTGCCTCCTGCATCCAGAAACCTCTGGGAGGGAGGTTTTGGCACTTGGAAAAATGAGGGGTTTGGCCAGATTATAAGGAGAAAAGCCCTTTGCTTCCAGATTATGCTTTATCCCACTAGCCTGTGTTTCTATTGCCTGTTCAACACCCCAGGAGCTCATGAGCAGGACAAGCTTTTTAAAGTCCTCTTCTATGTGACTTTAGGATGTCTAGTAGGTACCTGTAAAAATAATTCTCATACCTCATACTGATGTAAGGTTAGAGCAGAGGTATTTTTTCTGTCTTTGGTAGGAGGATGACTGAGAGGAGGGGCATGTGTGGCCCACTGGGAAATTTCAGGCTTGCTGGAAGGTTTCATCGTCTGCTGGAAGATGTTGGGAAAGCACATGATGAATGTTTTCAGAGAAGGGGTTGGGAAGTACGGTTACGGAAGATAGACTCTGTGTGTGGGGGAGTGTGTATTTTATGTATCGGTGTGTGTTTGTATGGAAGAGGTAAAATGTCTGAAATTGTTGCCTTTTTATTGTAGCAAAGAAGGGTGAACTTGTTTAGGAGCTTTTTTTTTTTTCTGAAGCTTTTTGTCCGAATTTATCAAACATCTTGAAAAGCCATGTGCAGTTACATCAGAATACAACTCCCATTCAATCAATGGTGTTTAGGAACAAAAAAGTAGCTTGGAGGTTGGAAAAAATACAGTTAGAAGAGAGAGAAGTGAATGCTAGTCAGTTCCATCAGACCAAAATGTGATAAAGGCCTTTGATACTTGATTATTTAAGAAAACTTTGAGGCTAACCATGCTCACTTGCTTAAAAGGATGCAGCTGGCAATTTTTTGTCATACAAAGAGTTGAATACTGATTTATTAATTAAAGCTGCCTTGGGCTATATAATTTTTTTGGTAAAATGACAATGTGCATCTAATCCTGTATTACAAAGGTAATCAAATTATTTGTTAATCAAAAACTAAAGCAGACAGAATTTATTTTCCTTGAATTATTTGACACCACAAAACTAGTGGGAATAGAGATGCGCTGGTTCCATGAATTGGAAACTTTAGAAGTTGCACTGGATGGCTTTTGTTTATCTCCATCCTTCTTATTTTTGTAGGAAATTCCACTTATCTGGATGACCATGGACCACCACCTCAAAAGGTAAGCTGCTAGTTATTTTGCATTTGTTTTATCCTTACATTTTTGGCATTTGTTTTTAACTCATTGTGTGTTTACTTGTGTGCCAAGCAACTCTGCTGAGTCTACATCAACAGCATGCAGCCCTTCTGACTTTTCCCCCACAGGTGTTTTCAGGTGTTTGTAAGTAACTAAAATGTATTGTGATTAATCTAATGGAATTTTTCTCATTGAGTCAAGGGGAGGCAGGGATTTAGTGGTTTTGTCTGTCATCACTTTTATGCAAAAAACTAAGACACTGCAGTTGGAACTAATCCGGCAGGTGAAGAAGGCCTTTGGCTGGCAGCATTTTCTGGAACTTGGGTTCTGCTACAAACACAATACTGGATGCAGGTCAGTAGGATAAATTCAATAAATGTGAGCAATGATCCCTTTTTTAGGGATAAGATTCACTGTTCCTCTTATATGGGACTGTGCTGCATAAGCTTTTCCCTCACATCATCATGGCACCTCATGACATTTCTGGTTAGGAAGGGCATTGTGATAGTTTCTTCAAGAGGAAAAAAGTGGAAGTAGGCATTTAGGGTCTCCTGTTTTGTTTTGGTTTGTTTTACCCTGTGTTGGTTTATTCTCTAAACATGATTTGGTGCTATATTGTGCCTATCTCTCCACCCTGTTAGAGCTCCTTTTGCATAGTACAGACATGTACTAAAAGGGCAGATTATTTCACTGATGGGGCCCACCATGGATGCTCGTGCAGCAGGTGACAGTGAGTAGTTGGGACGGGGTGGGTGTGAATAGCCACTACCTCTGGTGGTAGCCCTCCCTCATCTCTTCTCCTGACCATGAAGTCACATCCTGAGCCGCAGGTCTTGAGTTGAAATGATCAACCACGTGTGTGCACCTGTGTGGTGAAGCAGTTGGCTTCTGGTCAGCAGAAGGAGGATAATGTGGAAAGCAATTCAGCTTAGCTTAGTTGTTAGTGAAAACAGACAGGAATCTGGGTTTCCTCACCTTTTTTCTCTGTAACGAAATCTGCGATTTTCAGCTGATATGTGAGTATCTGTACATTGTTAAAGTTCAGATGGCTCACTTGGAGGAATGATGTACCTTTGATGTTCTTCCTGTCAACACAAATTACTCAATTACAAAAGCAAATGGATGTAGACAGAAATGACAAAATCAACCTGTTGTGTCTATCATTGCAAACTGAGATAGGACACAGGTGTTCTAAGGCTAAACAAATGTTTCACACTAAAATCTGTTCAGTACTCTCTGGTTCTTTTAAAATACTTTTTCTTTTTTCTTATTTTTTCCTCTTTTTTTCACTTTTAATTTAGTACCAGGTGCTTGTCTTGTCCCAGAGTACAGCAGGCTGCATGAAGTAAAGAATTATGTTTGTCGTGTTTCCACAGTGAGCACTCTGCTTCAAAGAATAAGGCAATGCTTATTCCAAACCTGTATTTCTCATGCTTGCATTAGCATTCAGAAATGCCAAGCTGTTCTAGTGAGGAAAATTGTAGATAAGAATTTTTAGCCTTGAAAACTTTATTCAGATTTTGGTACTTTGTCTTCAGGAATTTTGCTTTACCAATTAATGGTGCTGTGGATGGGAGCCATACTCCAGTGGGCAGTAGGAATTGGACAGATTTTTCCAACCCAAACACTTTTCTGTTTACATTGTGAAAATATCTTTTGCCTGTCTAAACATGTAATTTTGGGCTATGTTCACACAGCCTCATCCAGCTGCAGCTCAGTTCTCTGTAGAAAGGCCAGCTGAATTGATATCTACCTGATTGATTGGTTGGGTAGATACTCATTGATTAGCTACCTACAGTCAGTAAAGTCTGTGGGCTTCCTCTGTAATCATCCCTACTCCTGGAAACTTGGTGGAAAGCTCAACAGAGTAACAGGCTATATAGACTTGTGTAAGTTAAAAGTATTTTGCTTTTTGAAGTATTTGCCCATGTTTCAAAAACATTGATAAAATATGGATCATTTTGATCATCCCTTGGACAAACCTGCTTATTCCTTAGTGGTTTGGGGTTTTTTGTTTTGTTTTTTATTCCTCTAATCAAAACATGGGTGGAGATTGGTAGATCCCCAGATAATTCCTTGTATTTGCTTGGGGTCATGTTTGAACTAAGATGCTCTTGCTTTGTAAATCTCATGCATTGCATTTTTGGCAAGGTGCAGTTATTTACCCTCTTACAGCTTCGTATCTGAACTGTGAACTCTGTGGGTGTGAGTGAAATTCATTGAAATTGTCATCTTTCAAGTAGCCTCTATTCACATGACTTGATCGCTGTCTTTGTTTAAACTAACAGATGGTTAAGGTCTATGCATGCTTTAATTCAACATATAAAAATGCATCAGAAGAAATCAATCCTGACTCCAACATTTAAAATATTTCATTGTAAAATGCTTAAAAGCTGGGAGTGGAGATAATGAGCAACAGTGCATTGCCTGAGGTTGAAATGACTGGTAGCTAATATGGGCAGTGTGGAGTTAGCTGTAGGGGAAGGCCACCAGCAGTTGATATGCACTGGACCGTAGCTGTTTTGCAGAGTACATTCCAGTGTTTGTAGGAAATCATATTAGTTTTGGCTGTTTGTCATGGCTAGGTGCCAGAGCTTTGGATTTTTTTAAATACCTGTGTGGGATTTTTTTTCCCAGTGGAAGAACTGAAAATAGCACTTGTTCTCCGAATAAGGAATTAGTATCATCACATTTCAGGAGATCAGGGTACTAGTCTGGTTTTTTCAGCTAAAGGTGGCAGCAGCAATTTTCTCAGTGCAAGCAAAGAATGAAAGCCTGGCTCACTTCTGTACCTAAGCATTGCTGGTGTGGTTCTGATTCTTCCTTGAAGACCAGGTGAGCCAGCTTTTAAGGTGTTTCCCCAGCAAAGGTTTACATGACTGTTGAAGATTAGCAGTGGTTACGCTTGCCAGTGATACGAAGGTCATGTGTCTAGGTGTGGTGGTTTGACCCCAGCTGGAGGCCAGGCACCCACTAGAGCCTCTCTATCTCTCCCATCCTCAACTAGACAGGAGACAGAAATTACAGCAGAAGACTCATGAGCTGAGATAAGGACAAGCAGAGATCATTCACCAATTATAGTCACAGGTAAAACAGGTTCAACTTGGAGAAATTAATTGAGTTTACTGCCAGTCAGAGTAGGTGAGAAGTAAAACAAATCTTAAAACACTTTTCCCCCACCTCTCCTTCCTTCCACGTTTAACTTTATTCCCAATTCTCTACCTCCTCCCCACCAGCAGCACAGGGAAACAGGGAATGAGGATTAGTCATCACGTGTTGTTTCTGCCTCTGCTTCTTCCTCAGGGAGAGGAGGCATTCCCCCTCTCTAGTGCAGGATCCCTCCCATGGGAGACAGTTCTCCATGAAGTTCTCCAGTGTGAGCCCTTGCCACACGCTTCAGTTCTTCATGAACTGTTTGAATGTGGATTCCTTCCACAGGGTACAGTTCTTCAGGAACAGACTGATCCAGCCAGCATGGGTCCCCTATGGAGTCACTAAGTCCTGCTGAGAAACTTGCTCTAGTGTGAGCTCTTCTCTCCACGAGTCAACATGTCCTTCCAGGAACCTGCTTCTCCATGGGCTACAGGTAGATCTGTGCTCCTTTGTGGACCTCCATGGGCTGCAGGGGCACAGCTGCTTCGCCAAGGTCGTCGCAATGGACTGCAGGGGAATCTCATCCTGAGCACCTGGAGCACCTCCTCCCCCTTCACTCACCTGGGTGTCTGCTGGGCTGTTCCTCTCACATATTCTCACACCTCTATTCTCTGGCCACAAATTAATTTTGCACAATAACATTTTTTCCTTCTTAAGAATATGTTATCTCAGAGGCAGTAGTACCATTCCTGATTGGCTTGGCCTTGGCCAGCAGTGGGTCTGTCAGGAGTCAGCTGGTGTTCATTTAGGTGGACATGGGGGAAAGTTCTGGCAGCTTCTCACAGAAGCCACTCCTGTAGTCCCCTCCACAGTAGCAGAACCTTGCCTTGTAAAGCCAGTATACAAACATAGGCCGTTCTTCTTTGGTCCTTAGGCACCAAAGACTTCAGAAGATTGACTAATCCTAGATTTTTCATGAGTTCTGAGACAGATCTGTGTGTGCTTCTCTGCAGGTAGATGCAACCTCCAGTAATCCTAGCACACCTCTGGTGTTTCTGGTGTTAGTGTGTGACAGATAAAAAAGGAATGCAGTTGAGCAAAACAACTACTGCTGCTGGTTCTGCACTGCCAGTGAAAGTTGATTCTTTCCTATTTCAAATCCCTATCTCACTACCTCCTGACTTTTTTTGTAGATAAGCATCTGAAAACGTAAATTTTAAAATATTTGCAAAGTGATTATTTGTTTATCCTTTTTCTGTAGATTGAAAGTGATGCCTTTAAGATGATGCTAGCTTGGTTTTCAAAAACACCTTTGAAATGGATGTTCATTAATGATGATGGTGTTCACTGGATATATTTCATTTCTGAGCATTTCTGCGAAAAAAGTGGGTGTATTTTGTTCCAGTATTTGGACCAGCTACTTCCTTATCAAATCCTCCAAAGATTTTTTTGGTGAAACTGGCCTTGGAGGACAAATGATACGAACTTTATCAGACCTACAGTTGTTCTTGATTGAAAGCTTTTCCCTGAGAACTTGGCAAGAGTATCAAGATGTGTCTCTTTCAGTAGAGATGACATATATATTTGTGGGGGAGCTGTGCACATAGCTTACAGTTAAATTACACTGAAGTAGTCTATTCTCCTTTTCTTGATGGTTTTCCTTTGGGATGCCTGTCATGGACCCAGTGTCTATTGGCAGCTGTTTAGGTGTCAGCAAGACATAATGCTTAGCATGTGTGACAGTGCTTCAAAGCTTTACATGAATACAAAAATGGATAAGGGTCAGGATCAGGTCAAAATGAATCAAAATAAGAGGCATGCACAAAACAAATTTTATCTGATTTTATTGGTTTAAAGCTGGAAAGTGGATAAGTACTCTTTTCATCATTCTTTCAGTTCTTAGCTAGTAATTATGTGCTAATTGTTCATGTTTTTCTTATGGAGCAAGACTACCATAGCATAATAGAATCATTTGGAAAAGACCTCTAAAATCATTGAGTCCAGTCCTTAATTTAGCCAACACCATGTTCACCACTATGGGAAAAGGTAGCAGAATCCTTGAGTGGCCTTTGGTGTGCACATACTGTACCCAGTCCTAGTCACTCTCCATTGTCAACTAGATTATTTATTCTTTTTTATTTGACTTTAAGTATTACTAAAAGATGATTTCAGCATTGTCCCCTTTACACTGAGTTTTTATGTTCATCAGGTTTATGTCAGTTTTATTTTTTCCCTAATATTTTGATAGCAGCATTAAAATAATGGCCAAGAGCTGTGTATTTTTTTGTTTTGATTATTTATTTTTTAGTGGATACTTTGTGTTTCATTTGAACTAGTGTTTTGGTTCTAGCCATCCGTTATGAGAACATGGTTTTAACCCTTCAGCCCTTTACAGTCTTCAGTGATTGATTTGTTAGGGATGAAGTGCTTGATTTAAACAAACAAAAGAACCAATTAAAAAAAGAAAAAACAACAAACCAAGAAACTCCACAACACTTAGAAGCAAGCAAGATTTGTTTTCTTTTAGGTATATGCTTACTAGGGATTTTAAAAGCATGAATAGTAGTGTGTTGTTTTTGATAGAGTTGAAATTGATTGAATTGAAAAATGGGTGGATAATCTTTAAAGTAATCCTTCGAGAGCAGGTTGGGAAAGATTTCAGTGATTTAAAAAATATTCTATCCTGCTTATAAAGTGAAGAGCTGAGATTATTGTGCAGTGTACAAATTTTCAGCTAGCAAAAATCATCAGAACACTAAAATAGAGTAATTTCCTATGGTTAGCAGACTTAGTATCTGGCTGATAAAATACTAAGAGAGAATTTGCTAAGTGCCTTAACCACAAAGATCCCTTTTATAGTTTGAAGCAGTTTTACAGTAAAACTGAGCTTTTAGGCCTAGTACAGTCAATAAAAGACTATGATTTAAAAAAACCCATAAAGCATTTCTCCACTTCCCTCAGTTTACTAGAAGCAGTGTGTTGTGGTTTAACCCAGCCAGCAACCAAGCCCCACACGGCCACTCACTCTCCCACCAGTGGGACTGGGGAGAAAATGGGAAGGGGAAAAGGTGGAAAACTCATGAGCTGAGATAAAGTTTAATGGGGAAATCAAAAGCCACACACACAAGCAAAGCAAAACAAGGGATTAATTCACTGCTTCCCATGGGTGGGCAGGTGTTCAGCCACCTCCAGGAGAGCAGAGCCCCCTCACACATAACAGCGACTTAGGAAGACAAACCTTGTCACTCCAAACATCCCCCCTTCCTCCTTCTTCTCCCCACTTTATATACTGAACATGATGTTGTATGGTCTGGAACATCCCTTTGGATATCCCAGTTGGAGTCAGCTATCCAGCTGTATCTCCTTCCAATTTCCCAGGCACCCCCAGTCTACTTGCCAAAAGCAAAGCACCAAAGACCTTGGCTCTGTGTAAGGCCTGCTCAGCAATAACAAAAAAATCTCTATATTATAACAGAATATCTCTGTATTTGTGCCATGTTCAGCGCAAATCCAAAATAGCCACATAATAGCCACTGTAAAGAAAATTAACTCTACCCTAGCTAAAACCAGCAGATGGTGTAAAATATTTGTAGAATAATTGGTTTATGTTCTTTTAAAACTGTGTTTTCATTCCTTCTAAATGACAGTATCTCAATGGAAGAAAAATCTGGTTTTTAGAGAGGATTTTCCCATTGTCTGTTATTCATAATTCTTTGCAATCCTGCTGAAGCAGGTGGTGAATGATATAGCACTATAGTAGCATGGAGATATATCCAAAAGCTAGAATTAAATGTCTACTATTAAGTGTGAATTGGATCATAAAAATATATGAATTGTACTGGAGAACTAATTTGTTTGTTTTGTTCATTTTAATTTATTGCGCCAAGGATCTTAAGGATAAAATAATCACTCAGTTCCATGATTTATCAAAATAGAGATGATTACTTACTTTTTAATACTTCTTCAGTTTATAGTATATCAGAAAGTTGTTGATATGGGGAGGCTGACTGATCGTAAATGGAAGTACAGAGAGACTTGGGAAATTAAAGCCAGATTGCCTGTCACAAGAAGATAAATCTGTGAAGGATACTGTGCATGCTGATGTCCTGCAAAAATTTAAACAGTAGTGAGCTGGATTTTTACTAAGACTGACATTTGCAGCCTTTAAATTTTGAAATATTTAGACGGACAGCAGGTATGCAGGTTTTGTGACTACTACAGTAGTCTGTAGGTTTCATCTAATTTCAAAGATGCCTGGAAAATATTTTGCCTTTTGGTTGGTAGTTTAATTGTCACACTGTGTGTGGTTAAAGGTGAATTTTGTTTGGCTCTGGTATTAACACAGCAGCCTACCCACTGTTACCCAAAACAGAAAAATTCTAATATCACTAAATTTGCAACTTACAGGT
This sequence comes from Leptocoma aspasia, assembly GCA_013399835.1. Lineage (NCBI taxonomy): Eukaryota > Metazoa > Chordata > Aves > Passeriformes > Nectariniidae > Leptocoma > Leptocoma aspasia. The sequence goes on along the minus strand of VXAX01007363.1, from coordinate 1,510,964 downwards.
TTTGTTCTGTGTCACACACTGTAGCTAACAAGGTACACAAGGCATAATTTCTGAAGCTAGTAAAGCTCTGTGCTTTCACTGCAATTTAGGACAAAATCCATTCTGAGATGATCTTTGTTCACCTGTGAATAATCTGTGCAGATTATTACACAGCACATGAGTATCTCTTAGAGATTAGTTTTAGATTTCCACCTGTCTAGTACATTCTGCTCTTCTTTCCATGATAGGAATGTATTCATAAACTAGTATAGCATATGAGAAGGTCATCACATCTCAATCATAACCATGTTCATTATCTTTTTATTAGGAAGTGCTGGATTATAATACCAAAGTCCAATTGCAGCTGGGTCTGGATGACCTAAACCTTCAGTGGAAAAACAAAAATCTGCCATTCTGCATAGGGGTAACATGATGGACTATATTTTGAAAGTGACAAATTGATTTGGTTAATCTTGCTAAGCCTTGAGACTCAGTTGAGTATAACTCAGGTTTCTACCACCAGTCTTGTATTTGTTAATGGTATTATTAAATCCTGAACTGGAAGGATTTTCTTAGCTCTGATGTTTGAAGGAAAAAAATCTGAAATTTGGGATGGAGTCTTACAAAACTGAAAAATCAACCACCAAATAAGAATTCTAGTATAATTTGGAAAGCCTCATGATTTTGAAGGTGAGCTGGTAGGTCCTGCCAGTCTTCTACTCAGGCTTTAAGAAAGGATAAAGTAGAGTCAAACATCAGGCAAAGAGGACAGGGCTTCAGGGCTGAAGAAGTCAGTGTGAGAGTGGCGGTATGGTGATTAAGGTGAAGGAGGAGTTTGGGCAAGGCAGTTCTCGGGACAGCACTGACAGCATCCCAATGTCCTGGAGGAGTGTGGAGGCCTTTGTGCCTGGCACTACTGGAGGTTTTCAGCAGATGCAAGGAGAAGCTCCCTGGGTTAAGATGGAAAGGAGTCATGCCCTGGTCAGCAGGAATGGGGCTTGGTTTTCCTCTGAGCAAGTCAGATGAATAATTTCGAAGTGCAGAAGAGTGAAATGGGAGCACTTGGTGCTGGGCCTCCTCTGTTACTGACTCTCACATGTCATCTTCAGTACCACAAGATCCATTTGTGATTCAGGACATGGATTGTGGTCTGTGAGGGAAAATATTTTGGGCATTTGAGTCATTTTAGTGATTCCTGCTGAGCTCTGGTTCTGCTGGAAGAGTTGGATAGCAGCATGTTTTCCTTCCTGTAGGTGCTTCTTGGTTTTGTTCCTTCCAGGTAAAGAGACCATGCCATGAACTAGATTTGAATCTGTTACCTGCAGGAGCTGTCAAGGAACTCCCTTTGAGTTCATGCAGAGCAAGAGCACCTCAGAGCCAGCTCATTGGTAATGAGCATGTAGGTTACAGTCCAGCAGAACTGGCCTATTTTACAAAATTAGAGTCCAGTTATGGTTATAAACAACCTTTCTTTCATACTGTGATTGACTTATGAAGTGTCTGTGCAATGTACAGTGGAAAAGACAAGCATGCTAGAGACTATAAAATAGAACGTGGAGTTACTGAAAGGGAGCCTAAAGTAAAGGGCAAACTGAAATGCAGCATGACAGGTCCTTGGCAGTGGTGAAACTGAGTTGCTGCACTAGCTGCAGCCCAATCAATAGTCAACCACAATAGCTACCAAAGAGTTAAACCTTAATGTGAAGAAAGACAAGTGCATACAGAGGAATAAATTATTAAGTCTACCACTCACCACATTCAAATCCAATATTATTGGCTCCTAGTGTGAATTTGTGAACATTGCATTGGAAGAAACAGCCATAAGGTAGTGAGGTTACTTAAGGGAATGCCAGTGCTGTGAAGTATTATAAAAAGTTTTAAAACCAGGCTTAGTTACTTAGTATCTCTCATTTTGCAAATATCCAATGTAAACATGTGGCTTGGATATGATAGGATTTACTACTTAAACAGAGAATAAGTGTGCCAGTGTGTTCTGAGCACATCAGAGAATGTACAAAACCCTGGGCTCCGAAGGAAAAACAGCAGTTTTAAACTTTACAGTTCCAAGATACATATAACGTGATGCTGCTCTGGAGTTAAAATCAGCCTTGCACAAATTCTGCAGCTTAAGGCGTTTTTGATGTTACATGTTGAACCTTCCAGTGGAAAATGGGGTAATTAAAGTGACACTAAAATTCTTAACCTACCTGAACTCATGATAGTTCTCTCAACAAATACCAGGATCAGTGAACCATGTTCTTAGATAATTCATCTCCTTTATCTTCTTATGAGGTAGGTGCCTATCAGAAAGATAACTTCCACAATGTGATTAACTTAAAAGAGGTAAATACACTGCTTTTTATTAAAAAGCTAATGAGGGTCTTCCAGTTCTTTTTCTGTTGTAATCTGCATGGATTTGTGTAAAGAAGAAAAAGAGCAATAACTTTGTTCTGCATCTCTCTCTATAGTAGTGACAATACCATATTCTTCAATTCTTCTGAATTCTCTCCTGAGATGTGTTAAGAAGAGATGCCTCCAAGACATGAACAAATAACTGTTCAGTTCTCCTTGGCACCAGGGAGACAAGATACAGCACTAAATCTGACCTTGGCCCCAAATTTGTTTGGTGAACAAATTGCAAACTGCAGAGGAAAGCTAGAAGAATGAAGAAGAGGTTGAAAAGTGTGCTATGTTAAGAACCAAAAGGAAAATATATTATGAATCTGGGTGTGGTGGCTGTATTCCATGCCAAAGCAGTTATCCATTTGGTAGGGTGATTCCCTGTCACCTGCTTCATCTCTGAAAGGAGCTGCAACTGAGCTGCCATCACTTAAGTACAAGTGAGTGTTGCTGAGTGATGAAAGCAGGACTGCCTCTCACACCTCCAGAGGCTGCCTAATATCAGTGAGTACCTGGAAGTGCTGAGTGAACAGAGCATGTGCTTTCTACCAACCTGTTTGACTTTGTATAAGTGTGCAAAGTTTGAATGTTGCTGTGTTGCTGTAACTTCACATGCCTGAAATAAACCTGGTTCTGCCCTCCCTGTGGGGTGGGGAGTCTCGTGCAGCAGATTGGAGGCGCAGGGGTTTTGCTCTGCTGCAACCTGCAGTTGTAGATGAGTAAATCAGGTGTAAGGTATAAGATGAGTGAACCCAAACGTGTTGACGAGATGTGTCCAAAACTTTGAACATTAGAAACTGGTTCTTTGTCCTTTTCTTTGTAACTTTCCCAGGTTTTTATTGATGTTACTGTTGCTTCTAGAGCCACAGTATCTTGTAATAGGACCGGATTGGAGACTTAATGGGGATACTTTACTATGCTTTGAACTCAGGTCTTTTCAGATTTGTAAGTGTGCAGTGCTCCTTCACAGAAAAATTACTGCAAGTTTTGATTTTGGCTACACAGATCTGTCTTGTGGGACACATCAGGGACCATGGGCTTTGGCAGACACTTCACAGTAATACTTTTCTTTAGTCTTAATAAATTCGAGGCCTGTCTACAACCAAGTGTCCTTTTGCTGCTGGTGCTCCATGCTTATGTTTTCAATTTAGCTTGGTACTTAGGGATGTTGAACCATTAGAGAACACATTTTAACTTAGTCTTCCAAATATGTCATCTGTCTAACAGATGAAATGCATTGTTTGTGGTGGTGGGGGAGGAAGCCACCCGTTTTCAATTAAATTAGTTTCTTAATGAAAATGCAACAGAAGAATATTCTGTTTCTTCTTCTGCCTTATTTTCAATGCTCTGCTACAGCTATATGGCATTCCAACTTTGAAAACAAACAAATTTCATCTTTGGCTTTTCCTGTGGTTTCTGGTGTATTTTCAGTGACCCATAGAGATGACCATGCTGTCTGGTCTGCTTTAGAGTTGATTAATTCAAAAAGCTTGTCTCTGTCTAGCATCACTACACTCTACAGGTGAATGTTTATATAACTGGAACTGTGTGGTTTAGATGGGGAAGGAGGATTCTAGCTAGTAATTTATTTTGTTTACTGCTTTGTTCATTCTTCAGTCATGTTTTCTGCTGACATAACTTCGTGGTAGCAACTTTTCATTGCGATTGCTTTTAAAGTGAGAAAGTTGATACTTGTTTGGAATGAGATTTTTGATCAGCAATTCCTGAACTTAGTTTTGGGAGGCTGTCTCTTAGTGGCCTTTGAGTTTGTCTTTAAACACCATGTCAGGCTTGTGAAAAACTTCAGTTGAAAAGAGCATCCAGTGTATCTAAGAAGATCTCAAAGCTGATGACTGAGTTATCTGATCTGTCTTAATGAAATCCACCATGTGAGAACAGATATTCTCTGGAAATGGTAGAAGATGAACTAAAAATTAAATGCATGGTGGGTAAGAAAATTCTGGAAAAAGTTGTGTAAGAAATTATTCAGGCATCATGGAAGGATGTGCCTTCTAACATGCCATATATAATTTTTGGGGACACTGGAGAAAGAAGAGAGATACTGGAGAGAAATAGACTGCTGACAGCTCTCAGGCTTGTAATTACCTTATGAGTATCATCCTCCTCTCATGAGTCAAATGGGCCATTCCTTTGACCAATTAAGTAATTTTCTAAATTCTTATAATTCTGTCTCAGTTGGACAGGAAAAGAAAATGAAGAGGTTGGACTGGGAAGGTGTAATGCAGTATAAAGATATGCCAGCAAATGTTTCATGGTTTCCACAATCTTATCAGTACTTTCTGTGTTGGTTGGCCTTATTCACCTGATAAACATGGAGCACTGCCTGACCACAAGTTAGTGTCTGCTCAGAAAGGAGAAGCCAGTTCTGGCATCCGTTTCTGGCCCTACTTGTGTGTAGGGACATGGGTCACTTGCAGAAGCTGTGAATATAGTGTCCACTATACTGCTTTCTGAAAACATGTCTCTCTGACATGAGTCAGACACTGACACCTGAGCAGCTTGTACCTGGATTGGGAGATTTTTGGCAAATGGGCAAAATTGTACTGGATTTGTCTCAGTAAAAGTGGAATGATACAGGCCTATGAATGAATCCTTATATCGTTGACACTGCAAGTAATTATCCAGCCTAATTTTTTTTTAATGATGCAAAGATTTATCTGTACACAAAGCCCCCACTGAAGATTAAAGCCTGGGCATTTATGAGGTTATCTGTTGAATGGCTCCCTTTCTGAGACTGGCAGACCTCTCTGCAGAGGTACTTGACAGTCATTTTCTGTAATGCAAGTTCATTTAGAATTAAACTTGCTTTTTCTTCTTGATTTCATTTCGCAATGGTTTTTAGCATCTTCTTTAACTATGAAACAAAAGGAAAAAAACCTGTTTGAACTGACAAGTAAATTGTCATATAACTTTCCAAACTCTTGGAGAGAGCTGTTGTAATTATACTGTGGGTTTTACTTTTTTATGGCTGTAAGTGCTAATTCGTGTAACTCCAAAGTGAATTATATGTTTGAATTGTTTATATTACCACTGGGCTTTGATGCAGTGCTCAGTAAAGTCACTCAGCAATTATTTTGCAGTTGTGTATATTGTTACATGAATACCAAGTTGCCAGAGCATCATCTCAGTTAGTCTACACGATACGTACTCTTAGGTAGTAAGTAATAACAAAATGTAATCCAGTCAGCATTTTGTAAATGTCCAACTGCTGGTTTTCACCTTGTTTCTGCTAATACAATAGGAGCCTTCTTTCCAAGTGCCTTCTCTGCCACCATCTCTTGTATTGTCTGAGTGTCTTATGAGTATGATGGGGGGGAAAAGAAAGTTCCTCTCTGGAGAAGTTTTCCAGAGATGGTTTCCAATGGTTTTTCCATTTCTTGCATTTTTAGTTTTGCTTGATACAAACTCATGTTTTTGGAAGAAGTATTTTTTCTTCTCAGAAGTAACGTCAACATTTTCTAAATGCAGAAAGCAGATTTGCAGCATCCTAAGGGAACTGGTCACATTAAACAAATACTTGCTTGTACACCAAAAGCCTGTGTACTGCGTGACTTTGTGCACTGGACTCACCCTTTGGGGCATTTGGGTGTGGTAAGTGCAATGGTGACGTAAACTAATGAAACATGAGCAGAGCTTCAGGAGTGCACCCCGAAAGCCAACCACACTCAGCAGTGCTGCAAGGGAAGTTTTGGTTACCACTCATGATTGTTCTTCTGAAGTGAGCTTTGAGCTGTAGTGTTTATCTTGAATCTTGTCCGATGAGACCTAAGTGCATTCACTATGTACTGAAACAAGGCACTGATACATTGGTCTCCTTTAAGCTAAACAAGTGTCTGAAAATAATAGTCCTTTATTTCACAGGTTCCTTTATCTGCAGTGAGTATTTCCTGTGGTTTCGTTTTGGGGGTTACCATGGTTATTGTTTGTGTGCAGAACAGAATTGTGCCACCTGGGAAGGTGAGTTTCAGAAACAAATGTGAGAACTGGCCCAATTTGGTAACTACTGTCATTTTTCCAAGCTGACAAAGTTGTTTGCACTTAGAATAGATAATTTACAAAGGCCTCCTTTAATTTTATCTACTTTTAAAAGAATTACATTTATGAGATTCACCCAAAGTTACTAGATAATCCAGTCAATGATTTAATTAGAACTTGAGTGTAATCTGTATGCAATAAAATTGTACTTGATTAGAAGTACCAATAAAGAAAAAAAATTGCTCAATATCTTGCCTAGTCCAAACTTCTAGGAAAATCAAAGCAGGTAATAATTACGAAGCATTTAAAAATATTTTCATAACTCTACAAACTCTCATCATTCATCTAATTTCTGGGATGCTAGGCACACATATAGTGTATGTGCTCTTGCTCCTTCACTGACACTTGTAAGCATCTACTTATCATTTCTCTTGGAGGGTTTCACTTACTTACACAGCAAAGTATTCCAAAAGCATATGTCTAAGCAGAGGAGTAATTCCCAATCCACAGGTTGCAGTGATGTGTGGATGGTGCTGCAGGTCTGTGACAAGTAGTGATGCTAGTGTCTGTTTTGTAAAGAAGTGAACCAAAAAGGGGACAATCCAGAACAGGGCTCGTGTTCTCTTTCATTATGGTGTGATAATCAGCATAATAAATGTGTTCAGATGTTAACCTTTCAGACACCATTAACAGTAGTTTTGGGAAAGGTTAGCTAGCACTGTAGCACAGAGGTGTTGAATTCATCACCTTTGGAGTTCTCTAATAATTGAGGCTGAGATTTTGCATTTCATAAGAAGCAAGGCTTCTGAAGGAAAGGTTGTTAAAGAAATACGAGGACTATTTTTCTCATAGAAAACACTGTAAAAATGTTACAAAATAGTAAGACTTAGTGCATTGTGTGGGGTTTGTATGGGCCTTGACAGACTTTGCTTGCTGAATTGGCAGATGTGATGTCCTGCAGCTTGGAAAGTTTAACTGAGGCCATGATCACCCAATACCTACTCCTTCCCAGGGCAATTTTGGGAAAAATGGCCTCCACATTTATGTTGCAGTGCAGGATATCCTAAACATTGCAACCAGTAACAGCACTAATGTTTGTTTGGTCGTGAAATGCAACATTGAGAGCAAAGTGCCAGTAGGTTCCCATTAAATACAAGGGAATACAGATTTTTTTCCTTTTTTTCTTCTTTCTGTTTGGCAGTTCTCTTTGAAAGTAGTCTAAAGGGTTGCCTGTTGAATTATTTTGCTTCCCTGATGAAGATCTATTAGCAGTTCAAATGCAGTGATGAAGTACTCTGCACTGAAAAGTGCCATATGCCTGATCTGACTGCTTCTATGTTAGAAATCCTTCTGCTGGAAGAACATGATTGCGTCAACAGCAGGAGTAACTATATGTTGAGACACACCATCACTTTGGCCATTCCTTGTGCTGAACATAGGTTGCCTGGAACCCAGGTGCAGGCCCTATGTCAGGAAACATGTGCCGTTGTGTTAATAGAAAAATGATCTTTCCTCAAGTACTGTATATGCACCACTGTGGGTGAAACTGTGAGCTCCTGACTCTGTTAGCCAACTTAAAGGCTTGGAAACAGTTTCCTCTGGGCCTATATTATCACATGCTGCTGTGTGCTATACAGCAAATACTTGTCTAGTGCAATAGTGTGGCTTCAGAATGCCTTTTGCTGAAGCAATAGCCCGTGGACATGATGCAGGAACAAAATAAGGCTGCATCTGACATACTGTGAGACACTGACTGACTTTTCACTTGTTCTGGTTTGCTGGGGAGGAGAGCAGGGTGCAGGAGTTAATTTGGGCTGGACACCATTCCCAGTGGCTGGGATGGATGTGGCTGTTCTACTTCAAGATTTAATGAACATTGCCTGTACAGAGGTGATCACACTCTGCCATTTGGCCTCAGGCCCCCTGTGACCCTGTGTTTGATTATTCTGCACATAGATCCCTTGACCAGTGGCATGATTTGTTCTCTGAGTCTGTTTGAAAGATTCATGTTTATATTTGAAATTAAAAGAGTTGATTAATTTTAGCTCTGTGCAACTGGTTGTTGTTTGGTTTGGTTTCTTCTGTTTCTTTTTAAGCTGAAGTTTTGCAATTCAAGCATTCATTCCTCCTGCACTATGTCAGCCTGACTTTAAGTTGCCAAACTAGTGCAAATTCACTCCTTTTAATTCTTTTTATGGGAGATAGTAAACTGAAGATGACTATTTGCATTGCAATTACAAGCAATAAGCTCAAGATCCTTACCAACAGTTACATAGTATTTCGGGAGTAGTTGCCAATCTGGTACATTTAACTGCATCTCAAGGGAGAAATCTCACCTTGCCACCTCCCTGAGCCGTGCTGTTTCTCTTCCGAAGAGCTTCCCACTTGCTGGAGGAAGTGAATGCTTCCGACCTGAGGCCTAGAAATTCTCCTGTGTGTATCTGTTGGCTTAAGGTAAAAACGTGATTCAGAGGTACACAGAAACAAAATATCAATGTACTGACTCAATTTTTTTCAATCTTTGTTTAGGTACTTCCTTTCCCCAGTCAGGTGGTCTACAACAGAGTTGGAAAGTGTGGGAGTCGAACTGTGGTTTTGCTTTTAAGAATTTTATCAGAGAAACATGGATTCAACCTGGTTACATCTGACATACATAACAAAACAAGACTGACCAAAAATGAACAGGTAAGTTACTCCTGCTCGTCTTGGATCCCATTTTCTTATTACGTGTATGAAACTGAGAAACAAAGGCATATGCTAGCAGATAATCCTGTTGAAAAGATGTATTGCTACTTTGTCCTCAGTAATCATGTGGAATTCATCATTCTCTAAGTGACTTCACTTAATAAGAGAAATGGGTGGCAAAGCGAAGAGCAGCATGATGTGGCAGGTAACCAGAAAAACTAACTTCCAGTGAGACAGCTCTTGAATTTAGCCAGCATTGCAGTTAGACTTCCAGCAAGGCAAGAAAGGTTAGTACAGTGAAGTTAAGTGCTAACAGATCTGGGACATGTATTAATGTATCTGCAGCCATTTATCGTATTACCAGGACACCTTATTCAGACCTAGCTTGGCTCTTAGAGCAGGAGTAAATAATAGCCAAAAAGGTCCTTTTTGATGACTTTCTTAATTCACTTCTAGTAATCAGTTGCTTCAAAAAGCTGTTTCCCAGGGCCATGCTAACCCATGTTTCTATAATATAACATCCTTGATCCTATCTCAGCTTCTTGCTTATCTGTCTTTTTCATGTTTATCGCAAAACCCTCACTAAGGGAAGTGGAAATACCACATGAAACCTCTTTATGCAGACACCCTTTTTCATGTTCCCTTAAAGTTGTAGAAGGACTATATTTGCAGCTTTGTTTCTATGACAGGTCCAGTTATTTAAATTTTCTTCTCTTCAAGGTATGCATGTACCCACTGTAAGTATCACTTCTATTAGTAGATTGATACAAGTAGTGCAGGAAAACCTCAGACTCAAAGCACGGTGTGTAGTCGGATGCTGCACATATTGCCCACTGCTGCTATTTTGAGCTGCTGATCAGGTGAAGGCTGCAATTGCTGCCTGTGTCACTTCTAGCAATAGCAGCCTGCAGACCACAAAAGGATGTGTGTAATGATCAAAATATGGATGTGGGCCTGCCAGTGACATTGTGCTGTGATTGGGGGTCATTTACTTGCAGCCTGTTCATGAGCACAACTTTGTTATTTTAGATGCAGCAGTTCATGCCAAATGAAAATTTAGGAGCTGATATTGTTCCTGCAGGTCCCACCTTCCTCCCCTTCAGGGTGTCCCATTGGGGTCCCACCTAACACTCCATAAGTCAAGTTCAGCCAGAGGTGGGATCCAGCTGGGCAGGGCTGCCATGCCAGCCCAAATGCAGCTGCTGTGCATGGTTGGGTGTGGCACACCAGTGACAGGCTGTGGAGGGGAACAGTGTCCCCTGACTGCCCCTGCCTGTGGCCAAGGAAATGCCTGCTGTGCATCTGCTGCAGCATCCCCGTGCGTATCCTACCGGCAGCACCGCGCAGGCTGGGAAGGTTGCAATCTGGTCCCATCAGAAAGGAGTGAAACTCTCCCGTGCTACAGAGCCTGTTGCTTAGTTTCTCTGCTGGGATATGGGATTTCTGGGGGTAGGACTGCTTTTGTGTTTTGGGCGGTTTGGGTTTTGTTTGTATCTTTCATCAGTTTTCATTGCTGATTGGGGGACATACCATAAATCCCAAAAATCTTTCAGGTGTTAGAAATCACCAGCTTTCACCATGGTCAGCTTCTTCCTTTCAGTTCTTTTCTGTCTTTCTCTGGTAGGTAGATTTTCCCTTGTTAAAACATGATACAAGATCACTTCTTCACAGTGTTCTGTGCTTTAGTCCAGCATGTGGAGGTTCCAGAGAGAGGCCCAGACTTACTTTTGATGCAACCAATACACTGACAGATAATTATCTGCATTATCTTTTGCACCCCCTAAGTAGTTAAATTACTAAACAGCAAATGTGCTGGAAGTATTGCTACAGAGCTGATGATTTACTCTATAGATTGCCCTGCCATAATTTGAGTCTCTTTATTTTTATTTATGGTTTATTTCCATAGTTACAATAGGCTCATAATTTAATGAATATTTTTGCTGAAAAGTGTCTTTGATCACCAGAAAACATGCTTGGAGACAGTAACTATTTTGTTGTTCAGGGCATTTTTAGTTGTCTTCTCAATTTTTAAGAGCAGAATATGAAAAAATAAATTATGTTTTCCACCTTTAATGTGGTGTAACAGGAGGAAGTTAAAGCAGTGAATGATCTCAGGCTCCAGGCATTGGAACAAGAAAAAAGAGAGCTGGGCTGGGCTGTAGGCTTCCAGCATGAGCATGGGTTTCTTACTTGAGATGATATGTCTCTCTCTTCCTTCTGTCATTTCTCTGCCCTGTGTTTGGTTAAAGCCCTGATCCAGCCAAGACTTTTCTGTAAATATTTAGCTTATGCAGTCTGCTGTTGTTGAATAAAGTTAAGCATGTAGGTGTTTTTAATGACTGTGGGGATTAGACATAATTGGAATCCATATTCTCATTGCCTTTTCCAGTCTGCTTCCTACTAAGAAATTTTCCCAAATTATGTGTGTCTGCCAGCAATTAGAAGTGCAGCCTTTGAACATCTGTGGGCATAAGGGAGTGAGTTCTGGAAACAGATGTATTAATATATGGCTTGCCATTTGCTATAATATTTTCAAGTAAATTAAATACAGGAAATAACACATAGTATTAATCTAATTGATGTGGCTTTAAAATGCCACTCAAACTGTTGCAAAATGAAGTCTTCCCCTGCCCTGACTTTGTCCTCCACTCCCATTTTATTGCATTCAGGGAAGTAAGAACGAGTATGCTTATAGGTATGGAAATGCCAGTCACATACAAGAGTAATTGGTAGTTCATTCTCAAATTGGTTCCTTCTACCACCCATCATTATGGCTGTGCAGCCAACTTTATATCTAACTCCAGTTCAACACACTAAAAATCCATCACTAATTTTTCTTAAATGCTTTTAAGGACAGAAAATTGGTCATACCAGCTTGGGGAGGTGAAGAAATTCTTGAAACCATTCCAAGCTTTTGAGAGCTGAAAATGAAGGTCTAGTCTCATTCCTGGGAGTTGTGAGTTGTTTATGGAAATGAATACTGAGATGAAAGTGATATACCAAAATTCTTGTAGGTACTTGTGCCTTTTGAGCCCTACATGCCTTCAGTAGAGACTGAAAGCAGTTGAAGAATTTAAAGAGCTCACAGGGAAGATGGATACAGAGATTTTTTTTTTTTGTCCTTTTTGTGTCGATATTAGTGGAGACCTTAGTGTGGTATCGCAGACCACATTGGAAAATCCCAGTTGCCTCACCATTTTTATACATTTTGACCCCGAATTCTCACACTGAAATACAGCATCTTAAAAAAGAATAGTAACATTTTGCTGTTGTTTGGGTGGGATTGTTATCTGATTAATTCCTTTTGTTCCCAGTAGAACTTACTTACTGCAAACCTCAAACAAAGGTGAGGTTGCTCTGAGTGGTCAGCACAGGGACTGGACTAGCCATCTCCAGCAGAGACAAAGGTGACCTGTCTCAAAGGCTGGAGATGAGCTTTTGTGCGGGAACAATGCTGTGGCTAGAGAAAATCCATCTCCCACGTTTCTCCCCGCTCAGGGAGGGTCCCATCCAGCCCTCCTGGAGTCACTTCACGGTGCCATCTGCTGGAGCGTTATTTGCAATGCAGCACCAGCCCATTGCAAGTTAATTTCAACAGCAAATTAGTGTATTTTTCAGCAATGTTTCACTGAAGCTGCCTAATTCCTGCAGGAGAGCTCTGGGTGGCAGTGAGAGAGGGAAATAGCTCTTTATGGGCCCTAACCCTAGCACGTACATGCTCCTTTCGTATTTCTCCAAATATTTCTACAGCTTCTCCCTCCAACCATGAATGTGTTCTGACTAATCTCTTCCCTAACAGAGTTTGCCAGGGTTGTTTATCTTCTGCTGCTTGTATCTTTTTATTTATTTTCAAACTTAGGATGATATGATCATCTGTACTTGAATATCACTCTCCTTCATCACTCATTCCATCCAAAAGTATTTGTTTTCTTCAAATCTCATCCTCTGCTCTCTATTGTTCTCTGTGGGTCCTTGACATCTTATTTTCTTTCTTTCTTGTTTCATCTTATAGAAAAAAACATACAAACAAACAAAATCTAACAACCAAAACCAACCAACCAAACTTACTCTTCTGAGAGACACTGGAGATTTTTCTTTTTGTTGGTTTTTTTTTTTTTCCTTTAACAAAATCTTAAAAGGAGGGACAGATCACTCTGTCTTTCTGAGCAATACATTTGGGTTGTTAGACTGAAATCAGTTCAGGACAGCATGATGAGAGAGGGAGAGGCCCATGGGAAATATGGCCACAATTTGCATGTGGCCATGAGCCATTACAGTTATTTATTTTTCCCTCCTGACATCTGTGTGTCATTTTAGTTGAGCCTTACTTACCCTTTTGGCAGGGTTTTTAGAAGAATGGATTTTGCTTGTTTGTTCTTATCCACATTGCGTCTTTATCCACATCTGCTTACAAGTCCAGTTGATCATTAAGTGTCTAAATATGAAGGTACTCTTAAGTCAAAACAAAATTCTGTTCCTGCTTTGGAGCAAGCTGTTGTCTTAGCCCAAGAGACTGAGTTTGGTAGCAGGAGATGAAAAAAAGCCAGGAGCCAGATGCTGTCCTGCGCTATGTGCATCTTTCAAGCCTCCCTTTGCTCCTGAGGCCAAAGTGCCTGTGCTTGTCCAGCAGCAGGTTCATGTGACACTGACATCAGGTGAACTGGAGTGAGAAACCTGGCAGTGCTGTGATGTGAATCTGCTTCCTGATAGCAAATTGGTGCCAGCCCTGAGGACAGCTGGGAGCCAAGGGAAGCTCATGTGGTGCTTTGCAACACTCACATATAGCCCCAGCTAAGTTTATCTAGCAGTATTCTACTAGAGCTGCCCATGTTTTTAGATTTAGTGGGATTACTTTCTATGGGTATAGTATCTTTATATCTCCATATTTATACTCTAGTAAGGTTTTTTAAATTTATTCCAAGAAGGAATTACAGTGATGACCATAGGTGCATGAGCAGAGTTTTTATACCAGATCAGTAACTTCCTTCTGCTGTCTTCCTTCCTTACTTCATCTAGATAGAGCAACACAAGTAAAATGCAAAATATAACAAGGCTTCATACAGTTCTGAGAATTTCACTTCTCCTGTAACTTGTCTCAGTAAAAAAAGTTGACTACCACAGAATCCAGTTGAGACATCTGATACACAGGCTCCAGGGTCTTCTATTGTTCGATTCTGCAAGGTGAATGAAGAGTATAATTTTTTTGGCAGAGTGAGTTACCCATTCTAAAGAAATGTCAACATGTTGGTTTGCTAGGAAAGCCTTTATCTCTTCAGAGCATGAAGAAAAGATACTCAGTTCCTTTGTGCTAAGTATTGCAAAGCTTCCTGGGCTTTCTAGTTCTGGTCTGAACAAGCTTTGCTCTTCAGGTTTATGAATTTCTTGCCCAGTGCATTTATATTGTAGTGAAGAAGCTGTGCAAAGACCTGTTCGTGCTTGAATCAAGCAGTCCAGACTCCATATATGATTGACTAAGGAAGGGATGCTATTCCCTTCCTGACTCCTTTTTTAAATTTCTTTTTAATTTTTTTTAATTGCTCATCTTCTCTCCATATTCTCTTGTTTCTCTTTTCCCTTTATATTGTCTTTCTTTTGGTGATCTCATCTTAAC
>VXAX01007363.1:1483280-1494494 GCA_013399835.1 Leptocoma aspasia | reverse complement strand
GTATGAATTGCTTTCTACTACCCAGTTTGTAAAATCAATAAACTTGTCATTTCAAGTGCATTTGTGTTCAGTGTCCATAACATAGCCTGCGTTTGAACACAGAACAGAAAATTGGAATATAAATCTTAGGAAATTAATAAGGAAGCAAAATTAACTGAAACATTGACTCTCTAGCATGATGCTTCACTAGACACTTCCAGTTTCCTGTAAATCATAGCTAGAGCTCAGCTTACACAAAATAGATGATCGTATCTATGGTGTTGTTTACATTATTCTATTTTAGTGGTCTAAAAATTCAAGTAATTTCATTATTTAAAAAAAAATGAACATTATGTGGATGGATCTGAATTAGAATTTAGCATCATCTCTCTCAAAGTGCCCATTTAGTTTGTACTCCTAATTTGTTGTAATAGGAAAAGGCATTGCAAGTCCTGATTTCTATATTTAAACAAGCAAATCAATTGGTTTCTTGGCTGTGTTGGCAGCATTTATTGTTACATAAAAATGCCCATTGGCTCAGCTCCCATTTCTGTTACAGTTTCAGACATTTTTACATCTTTGACATTGGGGTGAATAGAGCTAGTGTCTTCAGAGGGCAGCTGCCATTTGGAAAGCTCTTGCAGATTTAGAAAGATTTTAGATTTTTTTCCTTTAGTTTATGCCTTTCTTTAAACTGATACTCACTTCTGGAAGTATTTTGGGAGTACCAAAGCTCCATGGTAGCAGAATGGTGTCTGCAGCTCAACCTTTCTTGCTTATACATAAAATATTCATCATGCTATCTTGATGACAGTGTTTGGGAGGGATAGTGGGGAAGGAGGCCCTCCGTAATTCAGACTTGATAATTATATCATCATACGTTGTTTGAAATTTTTATGTTTGTCTCAAATTGTGCATTTATGTAACGTGGAAAATTTGATTTGTTAATTCTTTTTAGATGGAATTGATTAAAAACATAAGCACTGCTGAGCAGCCCTATTTATTCACTAGACATGTTCATTTCCTCAACTTTTCAAGGTAAGGCATTTTTTTCTCAAAAATCTTTTTCATTGATTTCTCTTAATTGTAATACATGAAATATTTTCCCTCTTTTACTCACAAACAAAACAATGCACTTTTTTTTCCTTCCTTCTGGCACTAGAATTCACATTCTGAAGTTGCTGTATTTTGCACTCAGTTTTCTGTAGCATAATTATGTACAGTATGTTTGTGAAAAATCAGGATGCTATTATATGCTTTTGCTTCTTGAGATGATTGTGATTTACAATGTTTCCAGTCAACATGGAAGAGATGGTAACTTAGGTTTTTAAACTGTGCACTTGTGTTTTAAAAGTAGCAGAACACTTCTGTTAACGTTTAATCTGTATATAACCAGACACTAAAAGGAGATTGAAAACTGCACTGAGTTCATTAATTTTGTGCCTGGAATGACTCTTCACCAATATAACCAATTTAATTTTGTTCTGACAAAATAGTCCCCATTCCACAGGCTATGGAATATTTTTAAACCATGCAAACAGATTATGCTCTGTATCATGGGAGTGCTGTTTCTTCTGGCAGATATTTAAAAGTATGCAGCAAGACTCTAGAGACTTTTATAACATGGAATGTGAAGAAAATTGAATTTGGATGAAACTTCTAAGGAATTTTTGGAAGGACTTGAATGAGTGATGCCAGTTACCCTTTAGCCAGGATGCAGAGGTTAAAGCTGACTGCAGATGGTTATTGCCCAGGCTGTGAATTTAATCTGGAAATGATATTCAGGAACCATGCTATCTGTGCCACCAGATTGGATTCCTTGCATTTAGATTTTAAAAAATTCTGTAGAATTACGATTGTACTGCAGATCTTTGCAAAAGCTTGCCTAAATACACAGCATATGGTAATGTGAGTGCATGGCTTCAGGCTACTGTAGACAGCGTAGTAAGAAATTATAAACTTGGGGGCAGGGTGTGTTTCTTTTTGTTTTCTTGAAAAATAAAATATTTTGAGCAATTGGAAATTCACTTGATATAGAACTTAACTATGGGCATGATTTTTTATATGGAAACAAGAAGAGTTAAACAAAATTTTGATCTGTGTTTTCTCTTTGGGTTCCTTGAAAGTTCCATTTCTAATGTATTACCTTTAAAAAATAAAAATCATCAGGACTTCTCACTTTTGGTAAATGATCTTTCCTCTTCCAAACGGCAAGATCAAAAGAGTAGCCACATGTGAGGGTCAAAGCGATATTTCCTGGTTAGACTGATTTTACAGAGATGGTACTCAACAGTAGGCATGAGAGAAAAAGATCAACAGTCTTAACCTCTTGCTCCTCCCTATGGGTCCCATTTTCTGTACCTGTGGTACAAACTTGCCACTGAGGTATCCTGTTTCTTCTCTAGTGTATACGTGATGTATCTACAATGTATTTACCTTTTTCTTACAATACAAATCTGCGAAAATACAAAACAGCTACATAAGATGTATAAAATTAATTGTAGTTTCTCTTTTGGCTCTTCATTGCAAACCTGAAAACATACCTTTTGTTCTGTTGAGAGCATCCTTGGTTTAACTAGTAGGAGTGAAGTAGGGAAAAGGCTGATGAGTCTTCTAAATCAGGCAGCATTGAATTGCAGCAACATTGTGTACTAGTGTTCAGCATTTCTTAGTGCTTTCTGATGAATTAAACATTTTTGGAAGTTTAGTCCCTAGTTTCAAAATTTATTAGCAATGTTATACTTGACAGTGAAGTAGCATGTTTTATATTATCTTGGGTATTTAATTCTAGGGTGATTTTTTAAAAACTGATTTCATTAGGAAATGGATTGTCAAATATTGCATTTACAGAAATTTCAGGATGTGATTTAAATACACATTATAAATATTACAATATTATGAAAGTGTTCTAGTTTTGCTTGAATTCTTTAAACTATTTATTTATAGAAACCTTTCTATCTGTAGTGGTTAGCTGGATTGAGATTGTCTATAGAATATTGTTCTTCCAACTTGCCCCAGCTTTTCTGCCAGCTCAACATAAAAGTCATACAAAACTCCTCAGACTAAAAGAATGGGGCTCAATTAAGGGAACTTCTTTCTGCTCCGTGTCTGTCTTCCAACTTGAGGCAGGGTACCCCAAAAATAATTAGTTTTTTATTAAAACCTGAGGCAAAGAAGGCATTAAATACCTCAGCCTTTTCCTCATCCTTGTTGGTGCTTTTCAGCTTCCCAAACAGTAGTAAAGCAATAAACTTGTTGGTTTTTTTTAACATTGCTGATGTGAATAGCAGCAATGACAAATCAGCTGAATTTTCTGCCTTTGTGCCCTGTACCTGCTTATAAACCTGTCAGCGCTTAAAGCTCTCTGATTATTCAGAAAAGCATCACAGCATTTACTTATGATTGTTGCCAAGTGAAAACAAAAAAAGGCTGTATCTTCTTTCCAGAATAAATCTCCAGTGGAAGTGGGTTAAGACTTCAGTGGTGAGTTTGAGTACATGCATGTTTCTGAAGCACCATTAGTTTTGCTGAACAAAGTTCTAAAGCCTTGAAAATCTCATCCTGACCTGAATGCTTGCCAAGGCCGTTTCCCCCTCATTCTGGAACAGTTTTTTGAGAGTGGCTGTTGCTTCAGCTGAGTAAATGAATTCCCCTTTACTGCATCTTCATATTTTGATTCTGTACTATCTTTTCTCAATCCAAAGTAGTGCAAAGAGGCAGACAAAAAGATAAATATTAAAAGAAGACATGAAAGCAAATCTTATGTGAATTTTTTACAGACATAACTCTAATTAGTTCCAGCTTCAAACAGAAGATAAAATACTGTCATGTTCTTCTTTCATGTTAGTAAATTTCTACATAGCCCTTGTCACAGAGAAAGCTTTTATTCAAAGTGTTTTGCAGCTTCTGTTCCCAGTCTATCTAGTGCAGTTATGGCTAGCTTTAGGAGATGACCCCATGCTTCTGGAGGGTGGCTATTCCATCCAGTCCATTTCAAGACTGTTTCCTTTGTAGAAAGTGGTGCTGGTTTTTCGTGGGTTTGGGTTTTTTCTATTGTCTTTTTCTGATTTGAAGTTTATATACTAATGTTGCTGGGAAAAACATCTGAAGTGTTAACCAGGAGTAAATATTAACTAATGTCTGTAAGCAGGTAAAGATTTATATGTTGATATATTTGCTGAGATTCCAGGTGTTGCTGATAGATCCAGGCAGTATGGTGTTGGAGTGCAGAAGCTGTGAAGAAGCGGAACAATCTGTGGAAAGATAAAAAGCTATTTCAGAATAGCTGCAATTTGTTCACATATGCAATATGTTCACTTATGATACATAAGTGCCTGTTGTCATCTATTTAGTCCAAGAAAACATTAATTAGGAAGAAGCTTCAAATTTGTGGAAAAGCCCCCCTTGATTTCGCAGTAATCTGCTGAATTAACTGTAACAGTCACTGAGCAGTGACTCAAGACTTAGTGAGTGCTCCAAGTGTCACGGATTTCAGAGAAGCGGGAAGAATGTTTGCAGGAATGCAGAGGCGGGTGGCAAGGCCGTGGTTTTGGGTAATGATGAGTCAGGGATGTGGAGAATTGCACAACTTCTGTTCTGCTCACGGGAAAGGCAGCATGTCTCTCTCCAACATCAAACTGTTATCTTCCGGGCATGCACTTATGGACCCCAGTTCGGGCAGAGCAGGGAGCTTGGGCATTCCTTCCTGTTTTGGGGTAAGTGAATGTTGCAGGTGAGTGTGTAAAAACCTAATGACATGCCTTTGTCAGTGACTGGTGAGTTTTGCTTGTTTGAAGGCTGGCTGATCAGGGCAGGGTGAAGTCAGAGGAGGGAGAAGCATTAAAACAACCACCCAGAAAGTGAAACAGGCTCATGTCTCACTGGAGCTGTGAATTCTTTACTTTCTGCAGTAGCTATAGGCCACTGAGGAATTAGCTCCTTTAAAATTTCCTATGATGTGCTAAGGAGATGCAGAGATAAAGCACTGATTCTATTTAATTTTCCAGTTTAATTAGCCCTTATAATTCAGTTCAGTATATCTTATTTGTTCAGAGCCGGGATGAATTATCACCCAGCACTGCTGTGTCAGGAGTCATCCTTTCTGTGCTGTCAGGCTGCTGCCCTCTTCTTCCTTTCAGCTGCAGTTTTTAATATCTTAAGTGTGTATTTAGCGTATGTGTGCATGTGCTTGAGGGGAGGGGCCAACACTTCACTTTTGGCATGAGTTTTTAAAGAAATAAGAGCCATGCAGCTGTTCCAGGTGTCCTGCCTCTTTCCATCCTCTCCCCTCCTGAATTCCTGAATAATTTCTGAACACTTTGGCCACTTCGAAACCACATTGAGAAGGTCACTAGAGGACTCTGAGACAACCACACTGCAGGTACATCTGCTGAAGGGAAAGCCATGCAAAACAAAGCTGGTGGACTTCCTGCTGGGCCACAGCCAGCAGTCACCTCCCTGTGTCCTGCTTGGATGCCAGCCCCAGCTCTGTTGTGTCCATGCTCAATGTGAGAGGGGTGGGGAGACAGGTTTGGGGGAGGAGACAAAGATCTGTTGGGCCTTCTGCTTAGGAAGGAGCTTGCCTTTAGTCCCTAGAATCAACATAAGAAATATTTCCAGTTTTCTGTTTTTCATTAGCAGAGTTCGTGTGTAAAGTTCTTGTTTTTCTTGAAACAAGCCTTTTTGGTAGACTGTCTGTATCACCATTGCTGAAATTTTTTTTATTACTTTTTTGCACAGATACAATGGCCAACACTAACTAATAAAAATGAATAAATTGAGCTGCTGTAGCGGCAGACAGTGTCACATGCAGCAGTGCTGGTCACATTGGCAATTTTCCTTCAACTCTGACCTGAATTCTGACCTGTGGGTAGCAATAAGCCACATGCTGTATGAAGGCAGGGTGGACAGAGAAATTCAGTCTGGATAAGCCCAAAATGAAACTTGATTTCTGAAAGTTGCTGAGCTTTTGTTGTTAGTCATTTGTTCTGTGTTTTTTGTCATGCAGAAGCAGCTCTAAAAATTGTGTTTTAACGCAGCATTTTGATGATACACCATTCCCTTGTTCTTGAAAAATGTGTCTATAGCTAAAAAACAAAAAGGAGGTAAATCTTGATGAATTAACTTTGTCATGTGAATAAGCTTCGGGTTTGAAATCTGAAGCACACTGTGCTGCCAGTTTGTGTTTAGAAGCCTTGCATGTTAGCTTGTTGATAATTGGAAGGGTTGGATCATACATTTACAATCTTTTTTTTTTGGCAAATAAACATCTTGCTTTGCAATGACTTAACCTGCGTATGTATATTTTTGGTCCATTGATTTGGAAATAGAATTTAACTTTTTTATAGACTGACTGGAGGTCAGTAAAACCAGAGTGATTCTGTGATGCCATTTTCATTGTCTTACAGTCATGCGATTTTTGTCACAACACCCAGATTTTTTAGTAATTTGAGGATTATTGTTTCTTCTTTTCTTTGGAACAAGTAATGCCACACAGCATGTTCATGTTTTATAGAGCATGCCTATTATGTCGGTTAACCATGCTCCACTAGCATTTGAAAAGAGTGTGCTGGGCAAATGCGTGGAGCTGGCATAAGATGCTGAATGTCTGTGACCCTTTGAATGCAAACTCAGGTATATTTTGTAAAAAGGGCAGTAATTGGATCAGCCTTGCACTGACTCTATACAGCTCAGCTGTGGGAGGGATTGGGCTCTTTGAATGCCTCCTTGAACCAACATCTTGAAACAATAATTGCAGCCTAAGATTATCTACTAAAGTAATTTTATGTTCTGGGAATTTTTTCTCCTTTAAAAAAAACACACTTAGGGAAATGTCATTAAAAATATGGTAGCAAAAAAAAAAAAAATTACCCTCTGGGTAAGCTGTTAAAAGTAGGGAAATGTCAGCTAAACTCATGTGCATGGCCTTAACACTGTGTCTTTATGTGTGTGCATTATAATCTGTACTTTTTGCTAACACATCATGAAACACTTTCTACCATCATGTGAGGTCTGCCTTGTAAAGTACACATTTCATGAATGGCCACATGGTGCTGTAATCCCTCCTACATATTTCTTTTCCTTTTTTATACTACCTTTTTTAATTATGCGAGTGTGTAATGATGCTTTTTAACCGTGACTTGAT
The DNA here is from genome assembly GCA_013399835.1 of Leptocoma aspasia. Classification (NCBI taxonomy): domain Eukaryota; kingdom Metazoa; phylum Chordata; class Aves; order Passeriformes; family Nectariniidae; genus Leptocoma; species Leptocoma aspasia. The sequence goes on along the minus strand of VXAX01007363.1, from coordinate 1,487,371 downwards.
GGAAGGCTAAGCACAAATCTAATGTGCAGTTTGACCTTTATGTGATCTAAGCAGGGGTTTATTGGGGTTTATTTTTTTAAAAAGCATTGCTTTATGGTGATTTTTTCCACACATTTTAAGATCATTTAACTTAGAATCTATTCCCTTAGTTTTCCTGTGTTCTTTGCATAATGGACTTTTTATCTTTTGTTCAGCTCATAACATGATATTCTCAGAATAGAGATTGTTGCTTGAAATCTAGTTACTGAAGATGGCGTCAGGCATAACTCCTCAATTATCCTGTTTTTACTGTTGTTCAGCTTCCATGCTCATATTCACACTACTGATTACCAATTTGGGAGTAACTTGATTTAAGAAGGATGATGATTAGTCCAGAGGGATCCAAAAGAGAATAAAAAAGAATGATCAGAGATTGAAAAAAAATTTACCTAGAATCACAGGAAAAGAAAAACAAATAGAGAAGACAGTGAAAGAGGGGGCTGTCATAGCACTTCTGATTTTTTTTTTATTTAAACCATTCTGCAGAGATAAAGGGACTATGCAGTTCTTAATGAGTAGTGTTAACACAAGTGGTGGGCTTCAATTGTATCGAGTTCTAGATCAAATTTTTAGGAAATGGTTAGAACAACAAGGACAGCATCAGCAACAGGCTGATCCTGCCTTCAGACAAAAAGATGGACGGTGACAGTTCTGAGTAATTTTGAAGCTTTTTTACCCTTGATAAATAAGTTTAAAACTAAAACTTCCATCTTTCAGGAAGGAAATGAAAGTCTTGATTCTAAATCATTCTAATTCTCTAAACAGAGAATCTGCTGCACTTGGTAAATTCTTTCAATAGTGAATTGCTCTCTCAGATAGTAAATTATAAGTTATTTTTCCTCCTAATTTTTCAGAGAAGTCCAATTGACTCCTTTTCCTTGGATCTGAGAGTGCATTTGTCCACTATGTAAAGACTCTCCACATTTTTCACCTGTGTACTTTCATGTGTAATTTCTTACATACTGTCATGCAGTCAACTCTCAGCCTTTTCTGTATTTTTTCCTTCTCATTCTCTTTGCAATCTGGAGGCTTTTAATTTTTCATCATTTTTGTGATGCTGCGCTGAACTTTGTTCATGTTTTGTTGAAAATGAACTCTGTGAATGGTCACATGAGTGCTGTGTTAGGTCTTTGCTCTTCTCTCCTCCTGCTTCTCAGAAAAACGGAAACTAGGATTATTCTGGCCTGTAAGGTTTCCCACACTGCTGATAATATGTGGAAGTATGCATGTCCTTGCCAGAACTGCTCCTTATATGCTCTGCTTATATGCTCTGCTTCAGATTCTAGATGCTTCTAGATGCTTTGGGTTTCATTTGCCATACTACTACTGCAAAATGTCTTCTTCTATCTTTCTTGCCTGGTGGCTCAAGTGGCTCTTTACCAGCAAACCACTCCCTTCGTTATTATCTCCTTCTGCAGCTTTGTTTTCTGAAAATATTGTCACTTTGTGCATAGCTTCTGAATCACAAATTATCATGTTAAGCGTGTAGGTTCAAAGCCTCAAGCAGACTGATGTCCACAGTCCCTCTCTAATGGCAGATTTTCACATCTGTGACAGGGCAGCCATGTTAAAAGCTTCACTTACATTGATTTTTATATTCTATAGATTGCATACATGACCTATACTGCCGAGTTACAATTATTTATTTTTTTGTTATACACAGTTTTCTGTATTTGTTTCCATGTGGACACTCCTAACATTGACTTGCTCTCTGCAACAGCCATGCCCACAGGATGGCTGGAGTCACCCATGCTCCCCTTGATAAATGTATTCACACAGGAAGTTGAATATGCAGTGCTGAGTACACTGCAGCATCCTTTGCATAATAACCTTCCTAACAAGTTGAGCCCCGAGATTTTATGCGAATATAACTACCTCAGACAAATCTGTAGTCTCATTCAATTCTGAAAATACATCCTTTCTACCTATCATGTTTGTTGATTTAATACTTTCCAAAGAGCTGTTTCAGCTATTCTACTATTTGCAGGAAATTTATTGTAAGACTTTCTAATTAGTTTTTCTATTCTTCTATGTAATGCACAACATTTGCATCTCTGAATTACAGTGAAACATTAATCAGAGGTCCAGAGAGATCCTGAGCCAGACCTTTGTAAGAAAGTCTTAAATACAGGGTATCTGGAATTAGGTGATTTGAATTAATGCAGAGTTTAGCTGCTGTTAGTCTTTTATGGAGAGTTAGTGTTTACTCTCTTACTTGTTTCCAGCTGTAACTTTGCATTACATAAATGAAAACATAATTAGTATTTCCTTTACTTGGGACCCATGCAGGATACTTACCCATGTTGATGCTGTTCATTGTGGATTTATGTATTAAACTACTTTGATATCCTCAGGAGAATAAGAACTATAGGGTAAAAAGTATAGGGTAAAAAAAAAGACCCTCATTGTGTAGCATGCATGAATGACTGACAAAATACAGTCTAAAATATTCTGGTATATTTACAAGATAGCGAAATGGAGAAATAAAAGGCTTTACAGTGTTATCTTTTAGCCATTCACTGGTCTGAGGCAGCTTACTAAAACAGTTCCTAGAGGACTCAGTTGTAATTTTACAGTGATGTGACCCAGACACATCACTTCAGAAACTGAAATTTCTACTGTTGAAATCTCAGGTCCAGAAAGGGTGATTGATGAGGGGTGTGCACTATTTTACTGTTAACCTTGAATCACTGGGTATTTTGTATCCCTGCACACACCTCCCAATGAAGGGCAGGCCAGTCAAAGATGAAGTTTTGAAATGAAAATACTTACTTCATAGAATCACAGATCTGTTAAGTTTGGAAAAGACTGCTAAGGTCATCAAGTCCAAGTTTTAACCTACACAGCCAAGTCCACACTAAAACATGTCCCTAAGTGCTGCATCTACATGTTTTTTGAATGCTTCTAGGGGTGATAATTACATCACCTCTCTGCATTGCTTGTTTTGTGTCTGGGATAAACTAGAGAGCAATAACAAAAAAGCAGAATGGCATAACTTTTAGTTCAGCTTGCTGGGGAGAGGCAGCCTAGTTAGTACTCTGCAAGAAAGGAAAAAGGCCTCATGAAGCCAGAGTTTTTAACTGAAGTCTGCTGTACACAGTCCTTGTACCAGTTCAGCTATGCCAGTACTACTATGACTGAAATAACCATATAGGTGACATAGGTGCATCAGTAGAGAAATGCCCTTTATCAACTCCCCCAGTTCTAAAGGAAGGGTTGAAAACATGACCACAGCATGAGGGTGAAGCTGCAAGAGAGGCACTACAGACAAGGGCAGGAAGATAACCTCTTGACTGTGGAGGCTGGCAGTATCATGTACTCCCAGGCAAGCAGTACCTCAGCCCATTCCTCTTTGCAGCTCATCCTTGAGGAGGATCACTGGAGCATCCCAGAAATGCCTGGTGCCTTGTGTGCAGGGGATTGCTTTGCCACTCGTTCATGCTGATGCAAGATGTTACAAAAACTTACATTTCAAAATACCTTTTTCAGAAGATAAATGTTGAAGTAACTGCATCTTACTTAAGCCCTAAAAAGGTGAAGGTTCTATGTTAGTGCTTTTACATGACCTCCCTGTGAAGCTGTGCTGCGTGGCAGGTAATGGAGCTCTAATGTAATCGATGAGTAAAGATGGCTGGGCAATTGTACCCCCAGTGTGTGATTCTCTCAGGCACTGTAAAAGGAAATTATGCTTCCTTTATAAGAAGGACACAATATGCCTGTTCCTGTTAATATTACGTGGCTGTTGCTACTTGTTTGCTTCCATTCTATTGAATTTCTAGCAACCACCCTTTTTGTTTGAGGAGAAACAGTGTATGTTGAAAGAGTGAGAGGCAGACAAAGTTCTTACAGGGAATAGGTTGGGAGTCATCTTTTCCTTGAGGAATTGTGCTTTGCCTGGAAGGATGAAGAAACCATCTTTTGCCTGTGTGAAGAGTTTTGTATTAAATGCAAAGGCAGAAGCCTCCTGAAGTGAAGTGAAAAATAATAGAAGCTAAAAGAGCCTCCATTTTAAAGCCAAGCAAATCACTTTTGTTGATCTCCGCCCCGCCCCC
>VXAX01007363.1:1468067-1483267 GCA_013399835.1 Leptocoma aspasia | reverse complement strand
CCCCCCCCCCCCCCCCCCGTAACTTGCAAGGCATTTGTAAATGGTTTTAAATTCAGATTTTGGTCATGTAAATAATAAAACTGGAATTCATCAGAAATGTGAAATGGCAAAATGGCAAGCTCACATACTTCTCAGGCTTTTTTTTTTTTCTTTTATTAAAAAAGACATAGGGGAATATATCATTAATGAAGCTAAATATCATTGATTGAAGCTTGCAAATAGTTTTTTGGATGAGGACTCCAAAAATACACCTTCAACAACAGATCAGTTAAAACTAATGGGATTTACTAGTACATACAAAATAAATCAGGAGATATTAGGTACAGGAAGAGTGATGTGGGGGTTGGTGTATCCATTTGCAGTGTTCTGCTGGAGTGGTGGTATCCTGACCCACTCTTCCCAGTTGCACCAATGTGCTGCTGGAAATGAGAATATTCATGCAACTTCATCATGCGGGATCCAGTCAGGATCCCACTCAGGGAAGGTAAGTCTGCTACTCAGGCCTAGAAAACATGACCATGTCCCATTTTGAATCTTTCACAATAGGTGTTTGAGTGCAAATAAGGTAATGTGATGTATAATGAGAGCACATATCTATTTTTTTGCAAGAGCACTTTCATGTGGGTGTTGTTAATCTGAGAAGTTTCACTCAGGAGAGCATTTAATATGTTGTGATTGATAGGTATCTAAAAATATGCAGAACATACTTGAACAAATGGAGCATTGATTTGCCCTTTTCTTCTCTAAATAGCTTAAGGTAATTGATTTTTTTTTTAACCGTTAGGATTTTTTATGCTATGTGAGTGCTGCTTAGCTTCCATAAATGACTCTGAGTACAGTCCATAGAAACAAGTGGTTGGAATTTGAAGTATTATAAGCTATGTTTTAAAAAATTGCACATTTGAATAAGGACCAGAACAAACTTGATTTTTCTAATAATTCTTGCCTTTTTGCCTGGTGGAGCAACCCACATCTGGGTGTATAGCAGCTGGTCACATTGTGCAGAAAGTCAGAAATTTGAGCTGTCCTGTGTTTGGGGAGGTGGGGAACACGCACAATCTGCATGCTGGAAATGGAAGTTCCTCTGTAGTATTTGTGAAAGAGTGACCTCCCATCTTAGCTGTCCTCTTTGGATGAATGAGCTTGTGTGAGCCCCTTTTCTCACAGTTTTTGGTCCTGAATTTACTGTTCTCATGTTCAGAAACATGACCTTACCAGCAAAAGGATGTGCTCTAGGAATATGGTGGGTTGGTTATGCAATCTCACCCCTCCTTTTAGTTCAGAAAAGACAATATGTATTGAAAATTTCTATTAAGACAGCTATTAGCTGTCTGATTTTCATTTTTTGCTCTTCTGATGAGCATTTAGGTTTAACATCCTCTACAAAGCCTGGGGCAACACATTCCTGCTCTTTTGCTTCTATGAATCTTGTGATCTTTTTGTCTTTATTTTAAGACAGCTTGCTGCTGCCATCACTTCTTACTCTCTCTACTGCTTCCCCTTTTCTTTGCCCTCCTCCACTCACCTCTGTCTTTTGATTATTGCTATCTGCATCAAGCAGAAGGAAGATAATGTGTTCAGTAATTTAGGTGCAATCTATTCTTTCCAGCAATTTCATTTGAGAAGTTTAGTTTTCAAAACTAGCAGGCTAAGGCATCCACTCAAAGCTTTCTATCTGAGTAAATATTGTCAAAGCTTTATGCCCACATTGTCCTGTGGTATTTGCAGGAATGCCTTTTTTTTTTTAAATGTAGGTTTTATTTCTGTATAAAGATAAAAAGCATCAAAGATAATCTTAGAGAAGAATTCAGGGTACTAAATTCAGGATATTTCGCTTGCACATCCATGTCCAAACTGGGTTGTGCACTAATCAGGAAGCAAGGAGCATATGCCTTTTTAATTGGATTGTTTTAAAATTTTATGCTGTCTATGCAATTTCAAATTATGGCAGTGATCCTACAACATTGAGGTCAATGAGATTATTGATAGGCATAGTTACTCATGAGACAAGCCTTTGCAGACTGTATTTAGGAGTCTGGGGAATCATGCAGAATAAAAATCAGGTTTAAACTCTATGAGATTCTTCTCTTGTCTTTTACTAGAACTCATAATTTTAAACTATTTTGCTGCCTCTTTAATATTTATGAGAAACCCTTATCTTTTATTATACAAATTCAATTATTCATCACCTCAAAAGATGAGGAGAAACTGAGAGGAGTTTTTTACTTTAACAGGTGTCTTCAGTTTTCTCTCTTTTAATCTAGTATTTTACATTTTAGAAGAAATTACATAAATTGTGACTCAGAAAATAATCAGAATAGCATTTAAATATTTAAATATGTCAACGTCCTCAAGCTCCCAAAAATAAAGCATAAGCTAGTGCTTAAGTGAGAATTGTTCACCTAAACTGGGGAAGCAGAAGGGAGAAGCATAATCCATGTTCTTAGATGAGGAAAATTCCAAGTTGAATTTATCCTATGAACTTCTCAGTCCGGGAAGGTTTTATTTCATTCTTTGTCTCATAGAATTTGGAGTCCATAAGTCTGTTCCATGAATGTCCATTTTTTAATTCTGACCATGGGACAGTGTAAGCAGCTTCCTCTTTTTTCTCCCAGTTAGGCCTGTTCTCCTGATGCTATGTGTTGATCTAAAATATGCAGTCAGTATTTTAACATTCTGAAAATACAGTGTAATCACAAACCTTCACAAGCTTCTTTTTCCTCCTTTCCTCTTTTGGTATCCAGCTGTTGAACTGAAGGTCTTTGTCACTTTAGCACCAGGAGGAGACATACAAGAGGGTAAAGTTAAGGTGGTGAAGTTGCTCTGGTTTATCTTCTCATCTCTAAGTTGCAGATATCTATGCAACATTTTTCTCATGTGCAAGCCTGGTCACAGCTGTTGTTACCCTTTCCTTTTCCTTGAACTTGCATGTACTTGAGATTGATACTTAATTTCTTTTTTGAAGCAAGAATTTTCATATGGACTTAAAAAAAAAAGTTCATGAAGTACAGTACAGGGATAAGGTATTGCATAACCATGAAATAACCTCAAATCCAGCTGGTGGTGTAGGCTGGGGGTGGGGGGACGAGGTTCTGTGCAAGTTCCAGCAAATAACAAGTTGGAAATACCATGCATATCTGTCAGTTCATCCCGAGGAAGCTTTTGGAAAAAAGCTTTCAAAGTAAGCTGAAAATCCTTTGCACATTACTACACTTACTGTACAGGTGAAGGTGATGCAAGGCTGCCTTACAGCAGTTACTGTTGGGTGGTGCCTGTTCTAACACGACTGCCCAGATAGGAAGTGTGTTGAGAAGAAGAAATGCTCATTCTCTGATTCATCTGCAGAAGGTTCTTCATCTGAAAAACAGCAAGGAGAGAACTCAAGAAGCAAAACTGTTGATACAGTGTAAAAAATGGTTTTCAACTAAAATGTTTGTAGTACGCATATGGCTTAATGTGATTCCATATTTATTGTTCCCCCTAAAGAGATCTGACATGAGACAAAGGGTTAGAAAATAGTTGTAAGGTTCTCAGTTTCACTCCTCACCTTGTAAAAGCTCTGAATTTCTGTAAGAAGTCATTTGAAAGCATTCAGATGAGAGATAATAGATACGTGTCTGTGTGGAACCTTGTGATGAGATTCACCCATTTTTCTTCCCCCCAGGTTTGGAGGAGACCAGCCCGTGTACATCAATATTATTAGAGATCCTGTCAACCGATTCCTATCCAATTATTTTTTTCGACGTTTTGGAGACTGGAGAGGAGAACAGAATCACATGATCCGTACCCCCAACATGAGGCAGGAGGAAAGATACCTGGTATGTTTAAATAAAAGGTTTTAATTAGCAATTTCCCATCATTGTTATGTAGTGCTGTTATTCAAACTGATGTGTGAGAAGTGGGAGACTGAGGCATCTTCCATCTTGTGTTTTTCCTCTGTCTTTTCTTGCCTGGTCCTTAGTTTGCTCAGCTTTACTGTGTAGAGTGTTGCCAGTGAATTCAGTTTGATCTTGAATAAGCTGACAGCAAGTTCCAGATTTCCACCGTTGAATTATGGTCTTTTCACTGAGTTGGATTTGCACTGCATAATAATATAATAATTCTGCCTATATTTATCACTGTGAATATTCAGACAGATTTTTAGGTTCAGACTATGTTTGTAACTCTGCAGCCTTAGAGGAAAACTGAGAAACAGAGCAATTCAGGGAGCTTAAGTCTCTAATGTTCTTGCTGCTAAGTTTGTAATGTTCTTTACACCAGGGCTCTAATCTCAGTTCCTGCTTTGGTTTTGTTACCTTTTGTCTTTTTTGGCTTAAGATGGTGGCAATAATGCTGGATAAGCTATTCGTAATAAGTTGTTAAATTTGTACAACTGCTGAACTGTCATAACACCTGCCAGCTTTTGTTGCATACCAAGGTGTGCAACACCATGGCAATAGGTGTTGAAGGAATGCTAAATAAGGAACACAGAAACTGGGAAGGTAGCTAGTTTGGTTTATATTGATGGCTTTGCATGTACACAGACACCTCTCAAAAAAGGCAAAAATGGTGGAATTGCTTCTTGCCCTCTCTCTAATGGAGATCCAGTTTGATTGGACTCAGCCTTCAGGCATACTTGAACCTGCATACTTGAACCTGAAACAGCAGTGATAGGACAGCTTGATGGTCTGCTATGAGATGTTGCAGGCCAGACATAATGTCCAAACAAGATATGTCTGTGGCTTTTGTAGGAGAAAGAGATGATGTTTTTGTGAGGTTTTGAAGAGGCAGTAGAGTACAAGATGTGTGATAAGCCATAGAGAACACAGCTCTGAACAACTGCCGCACAACCCCTTTCAGCCCTAGCTGAAGTTAGATGAATCCAAGGAGGGCTGGGTTTTTTTCCATGTTACAGAGCTGTTTTGATTTCTTTTGTCTTTATTGTTTGTCATGCAGGGCCCTGTGAACAGACAAGCTTGTACATTATGAGTAATTGAAGGGGGAGGTATCAGTGTAACTGTCTAATAGCCTTAAATTTAATGACATCTCCTATACAGGTATAAACTGTGAAGGATTTCTTATTTGCTCTGTGCCTATAGATCCCAAAGAGGTCCCTATGTCAACTGAGTGGGTTTTGGCCTCCTGGTGTGCAGAGCTGGCAGGTTTTGCATGTTGTCTGTGCATGGACATCTGCTTCATCATCTCTGAATGGGACAAGAGGGTTGAGGAAATTAATGAGGGATGGGGGGTTTTCCTGCAACTTTATAACACTACTACGTTTTCTTTTTTGGAAATGTTAAAAGTGAGTTGTAGAGCCTGTACTTTACTTTGAGTGCCTTCTCATGTGAAGTGCAGTGATTGGCATCTCTTATGACTGACTCTGTAAAACCTGGTGTTATTTCAATACTGACTGTGCAGCTTAAGACCTGATATATATAGTCTGTGAAATTTTACTTCAAGCAGAACTGAAACAAATAGATAAAATTCATGTTGTCTTGGTTTAAAAACTAATAGAAATTACCTTGCATTTTTATTGGTATGTTCTTTAAGAAGTTAATTATTTATATGCATATGCAGATATCTATGCATACACAGATCAGTACAAAGGCTATAATGAAAAAGAAATAAAAAGTGTCAGACTGAGGTCAGTAATCATTGTGTTCAAAAGGCAGTTTGCTGATCTGAGGCACCCATTAGCATCTTTAATAAAAAACTATTTTTACATTTTCATTTTGATTTTCTCTGTTGGTAAGTCAGTGTTAGAATCCTGGAAACATTTTTGGTACCTGTTTTTCATCCCTCCTTGGCAGACTTTGGCAGTCACTTGCACTGCTCAAAGAAAGTGATAGTAACACAGGCCACTTGCCAGTGAAATTAATTGTCACAAAAGCCACTCATACTGAATGTTCAGCATTTTTAACAGCTGAGCTATCTGACCACATCATGTATTGCATGCCTGCATTTTAATCGTTTCCTCAGTGGTGCAAGAAAATCAGCTGGCATATTTCTTAAAATTCAGGTATTGCGGATTTTGGAATCATAGGTTCAGAAATGTGCAAAATCAATTGTCAGATCTAGCTGTGAAGAAAGTAAGCAGCTGATTTTACCTCTGAGCATGAGCCAGTATGCCACTTTAGCACAGGACTGATGGGTGGCCTCATTGCAGGTCTCATAACTTTTGCAATTCTTCCCTAATATTCTTTTAAATGGAAAACTCACCATGAAACATTACTCCTTTTTTAATGGAGGACTATTTAAGGATAAACTTAGATTTAGCATATTAAATAGTTTCAACACTGATCACAATATTAAACCTAAGTTATTTGGGATGACGTGTGCCTGACCATGAGCAGATACATGAAAGCAGGGGGAAGATTTGAGCTTTTACTTTTCTTCTTTCATCATGCCTCAGATCAACAACCAGAAAAACACATAACTGCTAATTGATCCAGGACACTGAGCTCCTTGCTGGAGTACTTGAGAAGCCTTGTGTTGATAGCAGTTATAGACTTAAAAAATGGACGGAAGGAGCTTTAAATATTACTTTTCTGTTTTACCAAAAGAGATGGGTTTGCAGGCAGAAGATATGTTTCTGGAAACTGGGTCTTAGAGGTTAACTGTGCTTTTATCAACCATGATGTTCTTAGCTTTCTATCTCTTGGAAGGTGGTGTGTGCAACTGGGAACCTTTCCAGGCCATCTTGGCATCTTCATCAACAGCTGCCAAGACTGGCCATCTCCATTGAAAAGCTGAGGGTAACATCCATATTCCCTCAAACTGCAGTGTGAAGGTGTGGGAGCTCAGCTGCTTTAGAAAGCAGGCTCTTATGGGAGGAAAAGCACTTTAAGATCAGATTTTGTGTCTGATGAACTCCAGGTTGTGATGCCCTTGATGGAAAAGGGCATCCCTCCCCTCAATTCTGATCCTTAAGAAAAAAAGGGAATTGGAAAAAACCCAAACTATCTTGAAATCTTATAGTACCTTGCACGCTGGTTTTTTAACATTGAAAATCTGAACTGCTGACATTGCAAAGATCAGAAACGGAGACAGAAATTTCCACCATTGATTGGTCATTTGAAAATTTCTCTGAATAGAGGTTCAGGCTTTGACTTCGTTCCAGGAAACACAACCATTCATTCAGGAGTCAGATAAATTGTTCTGAACATTTTGTTAAATGTCTGTGTTTACGAGAATTTAATTGGAAGTCAGGATGGAAAACAAGCATTTTATTCATGAGTCCGATACAACAGAGGCAGCTGCTGCATTGTGGGACTTTTCACCCAGATCCACCAGCTTCTTGCCCTGACCTGGCACTTTCCCTGTTGGAGTGAGTTATTCTTAGTCACCTGAAGAAATCACTTCCAAGCTTCCCCAAAATAAATAGTTGCAGTGTGGTAGTGTGGAGTATGGCAGAGAGGTAATTAATGGTGAGCACCACGAGTCAAGTCTCAAGCACACTGATGTGACTGTCAACCCTACATTATGGTCCTGTAAGATGAGATAAGTTCACAAAAGTTAACTTAAATTCATTGTAGTGAATGTGTTTCAGGTTGAACTAGAGTTCTTAGAGTAAATATGCTTCAATAAAGCAAGCAAACCCTTATCAGTGCAGTTCTGAGTGCTGCAGGTACCAAGCAAAAGAAAAATATGCATGAGATGTGATTCAGTTCAGGGCTTGGAGGTGCAGAAGGTAGGAAGCACCCCTGATGAAGAGGGACTACTATTAATATTTTAAAGCTTTATATTAAAATTGTTCCCTCCAGAAGGCTTGTTTGTAATTATCTGGTATTTATTACAGCTTCAGTTTGAGACATCAAATATAAAAAGAGGCATGTATAGGGTTTTCATCTTTTCTTAATACTTGGTAAGACTTTGATGTAAGACTACTAAGGCTGAGTGAGAGTGTGGAGCAGCATGGGCTGTGTGTTGTTGCCTGAATTGCAGGAAATCTGGTTACATGGGATTCTGATCTCTGTGAGGCTCATGAATACCACGACTCCTAGCTCGCTCCAGTAGAAGATTTCTGAGCTAATGTATCAGATGTGAGAATTTTTGTATTTAAAAAATCATTCAGTAAGATGCTTGTCACCTTTCTATAGGATGTTTCAAATAATCATTATAATTAGCAGTGACATTTGCATGGCATCTCTGGGTGGTTCTGAAGTTTTTCAACTTTATCTCTGAAAATAAATATGCTTTTCTCAGCAAAAATTAAAAATATTCTAACAATATTCAGCCTCATTTATGTTAAAGATTACTCATGCAAGTGATCCCATAAAGGAGCATCTGTCCTTTTGTCTTTTAAATTAAATGTTAAAATCATTTTTTAAAAGTGTACTGGGATTACTGCAAAGGAGGGAAGTAAAATTGAAGTGATGTCAGGGAGCTTTCACATCAAATATCTTATAATAGGGGAAAAAAACATTCCTTTTGCAATGTTAGCTTTTATGGCTAAATACTTAAACTAATGTTGTTTAGGTTATTTCATAAACTTCAAACAAAATAATAAGAAAAGGTGAATGGGTAAACTCCATAGAACATTTTTTTTTAGTCCTGAAACTTGAGAATTTCTTTTTATTATTTCCATAGTTTTCATTGATATAAGAATATTCACTAAACATTTTCCACTTACTGGGTTCCAAGCTGTAATTAAGAGGCTGAACATTTCCCTGACACACCCCCATTCACACAGCAGTCATTTTACTGCCTGTGTTATGCACTGGTGCTGAGGTGGTTTGAACTGGTCACTGGCTGTGCTGCAGTGCAGCTTTGCAGCTGCAGGTCTGGTTTGGGATCACACAGTAGCACCAATCCCTGCGGCTGGGACAAGGCTGCTGGGAGAGCACTGCTGGAGCGTAGCCACCTGTCAGCTGACCCAATTAGAACAGTTTGCTGCTTCTTCCCTCTAATGAGGGCTTTTAATAGTCTCCAGCTGTTCCCTTTTGCTGCATTACCTCTTCACAGCAAAATTTCTGGCCCATTTTTGCACCTCTTCATCTATTGTGTGTGCTCTAAAGCACTGTTTTCACCCTTAGATTCTCCCATTTTGTATTAATAATTTATTGAACCACAAAGCTAATGGTAATTCAGACCTCAGCTGGAGGAGGGACTGATTAAACAACTTATAAAATGAAAGGAAATATTTTCATGGCTGACATTTACTTTTCAGTGACTTTAATTTATAAACCAGTATTTTTTTAATATTCCCCTGTGGAGTTTGCATTCCAAACATTGCAGCATTATGCATTTATACAAAAGCAAGAAAATGTGCCTTCCTAATCTGTTTTCATTCAGCAATCTGAGTCAATTGCACATAGTAAATACGCAGTATAGCATTGGTTAAGGTTACAACACTAAAAACTTCCATGTAATTCACAATACATACTTACATTCATAGAAGATGTGAGATTAATACCATGCTTTTATTTTAATGATACCATTCTGTATTGCCATTCTCCTTTTTGTGGAGACAGGATACAGGATAACAACAATATATTGCTTCAGAATGTAAAAAGGTGAGGGTTTTTCCTTGCAGCATTGTAGTTGTCTGAAAATTTCTGGCTGTTGCAGATTTTAAGCAACTGCACAGGAAACCAGAAACCAAGTAGCAGTAGAGGTCCAAGCACTAAGTACCCACAATCTTATTTAAATGTAACATTATTACAGAGTCTTACCATATACTGTGTTTCAGTAGTGCTTTTTAAGACATTTATATATGTAATAACATATGATCTTTTATTAAAGGAACTTGCTGTGTTAAGTTTAAAATTATCAATCTTCATTTTTATGGTGATTTTGCCAAGTTTTGTATTTGTGCCTTTCTGAGCGTGACTACAGGCCAGCTTTTGATGTTCTCTCTTGTGCTGCTTTTTGGGTTTTATGTGTTGTGTAGCTTGGGGAAGTAGTTTTCTCTAGCTTCCCTGTAGGAAGATCCTGTTTGTAGAGTGGGAAATCCCAACCACAGAACAAAGATTCTAATACATTGATGCCAGCTTTTAAGGCCATGTAAACTGTATAGGAGAGAAGGGTATGTCTGTGTTATATTTTCAGGAGATATATTTTTGGATCATTGAACAAGAGCAGAAAAGAGCATTCTTGTGCAGTCCAGGGACAAAAGCCCGCCTTGCCTTCAGTGAAGGCAGGAAAGCAGTTTGCAGGGGATAATCCTTATTTCACTTAGAAACTGATGGACTCTGACAAGCCTTTTGCAGGGTTAGGAGTGAGATCTTCTGTGTGTGTTGGGTGGTTCTACCATAGCATCTGCTTGTTTCTCAGCAGCAGTCAAAAATGCAAACCAAAAGCAATAGGGAGCAATACAGAGAACTTCATTGTGTATAAATCTCCAGTGTGTCCACACTTGACTGCTTTCATTTGACATTTGTGACCTCCTGTCCTAGGGTATTTCATCCCAAATTTGCCCTAAACCAGGGCACCTCCCGTTCCCAAAACGGGATTGAAAGAACCAGAAAACACTCAAAAATGGGTGGGAGAAATGATGAAATAATTTCCATATGAGGAATGACAAAGGTTAGGGCTCTTCAAATGAGGAAGAAGTAAACAAGGGAAAGGATATGAGAAGACAGATTTTTGGGAGGCATGAAAAAGTGGCCTCAAGAGCTTTTGAGCTCTTTCAGTGTAAGACTAATAGAAGTTCACAACTGCATTGTATTGTCATTGCCTGATCCAGTAAAAAATAGAAAGATGCGATGGTTTGGACAACATGTAATTAAGCTGTGGAAATCCTTTCTGGTCATTATTGTGAATAAGTTCTGATGTATTCAAAAAGGAAATATTTTAGGAAACATTTCTTTACAGGGGGAGTAGTCAAGCATTGGAACAGGCTTCTTAGAGAGGTGGTTGATGCCCAAGGCATGTCAGCGTTTAAGAGTGGTTTGTACAACACCCTTAACAACATGCTTTAATTTCAGTCAGCTCTAAATAGGTCAGGCAGTTGGACTAGATGATCCTTATAGGTCCCTTCCAACTGAAATATTCTATTTTATTCTGTTTTTAAAAGTGCAACTATGTAGCCCTCAAGGGCTGTTAATTACCAAAGCAACACCTCTTCGTTGGAAAATATCTGATCGGTAAAAGTCTAAAGCCTCAGGGGTACCCAGAAAAAGGTCCTGTGTGTATGGTAAATGTTCCTCATAGCCAGCAGTAATTTTCTGAAATCGGTTTCTGCTCTGGGTAACTCAAAAGCAAACTTTATAATTACATGCTTACAAGTGAATTCTACTAGTAGGTGATTTATATAAGGTAGTTACAGTTATAGACATCTCCAGTTGTATGTGTTGTTTCTTGACTTTAAAATAGTTGAGTGTTCTTGGGTATATGCCATAGTGGCTAAGACTTTGTTGTCTTACATCTCTGCCAATCAAATTAATTTTTGTAAGTTCCAAACTGATGCCGAAGCTATTAACTGTTAACACTGTCATGACTATTCTCAAATTTATTGTTAAAAGCTCAGATACAAATCCTTTTAAAGTACGAACTGCATCCACAATTTTACATTGTGCGCTGTAATAGTAAAGATACCAGAAGATATGTAAAAGTGCTTTAAATAGTGGGATAAAACTTTTTTTCAATGCATGCTGTTCAAAAATGCAAAGTCTCTTTGTTTTGATGTTTCAGTATGGGTGAATTTCAAGTGTTTGATAATTTTTGTAAGCCTCGAGTCGAGTATTTGCATTTTCATTTCTCGTGTACTTTGTTAATGTGAAAGTAACAGCAAGATGCATCTAAGCTAACACATGATAACACATGATTCCCAGTAAGGGATGACTTAACAATTTTAATTAGCTGACAAGTAACTATTTCAGGTGAATGAAAACAAAAGGATCTGTGTGTGATACGAATATGAATGTTATCTTCAGTGCATAGTCTAGCATTTTGGGCATTATAAACCCAAAAGCAGTGTTTATTAGTCATCAAGTAAAACTAATTATTGATTGATATTTTGTTTGTCTTAAGTTGGAATACAATGGTTTTTAAAACTGGAATGTTTTATCATCCAGAAAAAAAAATACTTTCAATTGCTGTTAGTGCAAATTTTAAAAAAATTATTTTTGAAGTTACAGTTTGTACATGGTATAAATAACGAAGATGGGGCATTGACCAGCAAATAGTCTGTCTTAAAAATATGATGTAATAATGTATATATCTGTGTGTGTTTAGGAGTAGGAGTCAGACTTTTTGAAATTATGTTTCATTAACAATTTTTTGAAGACTTGTCTAATGAAATCATGGTAGCTGCCCCTAGAAAACCATACTGTAAAACCTCCTAAGTACACTCCTTGCTAGGAGTAGGTCTGTTTTCTTTTCCTTGTTGTGTTATGCTTTAACCACCTTAAATGAAAACTCTTTTATTGGCAGTAGGATGGGGAAGGAAACTGCAGAACCTTTTACTCCTCCTGACAGAGGAAGGGCAGAGAGAGACAGCCCTCCTCTTACTGCTAGCATATTGAATGTGTTCAGGCTGAATGTATCATGTGCTGTGGCATGATAATGTAATTTCAAGCAGTCAGATACTCACTTCACTCCGTAGGTTCAAAACCTGCAGGAACTGACAACCCATGAAAATAAAACTGAATTTATTAGCCCATTTAATTCCTTGTCTGTCATTCTCCTTCCTCTTTCCTTTTTGTGGTTTGTACCTAAGTTTTCTGGCTGTCAGAGCTGCCAGCAAAGCAAAATAAGCAGAGATCCCAATCTCTAGAACTTCCTAGCTAAGCAAAGCTGAAGCTTTGAGGTGGCGAGGAGAGTGCAGGGCAGTAGAATTAGGAGAACTGCCCGCCCATGATGCATGGCTGACGTGGTGAGGGATAGACATGTCTTTATACAAGCATCCAAAGCTGTCCTGAGCCTTAGGTGTTTGTTGACAACAAAATATTTTCCTATCGTGTAATTTTTTGGTGGTGTGGACTCTTCTGTTGACTGCAGGATGGCTGGGTCACACTTGTGGATTCTGTATTTTTAAGACTGAAGTAGTTTATGTTGAAACCATACGGAAGCAGGGATGGCATTTTGTGGAAAAAAAGGAGCATCAGTGCCCAGAAATACTGAAGACATAGTTTATTCTAGTTTTTCTGAAGTTTTTAGGGTTTATTATACCCTGCAGAGTAAACTCCTGTGCCTTATCCTGGTCCTAGCTCACAGGGACCCCAGGGCCTGCTGGAGCACTGTGTGCTTGCTCCTTTCTGGTTGGCACCAAGGTTCATGTCTGTGGAGCCCGGGGACACGTGGGGTGCCTGACCATCCTGTGGGACACAACTGGGCTGCTTGTCCCACTAGGGAGGTGGCAGGTTTTTCCCAGCCAGCCCACCCAGCAGGAAAAAAACCCTTAGTACAGCAGTGAAGATGCAGGATAGGGGTGCAAATTTAGGTTTTGTTTGTCTCATTACAGAATGAATAGATCTGAACTGAGGAATAGTCTAACTAAAAATCTGGTGCTCTCTGTCTATTCTTGCTTTGTTTGCTTCAGTATGCTCCTGTGATGGAGAGATGGGTGTTTGTGTTTCTCCAAAAACAACCAAATGCCATAGGTTTGTGTTGGCAGATGGATTGTAATGTTCTCTCTGGTTGCTTGGCCCTGCCTGGCAAGTGGCTGCTGTGTTTTCCCTCAGGAGTGCTCTTCAGGTGTCAGGTATTCCAGAAATCAGATTTTCCTTTTCGGCATAAAATGTATTGCTACAGTGGCTTCTCTCCTCCTCTCTTCTCCTCCTCTCTTCTCCTCTCCCTCTCCCTGCAAGAGTGGATTGTGTTGAGAGGTTCTCATCATACTAGTAGCTTCTGTTGGAGTAGGAGTTTTAGTACAGAGGCTCCAGACTCATTTTTAGGTGTCCTTCCTTCTCTTCTTTAACTGAAGAGATATGAAGGGATGAAGGACTTCAGAGGTGATAGATTGGCTTCTTTGCCAGACAGATAAGCAACTGCAACCAAAAGAGGGGGCAAGTTTTGCTGCTTAGTGCAATGGAACAACTAATGGCTTCTGTTCCCTGGAACAAGGATGGATTCAAACCACATGCTCTAAGGCTTCTTGGCACCATAATGAACTGGAAACCCAATAGAAATAACCCCAGACATCTGAGGGATATTGATGGTCAGAGGCAGTCCTTCAGAAAGCTTATTCCTTCAGCCTTTTTGTGGTGGATTTTAAACAAATTCAAAAGGAAAAATAAAGTAAGTTGTTCATAACTTGGTGAGAGAATATTGTCAGGAGAAAATGTGAGGGAACAGAGTGTGATAAACTGTAAAATGTATTTGTTGTCACTGAGTTGAGGTTCAGGGCATTTGGCCATTTTTTTTGTTAATAATCAGTCAAGTAAAGAAGGGTACTGCTGCCAGGAAATAATTTTTTGTTGTCTTTCTTATAATTCCACATTATTTAAAGAAAGAAATGTGAAAAAAAACGCCCCAAGAAACAGGCAGCATCTGTTTCAAATGTGGTTTTTTTTTTTGCCTTAAGGTGGCTATTTGAAGTTGAATTGCCTTTTTCAAAAATACATGTCCCCCACCAGTTTGCTGATGATATTACATGGTCATGAGTTATCACAGGGACGGTGAGTGCATGTCTTGAATGAAATGGTAACTCCATCTTTCAGGATAAGCAGTAGACCTGCTGTGTCAGCTGAGAAAATACATTCCCTGTGTAACAAGGTAGTGAAATTCTCCTTTGAAATAAAAGCAGTGTTCATTTTTTCTGGCTATTATTCCAACCATTGCTTTTTTTTTTTCCCCTTGTTTGCTAGAATTTTCAAATCTCCTCTATCCCTTGTAAATGTAGTTGCTTTGCATAAAATCAAAATCAAGCTGTCCAAAAACCCCAACAAAGGGTTCTAAGCTGATTGTTTGTTGTTCTAGACTCTGGAAAATGGACTGCCATTGTTTCAGCAAATCTGGCTACTGCTCAGTGAGTTACTGAAACACAGTCTAGTCAGGTTACCTTGAACACAACTTTTTCCAATGAACTCTGATCCAAGCAAAGCCAGCCACTATTCATAACTGAGCTTGTCAAGAGTAATTTTCTTTTTCTTGGGGAAAAATCCACTAACTAGTGGCAAATAGGAAACTTTCCATGGTGAAGATGGATTGTTAAATGAGATTATTATTTTCTTCAAAATTAATTTTCTGTTCACTTTGAAAGGAAAAAAGAAAACTAAAACGTTCATCAGTGGCTGAAAGAAAAAAAAATTAAAATTTCTTCAGAATGTAATCCAAAG
>VXAX01007363.1:1374969-1468061 GCA_013399835.1 Leptocoma aspasia | reverse complement strand
ACACTTTTTTTCTCTTCCTAACAGATTTATTAGCCCTCATGATTTTATACGTGATCTTGTTGCTTGCTGAACTTTTTGAAGCCATAGCAGCTGAGATGAAGGCATTGAGAGATCCTGGGTTTCTGTGTAGAGAGGGAAGTGTGGTTTTGTTTCATAGTCGTAGAAAAGAACTTCAGCAGATGACTGAAGTTTAAAAAGTTTAAAAAATGCCAATAGGAACATTATGCTTGGTGTTGTCAGTATGGTGATAGTCTTGTCAAACTGAAAAGTGGAATCAATATGTTCCATTTTGTGTCTGCTATTCAGAATGACAGTGCTATGAATAATGCAAAGTATTAGTAATTTTCCAGAAAAGCGTTGAACTGTTCAGCAAGGCTAAGATTTTAACTAGGGAAATTAGGTGGGGGCAACAGAGCAGAAACCATCTCCAGTTGTAGCCACATGCAGAAGCAGTATGATGTTCTTTGCTCTGCAGCTCATTTTGCATTTCAGCCCTCAGAGATGAAGGGAGAGATTCCAAGTCAGTCAACACTAGGCAGAAGACTGAGAAGAAGGTAACATTAGCCCACAGCTCAAACTTCTAGCTGTTTTCTCACCATTCAACAGGTTTGTGTTAAAGTGCTACCACAAATGTGGTAGGTCAAGGGAACATGAAAGACATTTAGACCTTGGTACAATGAGGAACTTTTTTCTTAAAAGTCAGTACTGTGGTTTTTGAGATTTACTATCTAACTTAAAAAATGGTCAAAACCAAAGAAATTGATAACATGAACTGTATGATGAAACATATATTTTCTCTTTTTTAATTCAGAGGTCAGCAGCAGATTTCTTTTCCTTTTTTGCTAGACAGTGTACTTGATGTGACTGGATTATTTCATGGACATATCAGGAGCTGTTGGATGCAGCTTCTCTCCCTTTAACTTCAGCAAAAGGGAATTGTATCACTGGAATTCGTGACAGCAGATAGTCTAAGCTATAACTGAGCAGTATATTGAAATAAAACGTGCATTAGCTAGTGAGTGCTTATTTTCTTAAGTGAAAATTTTGCTACATCTGCAGATTACGAGAAGCTTAATCATTTCTAAAAATTATTTCTTTCCTGATGCCTGCAATAATTTTTTTCAATTTGTGGGGCATATCTTTCCTTCTTCATCTCTTCACTCTTTTATTTTGAAGATTTATATTGCAGAAAATAAGGATTTTCCTCCCCAGTTCTTGTCACATGAAGCCCTATTACAAAAAAAGAAACAAAATGGAATTATATCTTTTGTTGGTTTTGCCTCTGTCCTGTTGGGATGTATGAAAGCAATAATATCTAATGCTCATTGATAATGAAATTAATTTCCTTTTGGCTCATGGATTTCTTTTCTAAAATGAAATATTTAGTATACAGAACTCTGACATTTGTTCTAATAAGTCTCTTTTCAACTTTTGTATTGTTTAAACTGTTTCTGTAGACCTCTGCTAAAAACAATGTGTAATGCTAGCTTCAAAATGTTAAGTTCATAGAACTTAACTTAAATGTGTTTCTGTTAATATAAGCATTTTTGAGGTTTGGGCTAAAATCTGCTGAGTATAATTTCTGTGTATCCAGTCAGGCTTTAAAGGAATGGGAACATTTGACCTGGGAAAAAAAATGGGAGAAAAATGTGAACTACAGAAAGGTCTCATTATTAAAATAGGCTTTTCTGTATTGTAGGAAATGCAGTATTTTGAAACATTTAAATTCCTTGGCAGCTGTGCAAATGATATTGTGTCATATGGGGAGATGTGAACTTCCTGCGTTACCTTCTTGAGACATGAGCACCATCCAGCCCAGCTGGGGGCACCCAGTACAAACTGGGGGCAGGCTAAAAAGTGCTTCCCCTTGAGTGTCCTCCCAGCTTCTGACATCCTTCAGCTCACCAACAGACATTGCTGCCATATCTGTGTTTAATAGCCCTTGATAGACCTCTGTTCTATAAATACAGCATTTCTATTTTATTATTGTTGTTGTTGTTATTATTTTGGTGATACGTGTTTTTCTTTTTAAATCCAGTTACATCCTTGTTACCCAGAATATCCTGTTGTAAGGATCTATGGTTTTTAATGCTGAATGTCTTTCAGCACTATAGAGTCCTTCCGTATTTCCTTAAGGTCAGATTTCTTATCTGCTCCCATTAACATTCCCTGAAAAATTTGCAACTTCACTGTTAACCCTTCTTTGTTATTCTCAAGAATTGTCTCAGCACAGATGCTGGGCAACCTTACTTAGTATCTCATTTCACTAAGAAAACCAGATATTTTATTCCTGTCTTTAGCTTCCTATCCTTAATCATCCTATCATCTCTTTTTGTTTTTCTTTTTTTTTTCTTTTTTCTTTTTTTTTGTTTTGGTTGATTTTTTTTTTGTTTTGTTTTTTTGTTTTTTGTACTGGGAACAAAGGATCTTTATCACATCTTTAGTGACTGGGTTAAAGACCTGTTGCAAGACAGAGAGGCTTTTCTGCTGCTGCTAGTTCTTCCCCTTGCTGATTGTGTTCTTCATTACAGCGTTGTCTAATACTAGCTAGGTTCTGGCAATCTTCTGTTTATTTCATCCATTTTTTCTAAAGTGTCTTTGTTGCTTCAGTTCAAGATTGTTGTTCCTAACTTATGCTCTTTCTAGAGAGCCCTTTTCTATAAGTGACCAACCTGGTGTATTGGAAGGTGTCCCTGCCCATGGTAGGGTGGTTGGAACTAGATCCTCTTTCACTTCCCTTCCAATCCAAACCGTTCTATGATTCTGTGATGTCCTGTGGTTTTTCTCATTTATACATGAATTTTCATTCTGAGTAATCTGGTCATGCATATTACTGCTCAATGGTGAGCAGGACTTGCTGTTAATACAGGTCACAGAGTCTTAGTATTACAATATACTTGGCTGAACACCAATGCTTTTAACATTAAAAGAGTGGTGTATTAGCGAGGTGATGATCCACAGTGTTATGTGATGTTTTCCTCTGTATCTCCTCCAGTCTGTTTTTTTAAAATATGTTTTAGCACTAATAATTTCTGGGATACAGCATTTGAAGGTAAACAAAAGATGGGGGTTCCAGGAGCCAGAGATGTGAAATGATTCCTTAATTCCCTTCATGACACTACCTTGTTCAGTGAGAACTTACTAGGACACTGGCATGGTCTTTCCTGGTTTTACTGAAAAAGCCTAAGTTAAAAATGGTTCTGTTTTAGGACTTGTGAAAAATTGAAAATAGTCCAGAAGATGGCCTTAAAAATTAATTGCTGTAGGGAAATATAAATCTTCAGGTGAATAAAAATGTGCTATGAAGCAGACGTCCTGCAGCTATTCCTTGAGTTCATAGAGATCAAGACAGAGCAGTTTTCTGAATTACAGTAGGGTGGTTTTGTATCAGATACTAGTAAAGGTTTCCTGACAGTAGGATCAGTAAAGGGTTGCTATGAATTAGAGTGGATATTAACTTCTTTTTTAACAGATTGGATAAATGGTAACCTGGTATAGATAAACTTGCTTCTCCTTTAGCAAAGATTGGGCTAAAATACTTCTCAACAACCTAAGTGTTCTGTAGCAGCCTTTCTTGCTGTGACAGGAGCAGCCAAGGCTGCACTGCACTGCCAAGTGTGGTGAGACCACCCTACCAGAGGCACCCTCACCCACCAGTGGCATCTCTATCCATTTTCAGCCCACTGACTTCATCCTCACAGTCAGTTCCAGGCTGAGGCTGTTGCCTAAGAAATTAACTTGGTGTTCTGGAACTATCTTTTGTGAGCATAAATTGCTGGTTGTATCTGTTGACTTGTGCAATGCATTTGACACTGTCCCACTCAACATTCTTGTCTCTAAACTGGAGAGATGTGGATTTGATGGATGCATTAGTTGGTTGTTAAGGAGTTGGCTGCATGGTCACGCTCAAAGAGTCAGTGGCTCAATGTCCAAGTGGAGACCAGTGGCAAGTGGCATTCCTTGTGGCCAGTATTGTTTGACGTCTTTGTTGGTGACACCGACAGTGGGATTGAGCGTACCCTCAGCAGGTTTGCTGATGACACCGAGCTGTGTGGTGTGGGTGACACGCTGCGGGGAAGGGATGCTATTCAGAGGCACCTGGACAAGCTCGAGAAGTGGGCCCTTGTGAACTTCATCAAGTTCCACAAGGCCAAGTACAAGGTCCTGCACCTGAGTCAAGATAACCTCTCTGTATCAGTACAGCCTGGGGGTTGAGCAGATGGAGAGCAGCCCTGCGGAGCAGGATTTGGGGGTGCTGGTAAATCAGAGACTAGACATGAGCCAGAAATGTGCACCTACAGCCCAGAAAACCAAT
The DNA here is from genome assembly GCA_013399835.1 of Leptocoma aspasia. NCBI lineage: Eukaryota > Metazoa > Chordata > Aves > Passeriformes > Nectariniidae > Leptocoma > Leptocoma aspasia. The sequence goes on along the minus strand of VXAX01007363.1, from coordinate 1,463,746 downwards.
TGTATCCTGTGCTGCAACAAAAGCAGCATGGCCAGCAGGTGAAGGGAAGTGAGACTCCACCTTCTATGACTTTTTCTTTTATGACTCCACCTGGAGTGCTGAGTCCAGCTCTGGGGCTCTCAACATAAGGACATGGATCTGTTGAAGCAAGTCTAGAGGATGTCCATGAAAATGATCAGAGGGCTGGAGCACCTCTCTTATGAAAGCAGGCTGAGAGCATTGGTGTTGTTCAGCCTGGGGAAGGGAAGGGGAGACCTTAGAGCAGCCTTCCAGTACCTGAAGGGGGCCTACAAGAAAGCTGGAGAGAAACTTGTTAAAAACAGAATGTAGTGACAGGACAGTGGCTTTAAGGAGCAATGGCTTTAAACTGAAAGATGGCAGGTTTAGAGATTAGGAAGAAATTCTTTACTGTGATGGTTTTTGAAACAGTTGCCGCAGAAGTTGTGGATGCTCTGTCCCGGAAGCTGGGGAGACCAGGCTGGGTAGGGCTTTGATACACATGCCCTGGTGGAACGTGTCCCTGCCTTGACAGGGTGTTTGGAACTAGGTGATCTTAAGGTCCCTTCCAGCCCAAACCATTCTGTGACTTGCTGCTTTTCTCAGAGGCTATCAGTTTGCTAGAGTCCACGTGCCCTCCATTAGGGAGGGCTGAAAAGTCCTTGAGGTGGTGGGTGTTTCCTGCTTGGCATTTACAGAATTGAATATATGCCATCCCTAATTGATTTTATGAAAGCTTGTCATCCAAGCAGACAAGTTTTCCACGTTCTTTTATGAAGAAGTGTTAGTAAACAGAATTAGCAGATCTCTGTCTGTCTCCCTCCTGTTAGTTACCAGTGGGATTCATTCTTGATTAGAGTATAATGATCTTCATTTTTGGTCTTCCCTGGATCTGTGCCCTCTGTAACAGGATGGTTATTTAATGCTTACACTCTGCTTCCAGCTGGCAGCCACTTGCCCTTTTTTTGGCAATTTCTTTATAATTTTTTAAATATATTTCCAGTACTAAGATGGTTTGAGGTGAAAAATACAAAAGCAATGGAAAAGAAAGATGTAATAAGGTGCCTGCTTACAACTATGAAGTGATTCCATTCTTACTGGTAAGAATGGAATCTTATCCTTATCTTAATTTATCTTTGACAAATTGCTAACATGATTTCTGATAACAGAAAAGAGAGAAATATATCCACCTACGTATTTTCTTGATGTTGTACATAATTTTAAGTTAGAAAATAGTGATGTACAAATGTGTTTCATGTTTGTCACATCTAAATAGTAGCATTGTGGGCATAGTTCATCACTTTTGCTATGTCAATGCCAGGAAAAATTTGTATATGAATGAATAACGTATGTCTGCACTTAATGAAAATGTAGATGGTTAGCAGAAGATGCTGTTTTGTTAGCTGCTGCTTCACTTTTTAAGATGCCAGAAAGAAGAGCTTAACACATTGTTGGCTGAAAAGTTAGGCAAATTAGCCCAGCCAAAAAAAAAGTGGGAATTAAACTTGGCAGCCTATTTACTTATGTAATGGGGGGCAGGGAGGAAAGTAAAAACAAGCATTTTGCCAGAAGAAATTGGAAAGTCAATTCAAAGAAACCCCAGAATTATCCTCTAAAAAAATGTATTGAGTTTTCACAGCAGGCTTTTGGTAGCAGTGGTGTGGGATTGGAGGGCAGAGGGGCTACCGGGGTGGCTTCTGTGAGAAGCTGAAGCTTCCCCCATGTCCAGTGGAGCCAATGCCAGCCAGCTCCATGATGGGTCCATTGCTGGCCAAGGGTGAGCCCTTCAGTGATGGTGGTAGTGCCTCTGGGATAATCTGTTTAAGAAGGGAAAGAAGTTACTGCACAGGAGCAATTGCAGCTGGAGAAGAGAGGAGTGACAGTATATGAGAGGAACAGCTCTACAGACCCCAAAGTCGATGCAGAAGGAGGGGGAGGAGGTGTTACAGCAGCAGAGCTGAGATTCCCCTGCAGCCCGTGGTGCAGACCACAGTGAGACAGATGTCCCTGCAGCCCATGGAGGACCCCAGAAAATAGAATGGATGTCCAAGGGAGGCTGTAAAAGAAATTAATGTAGTGACTGAAGTCATCCACTGTGACCTGTGTTGCCCTGTGCAGCTGTAGTGCTGTGGTGGCATTAATGTGAGCAAGCCCCATGTTTTCCCTCTTCTGGTAGAAGACCAGGTGGCAGCGGAGGAGGAACAGAAAAGGGTTTCTTTTGCTTTTTGAGCTGGCTGAGCCTCACAGAAGTGAAGGGGCAATCACAGCTGGTGCCAGAGGACATTTGGGGACAGAAACCCTGCATTCTAGGGTTAGCTGGATCTGCTCTGCCATCTTGTGGAGCTTCTCCCCAAGATACCCACTGGTCACTCTGCAGCCTGCCACTGATGTCCCAATAAACTTGTCCAGCTTGCTGTCATTTCCAGAGGATAATCATCCCACACAATTTGGCACAGTCCACCCCACCTGGCAGCCCACCTTGGAGGGCCTCAGTGCCACATCAGCACGGGATGGGAAACTTTTGGCTTTGTCTATGTTGGCAAGGCTGTTTTGAGAAGCAATGCCCAGCACCTGCCCACCCCACAGCAATCTGCTGCCAGTGCTGTTGGCATAGATGCACAAACAGATACCAAATGTATTTGAAAGAAAGGAGTTATCTTGCTGCTGTGTGGCTCTAGTTATCCAAATACTTGATTGAGACTGAATAGAAACATTAAATATCACCTGGTGAAGTAAAATCTCTCTAACTAGAATTAAAAATATGTTGCACTGTATCTTATGTTTCATTAAAATGTGTAAATAATTTAAATTTGTGCAGTAAGATTTAGTAAGTTATGTTACATTTATACTTGGAAGCCTTCATGCCAACTGTACCTTGACTTTTCATTGTCTTTCTGCAGCCTTCCAAAGTAGAAGTTGTGCTTTTCCTTCTTTCATGTCACATTTGTACTCACAAACCCTTTTCTGAGACGACATGTTTACATTTGCTTTCCCATCACTCTAAGGCCACCCAGAGCTTCCTAGCTGGAGGCCAGAGAAGGTGGGGAATTATGTTGGGGTTTTTTTAGCATGGTTGTGTTTACTTCATATGATGTGATGTTGTCCTCAGGATGTAATGGTCAGTTTGACCTCTTTACAAGCACCAACTGTGTGAGAAAACACTTCACAATCTGTGAGAGGATTCTTGGTGGCTCTCAGGAGAGTGGAAGAATTTTCCTTGGCTGGCAACAGTGAGGACTAGACTGCACTGCTGACTGTAGTGGTGTATGAAGAACAGCCTTGTAAGCAGGAGAGGTCACTGTAGACTGGGCTCAGTCACTGGTTTTCCACATAATTTTATTTCATTTCCTTTTATGAGAACTTGAAATTTAGGTTGCTGCTGACACACCTGCACATCTTCACCCTTCGGACTGAAGGAGCATGCACTGTTCCTGGGCTGGGAGCAAGGTCTCCTGGTATCTCACAGGGGCAGGGTGTAGAAAGAAGATGTGTATTTTTTGTTTTGATTGTGAGAGAAGAGATATTTTTGTGTTTTTCCGTAGATGAACTGATGGAAATGGAATGGAAATTATTTGCAAGGCATGCATGTATTTGAGTTATAATTCCTTATTTTAAATTGTCAGGGCTACTAATAATTGTAATGCATCCAGGGCAGAATGTGGTGTTTCTGTAATTTTTGGTTGAGACACTGATAGTGAAAAAATAGGGAATACCTTGAAACTCAAGATTTTAGAGTTTTTTTGGTGTTTTTTGGGGTTTTTTTTGGGTGTTCCTTCTACTGGATAACAAGTTATTATTTCTATCAGTACTCTTAGGATTTTGTATTAGGAGGAAAAAAAAAGTTCTCAAATCTTGTGTCGCATCTTTTTGTATATGGTACAGTATTGGTCATAAGACATTAATTTCAGTAAATTGCTTATTGTTCTACAAAATAAGACCTTAAAGTTTGCTCTTTTTGTGATGGAATTAAAATTCCCAAAGGAATTTTGTAGCGCTTCACTCTCTATAGCTACCTGAAGGGAATTTTAATGAGGAGGAAATGAAAGAATTATTGGAAATGTCCTTAAGTTGCACCAAAAAGGTTCAGATTAGATATTAGAGAAAAAAAAACTTCCCTGAAAGAGATGTTAGACATTGGAATAAGGTTGTCCAGGGAAACGATAGAGTCACCGTCTCTGGAAGTGTTCAAGAGCCATCTGGGTGTGGCATTTGGGGATATGATTTAGGAGTAATTATGGTGGTGCTGTGTTGACAGTTGAACTAGATGACCTTGAAGGTGTCTTCCAAACCTGATGATTCAATGATTCTATGAAATATTTTAATCAGGTGCTACTTCCTCTTATAGAATGTATGAGCTCACTATGGCAAATGAAATAGTTTATTATTAATCTCAGAAAAACATATTAATAATGCACCTTTGATATATTTCTGATAGATCAGTAGTCTGATTAATTGACAGATTAAAGGGTTAAGACATGTTTTGATTTTCATTTCAAAGACAATTTTACAGAAGGAAGCAGACATTACCAGTTTAACTTTTCAGACAAAATTGTTACATGAGTAGAAAATATAGCACTATTTAAAAGGAAGACAGTTTCTGTTGTTACTTGGAGCCGCAGGGCTGATTCCCAGGCCTGCCACTGCCCCGTTGAAGACAGAAGCCCCGTGGGATGTGAGTGATATGAAGTGTAGCCAGGAGCTGAGGAATAAAGTAAAATACTGCTTTCTTTATTGTGAAAGGTTATGATCAAAGTAGCTCTGTGTGTTTCCTTCTGTATCTTTTCTGACTGTGTTAAAATAATTTTTTTACAAGGCTTCTCCAGTGATTTAAATGAGCAAGGCTGTCATCTGTCACCTTGCAAACTTTTTTCTCACATAGAAACATTTCTGCCCTGAAAGATCCGTGTTCTGCTGAGAAAGCATGTTCTTACTGGGAGATGTGGCTTAATTAATGTTGCTTAGGATAGCAGAGTAACACTGCCTAGAATAATGTTGTTTCACCTTGGCTTTCCATGCTGGGGAAAAAACCCCAGAAATTCCTGAGTGCCACTAGCAACAAAAAGCATCTCCCTGTAGGTGTGTTTTTTGTAATGACTAGCACACCTCAGGCTGACCTTTCTTGCACCCACTTTTTGGTTGAAAACTGATTTTGCATCTTACGGAGTGAGCAGGTTCTGCAAATGCACAAGGACACTCCAGCAGCTGGAATACAGATCACAGCAGTGGTGGTAAACAAAGCCTGGGAAGGGGCAGTGCTTTTACTGCAGAGAAAGCCTGGTGCTTGTCAGGAAGGTGAAGTGCATGTCCTTGTGTGGCAAAAGATTGTAGGTTTGTATGAAAGCTCACCTGGCCTTTATCTTAAACCTTGAGTTATCAACAAGGAGTGGGGAAGATTGGATTAGAGCCAGCCTGGTTGCTTCAATAATCCTACATCAGTTTACCCTAAAAAGGACACTAAAAATCTCTTTCTGAGTTAGAATCAGCTGTTTACTGTTAAAGCTGCAGGATTTCCCACATGAATTTACATTGATTTTATTGTACGGCTGTTTCTCTGGCCATGTGAATCAAATACTGTTTTCACAATTACAAGAATGTCCTGGCTACACTTTTGTGTTGGGTGTTGATACTCATCTCAGGGAATATTTTCTGACTCATCATATTCATTATTCTTGCAAAGAAATGGTAAGTTTCTTTGTTGGGAGCTAATGTCCATTTGCCTTTGTATGAGAGTGAGAAAAGAGATAATGTTCTTAGCTGGGTGTTGCTACAGGTTTTTAAGTCTTATGTAGGTGTTCTACCCACCTTCCAGCTAATCTGTCTATCAAGTGCAAGCCAGCTTGAACATAATTTAAAGTATTGTCAGGGCAGTATTTCAGATTTTTTAAAATCCAAGCAACTTATTAATTCATTGCAGGTCTTTAGGTTCTTGTGAAAGCCAAAAATATATATCACTGAAAACATCTCTGGTGGTGTCTATAGTAAAATCACAATAAGCCTTTAAAGAAGTGCAGTTTGTAATTAATGTTAAAAAACCCTGTTGGGATGATGGAGAGACACATTGCTTGTGCAATCTATACATCCACAGAAAGATTTCTTAGTAATCATAGCATGGAGAATGGGGGGCTGGTTAGCTTCAGCTCAGAGCCTTTAATGTCAAAATTCAGGTCTTGACCATAAATCTTCTGGTAGGTATTTAAGGCAAGCCCTGCATATACTGTGGGGAGCAGGGGAAATGGATTGTTTGTATCCCAGTTGGCAATTTTTATGTTGTTTTCTTTAATGGTTCCTCACCATGTGATTTACTTCCTAGCCCGGGGTCTTCAGGTGTGCTTATAAAGTTGGATTCACATAACTGTGAGACAGAGTAGGAATCAGAAATGTACTTTAGAAGGCTTACAGACTGAAATGGGGCTCTAAGGAAGTTAGGTGAGAGGACTGAAGTTCTGGGAAGAGCTTTTCCCTGATGAGGCCTCAGATGCAGATGCTGTGGCTGGAGGCCTGTACCCTGCCCTCCTCTGGGGAGAGCAGGGGATGCTGTCCATGTCTTCCATGCTGCCGAGCACATCTGTCCTGTGGAATGTTCTCTATCACATTTATTTACTTGATAAAATACGGATTTGTTTAGTTGTTGGTTTGATAATGATGTGTATAGCTCCTATAGCATTGTGAAAGAAGATATCTAAATAACGATGAAAATTGATTCTGCAAAGGTGAGATCCTTCCGTCCTTGCTTTTGTTGTCTTACCCATTTTTTGCCCTGTTTGTCTCTGGAGTGGGTGTGTCTGCTTGCAAAGTAAGGCTCTATTATATTAGATAAGGATAATGGAATTCAGTCCCACATGTTTATTGCTGTGCTGAAGTAAAGCTATAAATGGAATCCAGTTCCTCGGGGTTCAGTAGCTATGCCTAATCTTTGAAAAATGATAAATAGCTTCTAATTAGATGAATGATATTTCATGAAAATGATAAAACTTTCTAATAACCCCTTTTCTCAGTAGGCTTTGCACAGTTCAGTCCTAAAAATCTGAGAAGTTTACAGAATTGTAGCCAAAAGTGATGTATGTTATAATATTGAGTGAGATGTACAAATCACATCTTACGTTTGTTCATTTAAGTCATTGAATGCAGCAGAATGTTAAAAAAAGGGAGGGGGGGGACAGGTAATAATTGTTGTCTCAATTTTATTTATTCTGGTTACTTCAGGTTTCCTCCAGGGTGTATTTAGAAGAAAGAAGATCCTGAAAATAATCTTCTGAATATTTTAAATGTTACTCAGTATGAAAGTTGATTAATGTGTCCCACTTTGACTCATACAGTAATCTCAGTATAATAATTGTGGGTTTTGCAGCAAGGAGGAAAAAATTGCTTTGTGCGTTCTAGGACAAAATAACTTTTTGTTTCCCCTGCTGATATTTAGAAGTAGATAAATGGACCAATAGATGACTTCTAAGATAAATTTTATAGCCTCAGCACAATTCTTTGACCCTGAGATGACTATAAAAAGTATGCGATAAAGAAAACAGTTGCTACTAGAGAAAGGAAAATAGTTTTTTTTTTCTTTCCTCCCCCACAGGACATTAATGTATGTATCCTTGAAAACTACCCTGAATGTTCTAATCCCAGGTTATTTTACATCATACCATATTTCTGTGGACAGCATCCAAGATGCAGGTAAATATATGCAAGGTATTTCAATTTGTTCAGCAATAGCTCTTGCCAACATTTTGTCAGAAATTGGTAATAAAGAGGTGACATTATTTGAAGTACAGGAGAAAAATGAAAGTACAAGGATTGTAGCACTGTATGTGGTAACTGCATGCATATATTTTGAAGTAAGGAGGGGGTTGCAAATGTAGCACTATTCTTTTTTCTTTATTTATAACATGAATAATTCATCAAATATGAATGTATTTATGTGGATTTTTTTTTCTGGGTTACTCATTTTATCTGCACTGTAATTTTGTAACACATGTTTCTGATTTGCTCAGATGCTTGTATCAGGTCTATATGAGGAATACAGGCTTCTGTGTCCACATAGGAAACCATATTCATGCTTAAAACTATGTAAAATGCAGCCCTCTACTGCTTTAATTGAGCTACCTCATTTTTAATGTGTGTGTGCCATTCTAATATTGCTGTGTTACCGATACCATAGTAAATTTTTATGCAATAATATAGGAATAATTTTAAATACTTCCTTGGTTTTAAATACTTTTGTATTGTTGGTAACAAATGTTCTTTATTAGGTGTGTTCAACTTCAAGGTATTCTGTTTCTGTATTATTCAGGCTTCTCCATAATGAAACAACTGCACATTTTCTAGAATTTCTTTCAAAAGCCCTACTTCTTGTAGCAGTAATAACAAGTGAAAATGTGTTACTTCTTCTGTCTTAATTTCTAAGTAACTATGTTGTAAAATCCTGCCCTTTTTTTTTTTTTTTTTCTTAACTGAAGTTATGTATAAGAAACAAAACAGGTTAAGGACTTAATTTTCATTACATTTTTTAACATATTTTGGCCTTACTTGCAAATGCTTATGATTGCACATTTAACATGCATGCACAAGTAATCCCATTAACAACAGTTACATGCCTGAATACTTTTACAAAATATCTCTGTGAGGTTCCCAAGCAGCATGTCCAGCTACTGTTTTGTACCTTGTTGTAGATTTGGCTCCTGTCATGCCCTTGCACTTCCTTCAGCTACTTCTTAGTCCGATAAGGAGCTACACACAGGAGGCTCACGGTGTTTGTTAGGATACTTTGCTCTTCCAGAAAACACATCAGTGCAGAGAAGGTGGTAGAGCACAAAGAACCTGCTCCACTCCTGCTCTAGTAGGAGTGGAAAGTAGTAAACTTTTCCACGTGACGCGGAAAGAGTGTCAGACAAATGTTAAATTCACTACTGCATAGGATCCACAATAACCTAATGAAGTCAGGGGACAGGTGTGATTTACAGCCACTCCCAGGCAATGTGGGCAACTGATTTCCTTTAGCTTGGGACACTGGCATTATATCCCATGTCAAAATGAATAATAGGTGCTGCTCCCAGAATATAACTAATACGAATTATTGTAAGGGACTTAGGATTCATGTGGTTGTCTAACTACATAGTGCTTTTGGGAAACAGAGAAGCTTAAAGATTTAGTGAAGTTCTGCCAGCTTCCCTCGCTGGGAGAAAAGGCAGAAGATCCCTAAACTGTTCTTCAAAACCAGTATCAGTCACAGCAAAAAAATGCAAATCTTGTAGCAAAACTGCAGGGCAAGCAGGGGTAATGACAGGGAAAGGGAAGCTCCGGGAGACTTTGGCAAAAGTTAAAATGAAGGACAAGGTGGAAAATGGTAGTGTCCTGTGTAGGATTCACTGAGTAACAGCAGGCAGTGGTTGGTCCCAACAGTTCTCCTGATGTAGTTCAGGGACACCACCACCCCTCAGCACCTTCCAACACCAAGGACAGTCATTCTCTCATCAGACAGGTTGTGCTTCCAAGTTGAAATACCAAAGTCCACAAATTTGAGCTTATAAACAACTTGGCAAAAGATATCTTCAGAATTGAGTACTTCCACACAGTGATTAGCCTCCTGTTAATGTGGTCCTGTTTTTACAAGCCAATCCAATTTTAGATGTTGTGTGGGAAAGCTCAGTAAGATCAGATTTGGTGGGGGGGTCTTTTTTTGTTCTAAGTATAGCGCTGAATATTTTTTTATTCACTTATGTTCTTGGCTTGAATTTGAGAAGTAAATGCATATTTAAACTTTTCTTTTTTCTTCCTCCATCTTCCCCTGTCAATTTCATACAGGGAGCCTGGTGAATGGGCCCTTGAAAGAGCAAAGCTGAACGTTAATGAAAATTTTCTGCTTGTGGGCATTCTGGAGGAGTTGGAGGATGTACTGCTTTTATTAGAAAGATTCTTACCTCATTATTTCAAGGATGTGCTTAGCATCTACAAAAATCCAGGTAACTTTTTCCATTAAAAAACTATTCTTATGGAAACTTCAGTTAAATCTGCATGGCTGCTGAAGGGTACGTGTTTTTTTCTTGTTCAGTCAATGAAGAAGTTTATCTCCCCTTTAGGGAGCAGATTTGATGATGGGGAAGGTAACATATCCCACTTTTATCTTTAATGTTAGTGTATGGTTTTCTTTCCTTGCCAACAGTTGTTGCTCAGTGATCTTTCCACATGCCAGAAAGTTTCCCATTTTCCACTGGAGTGGCAGCTTCTTCTTTTAATTGTGTCATAATCAGTTCTCAAATAATACCGTCAAAATATTGTCCAAATGGTGTCAGCAATATGTACTTAAATACATATTCAAGAAATTATTTAAAAACCTTTAAGAAGTGGTTTGGGGAGCTGGACACTTGGGAGATTCTCCAGGACCAGGTTATTTATTTTCCCTCAGGCTTGACTATGAGTTGAAATTAATTGAACCTTCAGCTGAGCTGCGTTTAGGTAAAATACAAATAAGAATGTGCATTTACAGCACTTCCAATACAAAGCATGCTGAGGAAAAAGACTTAGGAGTCTGGAGTAGAGAAATGAAAATGGAGAGCACTCAGCCTACTCCTTAATTTGCACCCCATGGTCAATCTGAAAGAGTTCTCTGCATCAATCCATCCCTCCAACACTTATTTATTGCTAACTGCTTTAAAAGGCAGTCTTGTGTCCTATGTCTAAAAATAAATATGATGCTTCTGGAGGGCTGTGCAGGTCATTCCAGCAGAATTGATTTCTTCCTTACATTTGACTGGGCCATCAACATCGTGCACACCAAACAGGGGTAAAACTTCCCTTCTTCCTTTGTGACTCAGTTGCATTTGTGTCAGTGTGACATGCCTACAGCCATTAATTTGTGTGTTTTGTACCAAGCTGTATATTCAAAGCACATGGAACAAAGACTGAATTTAGTTTGTAATGTATGCAGTTGATGGCCAGCTTCTGACTGAGAACAGCTACTACAGTAGTCAGTCACTTGGGAGAAATTACGGGTTTCTGTCCATAACCAGGATTTATGCATGACTGTCCACCAAACCCTTCTTCTAGGATGCATCTTTGGAAATTCTGTGTTTGGATGTGATACAGGTACTAGGGAAAGTATGGCATTCCCTCTCTGAACATGCTTGCAGTAGATCATTGCCTGCTTGCAAGCAGACAGTTAAGGCAGCTCTTTGGAAGGTGGGAGTGTAACTTTGTGATGCCACATCCAGATTTTGCTTAGTAACAGACATAAGGAGAGTATTGTACTGACATAAGAGCAATGCCCAGTTTGGGATCAGGTATTTCCCTTATTTTTATAAGTCAAAAAATAAAAATAACTATGTTTGTAGTATGTGGAAGTCATCCTAAAGGTTTGCTCAATTTGTCTCAAAGGTTTCCCCATAGGGATGTTAGACAAAAGGAAGACAGGGGGATCAATAGAAGAATATGCTCTCTCTGCCATGAGAGTTTTCTTTGAGTTTATATGACTTCTTCAGCTGTTCTGTGCACCATATATTTTCATTTCTTTTACAATGGGGGAAGCTAATAAGCGGCACGTGGGGTTTTGATTTTCATCAGGGTGCCCTAGAAATTGCCAGGTGGGAAATAAGCAATCTGCCAGAATCAGTAAGTGCTGGATAATCTTTCTTCTCTCTGTGTATTTTCCAGCATCTGGAGGAAATTTGATCACCTGTTACAGGACAGTGATTTCCTCTGGGATTTCATGTGAAAGTCAGGTCTTGAATCTAAAGATTCACCACTTCCCACAGGTCACTCCTGTGCCAGGTCTTGAATCTAAAGATTCACCATTCCCTAAGTGGATTAAACCTTTATTTTGTCTTACCCATTTACTTGCTGACTGGACATATTAGTAAGAAAACAGTTTCCTTGTTTTAACTCTCTCCTCCTCTTTTCATACATGCATATGTTTGAGGGGGGTTTTTTCTATCATAATTATTTTCTGGTTATTTCTCGGTTGGTGCTAATGCTTACAAAAAAAAAAAAACACCTTAGCAGAATCAGCAAGAAAATAAAAAATATTCAAGCGGTGTATAAGAAATCCTACATGGTTCTCCTCAGGGCATCTCAGACCTGATCTGCAACACCCTCTGCTGTTGCATCATGAAGTGCTTGGAAGAAGACATGTTGTTCTGCCAGCTGTGTGGTGGTCCCACAAAGCAGCAGATAACTTGGGCCAAAACAGACCTTTTGTTGCAACTAACACTTGCAGATTAAATCTATAGAGTTTACAGTATTGTCTGCTGACCTGCTGCTCCACTTGAGATTCTCTTATGGAAGAGTCTTTCCTCTTCCCACATAAAGAAGGAAAATTTTTCTAGAACTTATCTTTTGTCAGCTGAATATAACAAGATGAGGAAAACAGTGAAGGACGTGTACAGAAAGGTGATTCACTTCCACCAGAGTGAATATGTGCACCAGAGTCCAGTGCAACAAGCAGTTCTGGATTAGAGGCAATTCAGAAACGGGATTTGTAGAGCTGCCTTGAAGCAAAAAGTAGCTGAAGAAAGACATTTTCAATTCAGTGTTGCTTTAGTGGATTACATGGATTAGAAATCACAGTAGGAAACAGGTGATTGCTGTCCCACCATCATAATCTAAACCATACTAAAAGCACATTCTTGCTATAGGAAACAAAATGCCTGATGTTATCAAACACATAAAATCACATGTGCATTTAAGATATGTCTGCAGGAGTTGTGAGTTATACCCCTTCTTCCTGAAGCTGGGACTCTCCTTGCTCGTTACAGGTGCTTTGGTTTGTCACCAGCTCACTGTAGATCCCATCTAAGCAAACTTCTTAGTATTGGAAACCTTCAGTATACGTTGATAATACAGAAATCAGGAAATCTAGAAACCTTTTTCATCTCTATTCCTTTAAACTCTGCAGGCCATATTCAAAGTTCTCTGTTTCTCTTGTGTCTGTAGTAAAATTTTTCATCTGAAGCACTATAATAACATTTATCAAGAAACTCTTGCTCAGTATTCTCTGAGGAGAAAGCAAAGCCTGTAGTTGTTTTACCTTCAAAAATATTTTTCTGCTGTTGTTCTGAAGCAGATCATTAAAACTGTGGCTCTATGATAAGACTGACATTTTCTTCAGAGAGCTACTGCATGTCTGTATACCTGATGACACAGGTAAATGCTTAAAGCAGTATGAATTTGAGTGCTTTTCTTGTTGATGCTAATGATTTGTCAGATATAAGCTGGCAGAAGGAAACGGTGAAGAAAGGTAAAATGTTAAAAAAACTTGGCAGTTCAGCATGTGTCCTGGTTTAGGGCAATTTTGGGAGAAAGTCCTCTAAAGGGGTTTCCTCTAGAAAGCAAATTCAAGTGGCCCCTCCCCCAAATAGTTCGGGAAAAATATTTCCTTGGAGAAAAGTGGAAAAAACTGTTTAACAGGCCAAGCATTCACCAGCACAAAACCAAAAAATGAACAATATTAAACAATGAAACTCTTGCCACTCCAAATGAGATTACAAAATTCAGAGAGTCCCAGGATGTTATCAGTCCCTCTGGCACTGGGAATGCTGCAGCCCAGGCCCGGCCCTGCGGGCCACAGGTGTGTGTGAAACTCCTGGTCCTCTTCTAGGTGTTCAGTCCAGAGCAGGTGTAAACATGTCCAAAGACAAAAGAAAGAACTGCAGTCCAAAGAACTTCTCTGCCTCAGCCTCCTAAAACTAACTGAAAAGCAAAGGAGAGCTCTGTCCCGCTGCAGACACACCGTCCCACAGAAGGGATGTGGAGGAGGTGAGAGTACAGTTTTTTCTGAAAACAAACTCCCCTCTTCGCTCTCAGAACCAGCCTTAAAGGTGCAAAACTTATTTCTGAGCTACACAGACAAATGGGGATAATGAGCATCATAAAGTCAACCCAGGACAGCATGATAGGAAATTTTCATGTCAGAGGACACTAGGAGGATAACTTCCTTCATTGCGTTAGCAAAAAGGTTGCATTCAGCTATTCCTATGCCAAATATTTTGACTTGTGTGTTTTATAACCATGTGTAACAAAATGTGAAAGCTCTTTGTGGTGCTAAAATTTTCATTGGAACCAGTCTGGTTTTATTTTGTACAGTACTTTAAAGCTATGGGCTTCCTGTTTTTCTGTGTCTCCACTCTCTCATTTATAGTAAGCATTACCTTAATGTTAATACCAAGTCAAGAATTGCAAAAGGACTCTCTTTTTTCATGCCTATCTTGTCCAGAGTTACAAACTTCTCTTGTCTTGACACCCAAAACTGGCTTTGACAAGAGGTTAAAAGGGCAGGAATGGGGGCAGCAGACAGATTATGAAAACAATAGATGGGTAGAATAAATTTTAAAAATACATTTTTGTGTTTAATAGCTTTCTTTGCTAACACAGTAAAATTGGCTCAAAATTCTGTCTTTTTTCACCAGCATTGAAACAGATATGATCCAATTGCAGAGCCTTAGGTTATATTTATTGCAAAATTTGGAAGTATTCTTTAACTGTTTGAAAGGCCTGAAATAGTTATAATAAAATTTGACATGTAAAATCTTTCCTCACTCTCAGGGACTAAAGGAAAAAATAATTGGTCGGTCCTGTTCACTTTTGCTGGCTGTAGTTCACTTCTGTAACCTGGCTGGTAGCCAGAACACAGAGCATATTTACACAGTTTCTTTTGAAATGGTCACATGTGGGTTTCATATCTTTTGGTGTTTTTAAGAGACAAAAAATACATACTATACTCAGCAAAACAGAGTTTTCTTCTGTCTTGTCAATTTCTGTGGCATGGGGTAAAAGTTACCAGCATCCAGTGTAAAACAACAGGCAATAAAATGTTTTTTTATCACCTCAGAAATGAGCCATATCCTCACACCTCAGGAGTTCATAAATTTTCTTTGGCACCAGAAGCCCTATAAAAACACTTCTTCCCAATACCAGGGAAAAAAACCTTTTGTTTCCTGAAAGGTGCATTTACCATGGAGAATGTATAGGTCTTACTCTACAACAAGAAGACTGACTTTAAGCTTTTCAGACAGTTAATTTTATTGAGTGCAATGAAATAACTCACACTGTCAGCTGAAATAAAATATATTGTTTAGGTAAACTGTAAATTTTTTTTTTAAATGCAATGAAAATGTGATTCCCATAAGAATTGCATTTACAGGGAATGTTTTAAACTGTAGCAGTAATATTGTCCCAGGTATCATAAACCCTCTCATTTTTTAAATCCACTATGTTCATGAACGTCAGTGATACAGTCTTGATATTTTCTGTTCATAAGTTTCTCCTTCTCTGTAACCCATTAAGGAGAGATGTACTGCCTTTTGTCCTTATTGCAGAGCTGAGGTCCTGAGAAGCACAGCATTTTTGATGGAGTTAGGAGAAGGGTGAACTCGAGCTCAGCAGTCTGTGCTGTGCTGAAGGTCACTCCTGTGCCAGGCCAGCACTGAAGGTGGGGACGTGCCTTCAGATGGTTCAGACGCCATGCATTTGGAAAAGTCCAGGAACCAAAGGGTTTTTCCCTCCAAGAAATTGTAGTGAATGTGTTTACAGGCACCACCTCCAAGAGCAAAAACTTTGAGTGAGAAATGATCATAAGACTCTGGTGGAAGGAGGCAGACCTTTTTGTGCAGTGTCTTTAAATAGTGATCATCTTATCATCTTATATTCTGCCTTTGTCCAGCACAAAATGAAAGGAAATAAGAAATTAGGACAAATTATATGAGGCTTCTTAGTCTTCTGGCTTCTTGTGAGCTGTACTTTCTGGAGAGAGTTGTGACTGGTAAGTGGGAAGGGAATACACTGGCTCATCTCCTGTGCTTCTCTCTCCTACAAGCACCTGCATTCTTGATGAGAGAATAAAATCGGTGTGGATTAGTTTTAATTTAAATACTGAGGGGGTTTTGTGGTGGGGCTTTTTGTTCGGTTTGGTTTTGGGTGGGGTTTTTTGTGAGTTTTTTTGCATCACTTCTAAAATTTCAAACACATTCAAATGTTTAAAAGCTTTGGAGACTCCAAATACGCTGTCTTTTCTTTTGCCTTGCACTCTAGAAGAGCTTTGTGTTTTCCCTACGTAATACTTTTAACAGGAATCACCGACTATGAAAATTTTCTACAGAAGAGGAAAATTCTAAATTTCACGTGGAGGTAAAGCATGAGGTTGGACTTGGGAAGTAGCTAGCTGTGTAACACTTGGGTAGCCCTTTGCCATCTCTGGTATGAGGCGTGCGAGCAGAGCAGCTTTGGCCAGCAGGTGGAGCGATCTGCTCGCCCGTGCGGCGCTCCCAGCGCTCGCAGCGCACGTGGGTTTGCATTCTGCCTGGGTGGCGTTTTCTTATCACCCAACATCCTGTTCTGAAAATAGAAAGCCTGAACAGACCATTCTTCTCCCTTTGAAGTCTCAACTTTCGATATTGCATAGAGGAACGCTATAAAACAGTGTGAATGCTAAAACATGCAGTTAGAGATTTAGGAAAAGTGTTTAATTGTACTTTTGTTTCTTGTAAAACAAATTCCCTGTTCTCTGTGTGCAAGATGAGCAGGGAAAGAGGGAGAGTCACAGTGCATATCCCTGAGGACATTTCTTTTTTATTAGGTCGATAGCATCTAGGACATTCTGCACAACTAATTTGTTCCTTGGTTTGTTTTATAAAACTGGAGGCACTATCAAAAGCTGTAGATAGATTATCTAGCACTTCAGCCATGAAGATACAGGGTTTGGAGAGCAGAGACAAAACCAGACTGCCTGATCCAGGATGCCTTGAAGTTAGTGGATACACCAATAAGTGATACGGATAGTCAGTGAAAGTATCCTTTCTTTTTCAGTCCCATAAAAGAAAAATATGTTGATTTGTCTTCCAGAGGTTTGAAATCCTTTTGTGAATAGGCTAAGCAGTTTTAAGAATAGGAGCTCTTGGAAGGATTTGAGCACTTCTGGGCTTTCTCATGACTGTTTTTCAAAAGAGCCACTAGGTCTTTGGAAGATTTGTCTCAGAAGCTTCTCTGAGAAAACTTCTCTGTGGTGAGTTCTGAAGCAAAGCTTGAGAGCTTCTAACAGCTGTGGTTCTTGTTCTGCTGAGGAAGGTGAAGCCACTCCAGACAATATGTGTGTGACATGAAAACCATAACTGTGGCACCAAAAGATTTATTCAAGATAATATCAGTCTCATTGCTAAAATGTGATCAGGAGTAAAGGTCTGGCAGGTGAGTTTGGTATAGCTTTCCAACCCACATGAAGCTTGTGTACATCCAGGCTCAAGTCCTATCTATTTACTCTTTCTTGCTAGTGTGTTCTTGTTAGATTGAGTTAGCTCATATGTGCATAGTTACACAGCAGAGCAGTTGCCTATTAAATACATCTTGTGACCCCAAATGAATGGCATTTTGAGACGAAAAGTGAGGCAGCTGACAGCCTGGCACAACATTGGCACTCAGTCTGGGTGAATCTGCTCCCTGAGCATACAGTGCAGGGAAGTTGGATTTACATGTCCATTTGCCAAACACATTGCTATGGCTCTGCTTTCTCCTGGAGTCAAGAGCAGTGGTGGACTTGGTAAGCACAGCAGCACCAGCAACAATCACTTAGATCAGGTGAGAAATTCAGGTATTTCCTATTGGCAGGCCAGGATTGTGGGCATGATTCATGAACTGGAGAAATGAGGAATGAGGCTACTGTTGATCCATAGTTCCCCTTCCCAACACTTCTGGCATTCAAGGATGTTGCCTGCCTTCCAGATCTCACCACTGATTATGGCAAAGAAGGATATAGTTTCTCATCTTGCTAACTACAGTACTGATTTTTAGATCCTTATTTTAGACTTGGGTTTTTATGGGAGTTGAATTTGTGAAGGCTCTGCTCAGAATCAGTTGTGGTGAAAGGAAGTCCATGTTCCCTTAAATCATTGTTTGAAAAACCTGGATCTAATGTTCCTCTTCTAGTACAGTTTATGGACACATGAGCTCATAGACTGGCTCTGACAAACTGCAGTGTATTGCAGAGATAGGCCGAGTGTGTTTTATAGAATTACTTAATCTCTTTCTGTGAGCTATAATACATGCCTATGCCCAGCTTGTGCTCTGCAATCTGCTACCTTTTTCCTATTCCTGTCTTCCACCGTTTTTCATATTTCTCTTTCCTGTCAAATGGCAGGGTCTTAACCTGAAGCCAAACAAATTTTACGTTTTTGCATGCTCATCTGAACCTCTCTATCATTAAAAGAGTTTGTCCTCTCTAAAGTTTCTGTATGTCTGTAGGATTATGAGACTGAGACCACCAAATGCACCATCTTTGTCTTTTAGTGCAATTCCAAGACTTCAGCCTACAGATTTTGCATTTCATCCCACCTATTCATGTCACTTGCATTCAGTTTCCTTTCATCAGAACTATCACTGGGCTGTCTGGTTTTGGATTAAACCCGCAAAGATGTAATTTCATACTGTGTTGTGGTAAAAACAAAACTTATTTATGTTCTAAATCCCAAGGGACCAGTCAAACAAGCCATTAGATCATCTCACACATGAAGAATTCATGTGTTTGGTTTTTTTTTTGTGTGTATGTCAGGAGATCATTTTGAAGGCTTGGTGCTGCTATCTTCCAAGCAACAGTCGTGTTTATCTAATGAGCATATCAGTCACTAAAGATGTTATGGTTTGTAAGTGTGCTCTTGCTGCTCATCTGAAGCTGATTCCCCGATGCATCTTTTGAATATTTCCTGCTCCTAGTATCACAAAATGGAAAACCCATGGATAGCCAGCTTTGTTAAAGCTCCAGCACAGAAGGGATTCTGCATACAGTATTAGTGATATCTCATAAATAATCCTGGGTTACTGATGACAATATACCACAAACATTTTAATGACAGGCAGTTAAAGCCTGCAATGACAGTTCATTCCTTCTTGAGTAACTTAGTAAATAAAATCATAATGCTATTTTAATCAGTAGCATTTCAGCTAAACCTCGGTTGCTGGTTCTGCTTTTAAAATAGCATTTAAACAAAAATTACAGCAGTAACAGATTATGCACGTTGTTTCTTTGACAACTTTGACCTCTGTTCAGGCAACAGAAGGCATACAGAAGGAGCCAGTAAATCCCAGTTAATAGGCCTGCTTCTGTTCCCAGGTGAACAGGTCTTCATTTCATCTACATAGAAACAAGCAAGCTGCACAAGGTGGCTGAGGCTGGAATATAAAAAACTTTTATTAATAATAGGACCAAACCAACTGAAAATTAAGCTCAATTATCATTGTATCCAACAGTATGTTTTCAGGGCCAGTGTTTGGGGAGAAACGCCTCTTAACTGAAAACAAAGCGTATTTGGCACTGAAGACAGAGGAGTGATATGAAGCAGGTCACAGAGCTGACTATTCACTTAGCTTTTAGGAGCATAACCTTATTTTCAGTCTTCAAATAAAGTTATTGTACTTTTTTTCTCAGACTAAATCACTGTATCAGTGGCAGAATGGGCCGCAGGTTAAATTGATTATTCTTACCCCCAAGGCATCTTGTAAGAACAATGCAAGTACCATGAGCCAGTATCTTTGATGGCTCAGAAATGTTTTGAAAAACATTAAAGGTAAGGTAGCTATAGAAAAGAAAATAAGTTGTTAAAACACTTTTACCTGTGATTTTTGTCCAGTAGAGACAAGGAGCCATCCCTTAAGAATTACTTAGATTTTCACATAACTATTGCAATTTAATATCAGGTTTTTACAGTGATGCAAATTAGCTGCTATAGTAATTAAAATGTTGTAGTAATTAAAATTAGGAAAACACGAGAGAGCGCAAATTCTGACAAGTTAGCTGTGAAATTATAGCAAGGCACTTTCTGGCATGCAACTTGCTAAAGGCATTAAGGCTAACACCAAAAGGGTTTTTTCCAACCACATCAGGGCTAGGTGGCCAAGAAGAGAGTCAGGGAGAGAGAGACAGTGAGCAGCTGGGAGAAGTGCAGGGAGACGATCTTGGGAAAGAGACATCTCCAGTGTACATCCGTAAAGGGACTGCTTGCTCCCAGAGGACACAATGTATTGTGCTCTAAAATCATCTTAAGGGCACTGTTGCTACTATTAGAAAAGAAGGGAAAGAACTAGGAACACAGTAGAATTTCAGCCAAGAGCAAGGATCAGCTCTTGACAAAATTGTAAGAATTAAAATGAAGTAAATATGTTACCAGTGTGGCTCTCAGCTGCTACACAGCTGGTACTCTCAGCTGGTAAGTCTCCCAGCCATCACTCCTCACTTGAGCACAGCTTCACACCGTGCCTGTGCTCCTTCCTGTGAACCCCTTTGCTTTACCTGCCCTGAAGGCAGTTTGTGGTGCTGGAGAGCTGACCCCTTGCTCTTCCAAGAGTCTTTCTTGGAGTTATGTTCCCTACTTCCTTTCCTTGTTGGAATTTCCCATCCATTTTGATCTGTCCCTCTTGAAAACTTGCTCTCCAAGAAGCTATAGCAAGAAAAGAGGGTTTTACTAAATATAGCTATGAAGATTCTGTTTTTCTTCTTTTTCTCTGTTCTTGGAGTCAAATCACAAATTTTCAAATGTAGCATGACAGAGCATCCTCCCCTCTGTTTCTCTCTAGGCTCGTCTTCCCAGTTTCCTCCCCTTCCAAACTGCATTCCCATTGTGTTCTTTTATTACTATCTTCTCTCCAGTTTTCTTTGTATATCTCCAACATTTGCACAATTGTTACTGCTCTTTATAAGTCTTATATTTTGAGCTGTACTATTTGCACTCCATTTGAATATCTTTTCAGTTACTTGCAGATGCCATCTATAATACGGGTAAGTGTTAGGATGTGGCTTTTTTTTACTCCGCAGCTGTCTTTACTCCTTGGCAGTGTTAGGGATGCTGCTGTGAGAGCAGATGCTGCTGTGATTCACGAAGGATTTTTTTGAAACTGAAATTGCCAACTCTGTGGTGTGTCCCCTGATTCAATCAGCAGCTATTTTGGAAGAATAGTTAAGATCACTCCCAAGCTTTTAGAGGGCTGCAGTCGTCACCTAGACACTAACAGGTGAAAGAATCAAATTGACATACTGGGAGGAACTATAATAGAGGATGTGATTAATAAACAGTTGGGAAAAGTCAGTATGGCATTTGCAAAACCTTTAAGGACTCAGGAAGCGCAGGGATATGAGATGGTACAGGTGTGATTTTCAGCAAGATCTCTGTCCAAAAGCTCTTTAAGAAAACTGCTTGTCAGGATAGGAGAAACAGCAGTCTCCTGCAGGATAAAGCTGGTGAAAGAGGTAGGCATTCATTGTTAGTTAGTGCCCACTTACTTTAAAAAAACAAGGAAGTCTTGCAGGGACTGTGCTCCAGCCTGGGATAAATGTTCTCTTAAAAAGGTATGACTGAGGTAAGAGAGGTCAGTGCTGATATGATGTTACCAGGGAGCAAAAAAACCAGCGCTGAAGTGGTTTACTAATCATAACAAAGCAAAGCATTAGAATTCAGCTCGTGTGCAGTTGAGAAGGTCTGTCCTTGGCACTCAGAGCTGCAGTCCGCAGATGCTCTGGGTCCTGATCCGTGTGTAGCTTGGTAGGAAAGTGCACAGATTATCAGAGAGATGGGTATTTTTCTCTGCACAGGGAAATAGTCTCTTACAGAAGAAATTTTTGTGTGAAGCTACATCAAGTCATGACTCAACTTTTCCAGATGGCAGAAAATGATGATACAGGACAGAAGGGTTAAAGCCCAGCTGAATTGCAAGAGCAGCTGAAGGGATTCACACTGGAGGTGCTGCCCTGACTGCAAAGCAGGGAGTTGATGCAGCTGTAATTCTGACTTGTGTTTAATGGTAGGTGATTCAGGAGCATCAGAACGTGCCTACACTTGTTCTGATTTATCTGTTCTCTTTCAAGTTTGCATTCTGGCTAAGCAAAAGTCAGCAAGGATGACAGTGAAGCCAAAGAAAGGTTATTTTCTGCAGACACACCAGGCCTCATTTTCCAGCTAGACTTACCAGAGAAAGAAAGAAACTGTTGAGTTTTCTAGCAGTGAGCAGCAGCTGTTTTGGTAGCAGTAGCAGCAGCTCATATAACAAATGTTTCATGATGAATGCAAACAAAAGCCAGCCCTGAAATTCCAGCTCCACTATGTACGTATAAAATATAAAACCAGTTCAAAATAATGTAACTACTCAAGGGATTTTTTTCTCCCCCTCTAAATAAATTCCATATGAGAATTAGTGTTTGATCTGCTCAGTTCTCCGAGGCTCACCCAGAAAATTTTTATCATATAGGCCGAGGGCAAAAAGTGAGCACAAAAACAGTGCAAGAAAAAATATTTTTAGAAGTGCACGTGCAAGGAGGTTGTGTGGTTTGGGCGAAGGTTTTGAGAATGCCAGTCATGCTTACTGAATTGAAATTACTGCTGATGTTTGTGAGTTGGCTGAATTCACTTGCCTCCAAAGTAGGTCCTGGAGGAATTCTTTATGCATCTCTGTGCAATTTGCTTTCTGAAGATGACTTGTGGTTTTAAAGGCATCTGCATGTTAGAAGAGGGTTATGCCCTCTAGCATAAATTTCTTTCCAGATAGCTAGTGGGAGGATTTCTAGGGAATGCAAGTTGCTGGTCAGTGCATACTCAGGGGAAATGAGGATATTGAAGAGAAAAATATAATACTTGGAGACTCAGGAGAAATACAAAAGCTATCTAGAGAGCAGTGTCTTAAATTGTTATCTTCCTCCAATTGCTTAAGTTAAAAGAGCAAGTAAATGCTCTTTTAACTTTTAACAGCATTTACCCATCGCTCCCTGTTCTGCTGTTTGCTGGAGCAGCATCTGTTGCCTGCCCACGCAAGCACTCCTGCTCTGTTCTCAGGCCCTGAAATACTCTCCTCACAATCAGTTTGCTTTCCTCTCATGTTTGTTTTTTCTTAGCTGGCTTCCCTGTAATTATGGAATTATTCAGCTCTATCCATCCAGCATAGGAAAAAATCTAATTTCTTGTGTTCTGACAGATTAATGATAAAATAATATAGCTTATTGTTGGTCCTTTTGCAACATGATTCTATCTAATAACTTTTGTGTAATGCGAATTTTGAATGAGGTTTGTCTCCTTCCATTTTGATCCTTTCAACTGGATTTTGAAGGGCCTGTGAAGTTGTGTTGCTGTGTAGCTGTTCTTGGGGTACACTTGTACCTGTAAGTCATTATGGGTATCACATCTTCGGTGTAGCAGAGCATGCAAATGTAGGGCTTAGAACAAAAACTCTGTGCTTGTCTTGTCACTGCTTTTCCTGCTTCTTGACTGCTTCAACTCCTTTCCAAGCCATCCACTGCATTATTTGATTTCTTGGTATTTGTGGAGTGGAAGGGGGAAAAGGAGATTGATAAAGAGTACTGTTGGATCCAGCAAAGAAAAGAGAACAGAAGGGGTGGGCTCTTTCAGGTTTTGCTTCTTTCTCACTAGAAAGAAGTGCAGGACAAGTTACTGGGAGAGCCCAGTGGTTGTGTTGGGCCTGTGTGGAGGGAAGACAGGGAGCACATGGATGTTGCTGCAGCAGAGTTTGGTGCATGCAGGGAGCCACGGGTGTGCACAGTCGGCCAGAACCCGCAGCACTTTGCAGAGCTGTGCTCCTGTGGCTTTTAGGATGTTACCAAGTTTGGAGGTTTACTGCTTGGGCACGAACACATGCTTTTTCTGTTACATAAAATGAGATTGTGGAATTATTGGGTGACTGATATATAATATACATCTTCCAAAAGCTAGTGCAAATTGGACATGACAGAAGTGACAGCACAGCCAAAGCAAATTTATTTAAAACATTGAATGAAAATATTCACCAAAAACTCTGTTTTATCCAAAATATTGTTAAATATTTTCTGGGCATTGAAGTCTTGTTTTTGTCTTTTAAGTTTTCTTCCACTCTTTACTGTTCCATGAGTGCTCTGCCAATTTCACAGTAGCCATGACTCATCCTTGAAGGGTCTTCAGACAGCTGACAAACCTGCCTTACTTCACTGGGTATTGACATTATTTAATGTAAGTGCTTAAATTATGTATTGGGGAAACTGAACTCTCTGCATGACCAGTGAAGACAGGTAAGTGGCTGTTTCTCTCTCTGGGGGTTGTTTGGTGCCCTGAGTGGCTGTCTGGAGTTCATCAGCAGGAATACTCCTGACTCATGCTGTATACTGGTACAGAGCAGGGTGGAGAGGGATGCTGGCTAGGAGTTGACATGCAGTAGTGTTTGTAGGAGCAAGGATGAAGTATGCATACAAAAACACAGTTTATGTCATCCTTCTCAGTGCTTTCCTTGCCTATCCAATAGGCAGATCTATGCATCATTAAGTGTTATTTGATTTAAGTTTTGGTGGAATTGTTTGGGGGTTTTTGTGGGCTTCACTTGGGGTTTTTTAGCACCCCACTATATTTTTCTGCAGTGATTCCAGGAACAAAGGCTATGACTTTAGTTCCCCTCTGGGGCATGGATACACAGTAGAAGCCCAGGACTCCCTTACCAAGAGCTAAGGAGGTGAATGAAGAAAAAGATCTATTCCAGTAAAGTCTCAAGAAACCTGTGCATGGTGACCAAAGCAACTGCTAGAGAACTACAGAAGACGGGGAACCTGGGAAAGGATTTTTGGACAGTAAAACTATGAAGGGATCTTGAAGAGGGTGAAGCATGGCAGGACCAACTGGGGTAAGGGATGATGGTTGAACCAACCTGCTCAGGTATTTGGCAGTGAGGTAATTTCCCCAGTTGCTTTCTCCATATTCTTTCCAAGATTTTTGGATCAACACATTTTTGGATTAGATATGTCTCTGACCACTCACTGCCCACAGCTTATGTTTCAGTGTTTGAGAAGTCCTCAGTCTGTTTTTCTGCACTGAATCTGGTTCACAGGGACTAGTGTTTGTCCTCTTTCACCACAGAAGTATTGCATGCTTTCCACGTCTTCCTTAGGGTTACTGTGTCAGGATGTGTGGATATTTCAGATGTGGGTTTTTTTCCACTCTAGATTCTTGTCATATCTATTTCCATTCTTAATTTTATTCAGTAAGTGGTAAACTCAGTGGTGAATTTTGGGTGTCTGTGATGGCAGTTGAAAGCTATTAGAGTCAGGACATCACCTGGGAATCCTGGATACCAAATAGCATTTTGAAGAGTTCATATTCTTTCCAGAATTTCAGTACTTAGTCTAGCTCATGACTTTATGTGCAAAGCCAATTCATTGATTTTCTATAATGACCCGGTGAGATGCTAAGCATAGAGGGTGTGTATTCTTTTTAAGTGAAATGAAACAGATTTCTTGTGTTAAGGTTGTGTTGTTTTGTTTTGTTTGCAAGTGGCAATTTGTTCTTTCCAGTCAGCATAGTGAAAAGGGTGAGATGAGTGCTTTTAGTCTAAGTCCTTGAAAGAAACACATTATTATGGTGGGCATACATATACACACATCCTGATACACATATATATTCATCCAGATGTACCAAGAACAGCTCCTGGAGAGCAGTAAACCCTTTTTATAGTCATCCGTTTTTAGCTCTTATTAGTTGGAAATAACAAGAACAAATTGTGTCTTGTACAACTTTGCCTTTTGGTGCAGACATGCCAGTGCAAGTGGTTGATAGCAAGAAAACTCAGTCTGTTGTCTTACACTTTAGCAAACAGCTTACCAAAGATGTCAACCCAGTTCATCTTGAGCTTTTACTAACAGAAGAACTGTGAAACTACAAAGCATATCTGTCTGTATATTTCAGAGTTTACTTGGCATTGCCTTCTGCTGCTGGTGGAATATGGTACTGGGTCCCTGGCAAGCCCCAGTACTTTGTGCATTTGCAGAACACCTTATTTAGCCTAGTTTAAGGGCAGACTTACCACTTAACTGAAGGTTCTGCTTTGAATCATTGAAAATTATTTTCCTTGGTGCATGTTTTTGCAAGCTACTTGTAGAAATCAATGGTTTGAGTTCCTGATTAATTCATCTGCTCAGTTCACAGACTGTTTCAGTTACCCTTTCAAACCACATCTTGGTGTGCATCCCACTCCTTCAAAAGTAGTAAAAAGTTGAGTACATAGCCACTTTGTGTCTCGTGTGCAAAAAGGGAAAAACTCCTAGTCCCACACATCTTTTCATACTATATACACATGTGTGAGTAATTTAGTGAAGAAATGGCACATGGTACATTAGTATATTTTATTAGCAATTGGCACTGCCAGACCAATATTTTGCTTTTGAAATAGTGGCAGAACTTGCCCAGATTGCTGCTAAAATCAAAGGTCAAATCTAGCACTGCATTCCAGTTTCTGAGTCTTAGCAGGAAAAGACAACAAGCAAAAGATACAACAAAAGTATTTTGATAAACAGATGTCATCCACTTTAAAGTGTTGAATCTCAGTTTAATTTTTCCCATGCTACATAAATAGTCCTTTCACTTCCTTTAGCGTTGCAGTTTTTTGTTTCCCACTGTTACTCAAACAAAATGAAAAGAAACTAGTTATATTTATGAGGACGCTATATTTACTCAGTTTAAGGGTTTTTGTTTCTTCAGTAAATGTACTTAACAAAATTAAATGCTCTGGGAATGTGCCAGAAGTGCTGTCAGCCACTATGGCAAGCAGATGGATGAAGTTTCAGCTGAACCTGATGTGCCCAGGTTACTTTGTTTATTTAGAAGCTAATGACCACAGTCACTGGACATACTAGAGTAGCCTGTGAGGAACGTGTTTTTAAAGAGCTCAGAGTCACAATTTCATACTCCCAGCACCTATGGGTTTACTGATGAACTTGGCCCCATCCAGGCTTTAATTGGGTTCTAGGACCCACATACTCAGCACTAAGGCTGGATGTGAAGGCAGTCTAGCTGTGGCATCTGTCCTCCCATTGACTGCAGGGTTGATTCTGCTATTTTGACTGGTTAGGCCGGGTGTCCCCTTCCTCCTTCAATAGCTCCATGTCCCTCCCAAAGCTGCACATTCTAAGGACAACTTTCCAAATGGATTTTTTTGGCTGGAAACTGGCCCAGAAGAGAAGGACCTGAGAGTGCTGTCGACAGCCGGCTTAATGTCAGCCAGCATGTGCCCAGGTGGGCAAGAAGGCCAAAGGCATCCTGGCCTGTATCAGACACAGCGTGGCCAGCAGGACCAGGGCAGTGACTGTCCCCTTGTACTTGGTACTGGTGAGGCCACACCTCGAGTGCTGTGCCCAGTTCTGGGCCCCTCATTGCAAGAAAGACACTGAGGTGCTGGAGGGTGTCCAGCAGAAAGCAGCAGAGCTGGTGAAAGGTTTAGAGGGGAAGTCATATGAGGAGCAGCTGAGGGAGCTGGGCTTGTTTAAGCTGCAGAAAAGAAGGCTCAGGGAAGACCTTACCACTCTCTACAAGTACCTGGAAGGTGGTTGTAGCCAGGTCGGTCTCTGCTGCCAGGGAACCAGCAACAGGACAAGAGGAAATGGCCTTAAGTTGCCCCAGGGACCATTCAGGTTGGACAGCAGGAAAATTTTCTTCACTGAAAGGGTGTTTGAGCATTGAAAGAAAGTTCCCAGGGAAGTGGTAGAGTCACTATCCCTGGAAGTGTTCAAGGAAACACTGAATGTGGCACTTAATGCTATGATCTAGTTGACATGATATGTTCGGTCAAAGGTTGAACTTGGTGAACTTGGAGGTCTTTTCTAACCTTAATGATTATATAATTCTAAGACAAAATCTGATTATGTGCGTTGGTCACCCACTGAGCACTGAGCCTGGGTGAAAACATGTGCCTCAGAGCCATGTTGTTATGGGTAAGTGCATACACACATCAATGTGGTCAATGTCCCTTCTACACAAAAGTACACTGAGCCTCCCAAAGGTGAATTTTTTTTTTTTTGGACAGGCCTTTCTAAAGTTGACTTGATTGTTTATTTTTTCATTGTTTTCCTTACTATGGAAACCCTGAATGTACTATTCTCTCAGATAACTTTCTCATCATGTTTTCCACAGAACTTCATTAAAATAGTCTGTATTTTAAAAAAAATTCTTCTAGTAAGTATAGCAAATTGAATAGGATTTTGTAGATTCAGGCTCAGATTTGTTGTTTAGAGGAATAGGTGTTGAAATTGGGCACTGAAATGTTGACTTTTGGTTCTTAATGGTATTTGCTGTGTTATGTTATCAGATAAATTAAATTTACTTACAGAATTCACACAGCATCAATGCCTTCTCTTCTTGTCACTTTGCCTTTTGGTCAGTAGGTTGGGGATGGGCAAGAGGTTGGGAGAGGACACAGCCAGGACAACTGACCCAGACTGATCAAAGAGATAGGTCATCCCATATAACAACATGTTCAGTAATCAATAAAAGTAGAGGTGGAGGAAGGAGTGGGGTCTTTGGAGAATGAGGAAGGGATGTCATTTGCATCACTCCCTCTCGCCCTGCCTCCTCCAGATTAAACTGTTTTTATCTCTACCCACAAGTTTTCTTGCTTTTGTTCTTCCTGTTCTCTTCATCCTCCCACTGTGGGAGCAGTGGGAGAGCAAATGGCCACATGGGTGCTTGACTGCTGACTATGGCCAACCTGCCTCAATAGGTTTCTGTCTTTATCTTGATATAACTTCTAGCATTGTACATCTTGTGAGTAATGTTGAATGTCTTTATTCCACCACCCCTGAAGATTGCATTGTAGAAAACTGCAATGTTCTTCAACAAAAGCCTAGGTTGTTTCACGTCTAGTGTTCCTTTTAGTAACCTCATTCCCTCTCAAAATTGATTTATCTCGTAGAGCTTTTCCTAATTGCTGTCACATTGCCTGGTTTCTGTCTCATTTTATTCTTATTCAGAGGTGTTAACATTTACGAGTTCCTGTAAATACTGAAATGGAAAAAGACAGCGGATCATTTTATCTCCTGTTTTGTTAATCACAAGGGAAAGGTTTGTGCAGTATAACTTTGAAGCACAGTAGTCATTATGTCAGGTCTAGCATTGTCATTAAACTAATGTGCAGACTATCCTGGAAACTTTGATACTAGCCAGTCTCTCTAGCACTGGCATGAAACTCCTGGTTGAAATAATTGTCTGAAATAAGACAATTTACAGGATTAAGTGCAGGAGCAATGGCTTTTTATACCCTGTAAGTCTCTCATTCCAATTCATGTGTGCTTTCAGAATGTTCAGCTAAGTCCTTTAACAAGCAATAGAGTTAAGGCTACTGAGAATAGATTTCCTGTAAACGAGGTGATAGATGGCAGAATGATGTGCCCACATACCTCTTCCCTGTCTGTACATTAGTGTTAAATGGGAGTTGAATTAAAAAAGATCATTGAGCAGGCCCTGTTCCCTCAATGGATTGTTCTCAGTGCTGACACACAAGCAAGAATGGTAGAGGTGTGCTGGAGCTGATCATGTCAGTCACTGAAGACAGGTGAGAGTTACTACAGAGGCAGCTGTCTTTGCTACTGGTTGGTACAGATGCATGCAGTGCACAGGGAAGCCTTTATCTTCCATGATCTTAGTCTCATAAGTATGTCAGAAATGCTATTTGCACACTCCTGGAAGAAAATATATTGCCTGGAATATAGAGCATGCATGTGTAAATCTTGATGGTGTTTGAACAGCTTCTAAGCATCTAAAAATGGTCTGGATTCATTTATATTAGCCCAAACAGATTAAAATCATACTTACCCTTGTATTGGGGCCTGCTTCGAAAAGCTCTCATGCATATAAAGAATTGCCAGGGGAAGTCTTCTGTCACGGGTCACTGAGACACTACATCCTGTGATACAGCCTCTGAGGGAGTGCTTTGGTCCCTGCTTGAGATCAAGCAGGTCACACCAGACCTAGGGACTTCCTTCTGCCTTTTCCGAGCCCCCATCCCTCAGCTGTGGCTGCGCTGCTGAAGAAGTGCTGAGGTTGGCATGAAGAGCCAGTGTATCTCTGTAACTTCTGCAGCAGTATTTGCCTCCAAGATTTCCAGGAGAGACACGAACTCTCAAATCACAGCAAATCCCGAGTGTCCCAGGTTCCTCCTTGCAGACATGGCTGCAGGCTCTGTAACACAGACAGTGAAAAACCCAGGCATGAATTCAGCTTGACTTGGGTTTAATGCACTTGTGGAAATCCAGCAGGAGCTTTGGTCACTGTGAAGTCCTGAGATAGCTAAATGTTGGCTTATCTATCTGTCAGACTCGTGGAGGTCTGCTAGGTACATAGGAATCACTGTCTTTTTGTGAGTGAGGACACGTGAGCCTATTAGTGCAGGCATGGAGGGCAAGAGTGGGTTGCCTGGAGCTTCCTGGAAGGAGGAAAGATGCATTCTTTTTTCTGGTTCATAGTGACCTCAGGGGACGTGAAGACCCTGGCAGCCTTAGGGGTTAGTCCTGTTGGGACATTATACTTTGCCTTCTAGGTTGAACAGTAGAAAATCAAGATGTTCCCTCTCCAGGAAAAGCACAGGGTGAGAATTGCATTAGCCACACTGAGATTACTCTCCTCTCCCAGGGCTTCTAGTTAATATAATTCCCCCTTTTTTTTTTTTCTCTTGCTGAAACAAGTCTGCCTGTGTTAAACAACAGACCCTTTTCCTCAGTTTTGGCCAGAGGAGGAAGCCTTTGTCCCGATCTCCTGGCAGCTGGCCAAGGCAGTCGGGATGTGGGCCAGGAGGGAGTGAACTTGAAAGGAACAGTGTGTTGTTTCTGCTCTGGTAGCATTCTTCCTTCTTCAGCAGTGCCTCGGCCCCTGGCTGCCTTCAGTCACTCATTATACACAAAAGAACCTAAGGGCAAAAGAGACAATTTTCTCTTGACCGCCTGTAACTTGAAATAATAAGAAATAAAACCATTTTGGGGCTTTCAATTGTGTGCAGGCATGGTTGGGAGAAAATCTTCTTGGAACTGGCAACTTTCTCACAAGAGAGAAAAGAACCAATAGCACCTTTTTTTCCCCCCGTTTTAAAGCAGCTTTCATACAGCAACATCCATCTCCCCAGTCCTGTATCTCCTATCAGTTGTGATTTTACCTTGGCAGTGCATAAGTTTTATTACTGGACATTACTTGTATCCTAGTTAGTATTTTGCATTCATTTTTCATTTCAGTAGTTACATAAAGAAATAAGCAGTCATATATATACTCTTGGAAGACTTAGGCTTAAGTCTAAGAGGATAAGAGTATAAGAGGCTGCATTTAGAATTAACAGTTTTTAAGGCTATGGTCTCAACTTTTTTTTTTTTTAATATAGGATTATTTCCCATTCCTGCAAGGCCTGATACTACAGGGTGGTGACCACTAGGTTTGTACAGTCAAGAAGTGGAAAATGTAGCAAATTGGGTGTTAACACATCTTCCAAAAAAGACATTGACACTGATTTTATCTGTGTGCAGTGACAAAAAGGCTTTTGCATGTGGTGCTTCTAGCTTGGAAGCTGATACAAGCAAGACGTTTGAAACTTGGATCTGTGAAAGACTTAAATGGATCATTGGGTGTTGAGCTTGGCTTCCTGTGTGCTACAGGCCACACAGTCTCTCTTCTGCATAGAGACCAGTATCTGGAATTCGTTAAGTTATCCATCACTAATGGAAAATTATCAAGTGATAGCCTGTGTTTGTTTTGTACTAATAATTAATCACCTTCACCACTTCAAGAAAGCAGTTCTGTGCTTCCAGTCTGCATTTGTCTGGTTCCTGCTTCCAACCCTTCAGTACCCATAGTTTTCTCACCATGAAAATATGCAGATGCTGTAAACAAGTCACCTCTCAGTCATCTTTTTTTTGGTAAGCTGACCAGAACAAACTTACTGTCTTTCTCCAAAGTGTCCCTTTCAACCCCAGTGTTCATTCTGAGTCTGTTTTCATACTCTTTCTGATTTAGGATGTGGTTACAAAACTGGATGCTATATGCCAGTGTTTCACTTACCAATACTATATATGGAAATAAAGATACCTCCACCTCTCTCCATCGCTCTTGGACATCTTAGCTTGCACAGCACGTCCCTTCATCACTTTCTTTTTGTGGACAAAAATCACAGATAGCAGCCTACCATGACTCGAAGCACAAAGGCAAGATGCCTGCTCTAGATTCTCATGTCCTGGGCTGTATTTCTGCAGGCTTTCTGCATGACATAGCTGTGGTGAAGCTTTTCCTGCCCATAAGCACTGCTGAAATTTGTCTCGGTCATTACAACTCTCCTGTCTGCAAAAAAGTGATAATGTTAGTATCTGATTAACCTACTATGCAGCACTGTTCACAAGCCATCTGTAAGAACCTATTTTTAAATTGTGGTTTTGTCAGATCCAGATTTGACTGGATTCATTCAATAGCTCTTAAACAGCTGTAAAAGATACATTAGAAATTGCAGCGTATGAGCTGCAACCATAGCAGTTCTTTCGGCAACTCAAACTAGACAATCCTGGCATTTCCTCTGCAGATGACTTTGGTTTTGGCACCTCCAACTCTGTCTAGTTCAACTTAAAAGTTGCTTAATGGCTATAAAAGTACCTGACCACATTCTCATAAGAATCTGCCTAGATCTGTTCATTCTACCAGTGTGGGTTATTTTTCAACTTTTCTTTTTCTTCTGTGTTAACCTACCTGAACTGGAAATGCAACATTAAAATACACCAAATAAAGGAGTCTCTTAGAAGATCCTGCTGAGATTTGTTATTTGATCTTGCATGAAATACACCACATTTCCAGGCTGAGGACAGTATCAGAGGCAGTGTGTGGTACAGGAGGGTTGGCTGAAGTGTCCCGTGCAGCTGGAAATCCATGTTGTTGGATCCATAGCTCTGAACTGGTAGGAGCAAATGCATAGCACTGTGACATTTCCAGGAGGAGAGTTCAGAGATTTCATTATAATACTTACTGGTTGGAGAAGAGACTTCAGAGAGTAGTAGCTGGAGAAAGTTATATATTTGCATTACTGAGTGTGTTGTATATAATGCCTTTAAAAGCTCAAGTAGTATGTCAGAGCACTGTTGAATTCATATCACTGCTGCACTGTCCAGTTGATAGCCAAACCAGTGCAGTGCTGACCTCTGCAATATTTTCCAAATATATGTTACTTGCATAGTGTAGGAAGATGTTTGTTATTTATGGCCTTATCAGCCCAAGGTACTCCTTATATTTATCACTTATCACTAACATTTATTTTCTTTTTTCTTTATCTTCCTTGCTGTGATTTTACATCATGCCTCCTTGGTGTTTACATCCTTGAACATTAGTAGTTGTTTGATTACGTGTCTTTCAGATTATCTCTTTGAACTCTTCCTGGCTAATCTTTGTTTTGGCATCTCTCCATTTTTCTGTGCCATCTTATCATTATCAGAGCTTCCTGTATTTTGTCTGTGTTAATATAAATAGTGAAATTATATAAGGTTAAGAGGGAGACTATTCTTTCCTCTGGTTTCTTTATTCATTGTAGTGGTAAGGAAGAACAAAGAACATTGCTGTCTCACCTAGTTCCATCATTTTACAGTGTCCGGGCTAATTACTTATTGGTGTATTTGCTCCCAAGATCCCTGTTTGATAAATAATAGGATGTTCCATTTCCTAGGATTGCAGATCTGTGAAGTTCTGGGAGTTTCCACAACATCTGGAGAGCTGCTCTTTTAGAGAGGTCCACACCTGAACTTTAGGAGATAGGAAACAGCCAGGGTGCGAGAGTTCTCCTATCCGTTGGAGTTAGGAGTTGTTCCATGTCAGCAAAGCACCACAATAATTCAGGACAGAAGTGCTAAAACCAAGCAAGCATTGCTGTGAGCCTGGCATAACTGTCCCTAGTATGCACATGAGGGTCTGATCTTTAGCTACATGTTGTTAAAACTTATACTGTATTTTGTTGGTGTGAATAACTGAGAAGAGAGTAAACTAGTGTAAAAGAGGTTAATAACTGGGATTCATGGTATTTCAGATAGAGTTGGTAGATACTGTGAGACAAATTACTACTTCACTTTTCCATCAGTTTTGATTTTTAATGTATTTCTGCCTGGTTGGTGTCTCTGTTAGCTTTTCTCCACCATCCCTGCTTTCCATTAACAAATGTGAGCCTAAGCAAAGTGCTCCATTGTGGAGTGTGGCTGCAGCGCACCGTCCCTCCTCTGGCTCAGATCCAGGGACCTGCCTTGGGCTGAGACTCCTGAGCAGCAGTAGCCCAGTGGCCATTGGAAAGACATGCAAGCCCAGCACATTGGTGTTTCATCCATTCTCCCTGAACTGTCCTTTTCCAGATATCCTTCAAGAGCCAGGCTAAAAATTTCAAGTCTGTAAAGCAAATCAATTGTGCCAGAAAATTTTTTACTAAGCTGCAGCTGAACATTCCTGGGGAGATAATTTCTAGTGTAGCCATCAGAGCCCTGGCTGGCACCACAGCAATGAGAGGCAGATCAAGCAGAGACCCTCGCCCCTTCGTACGTCACATCTAACCACAGTGACATACATTTATTTCCATTTACGACTCTGGAGAAGTAGGTATGTGCTGTAACTCAGCTGCATACAACTGGGATTTGGGGCCTCCCTGCACAGTTGCAGGAAATGGGTTTGCTGTATCTGTGACAGCCGTTGTGTTGGCACAGCCGTGGCAGCAGCGCAGCTCGGCGTGCCGTTCTTCCACCGCGGGCGTGAGCCCGGCAAGCCCACGGCTCTGCTGGCCTGCAGCCAACCAAGCTGCCTCCAGCCCGGCTCACCTCTCCTCAAGGGCCCCCCAGGGACACTGGCTCCCTGTGGCTTCATCCAGGAGTGGTGCTGAGGAGCAGCCTCTGCGTGGCACCCTCCAAAACAGCATGACACTGGAGAGCACGTGGTTCTGAAATTTTCTTCTGAGGTAGAGAATGCCTTTAGGATCATTTTGTCTAAATATGGCAATTGAGGGTTTTTGGAGCCACAA
The DNA here is from genome assembly GCA_013399835.1 of Leptocoma aspasia. Lineage (NCBI taxonomy): Eukaryota > Metazoa > Chordata > Aves > Passeriformes > Nectariniidae > Leptocoma > Leptocoma aspasia. The sequence goes on along the minus strand of VXAX01007363.1, from coordinate 1,428,988 downwards.
GTTGTAAAACTCACTTTTCCCTATGGTTTGGATTGCTGCAGTGAGTAATGTCCATTTCTTAGTTTGAAAAAAAAAATAAGTGAGAGTGTGGAAAGTAACAGTAAACACTCATCAACTGGTAACCCAAAAGAATTTAATTTTCTTCATTCCTATCTGCATACCAGTTTAGTCTTAATTCAAGGTATGAGCAGGCTGCACTGGGAGGTTGCATTAATGTATAGTACATTATTCTAGTAATTTAAAATAATGCCAAAGCAAACACATTTTAAAAAAATAACCCTAAGAAGTAAATGGTATAGTTTGTTACCCTCCATCTGGTTAGCTGCCTCAGAGGTCATAAAATGGGGGTCCTTTGGTGGGGCAGCTGGGTTTATGTAGCATATGCAGATTGGTATTTTGGCTTTAAGCCAGATCTACCTAATTTTCCATTTTGCTTGTATGATGAGAAAGGTGGTTGAGGTGACTTCAAGAGGCAGTTTTGTGATTTCATCCATATTTGTATTAGAGAGCCTTTTAAGGGTATTTAAGATTAAAATGCAGTCTAAATAAAGTTCAAGTACAAAAAATAGCAGAGTTTACTTGTTTTATCAAAAGGCTGAGCCTGCAGCTAGGCACAGGCCCAACTCATGCCATCCAACAACCCACACCTCACAGCTCTTTGTGCTCTGCACTTCCAATGATTGTGCTGCAAGGCAAACAAACAGGAGCCAGAAAATTTACACAGCCCCTGCAGCCTTCCAGAGTGTGGGTGTTTCTGTCTGTCCCGATGTGTGCTTCTGTAGTCATAGGTGTGTGCGCAGAGCAGAGAATTGCACACATCCAGAAACCCCTGTGCCACTGCAGCAGCAAATTCAGAGGAGTGTATTGTGCTGCGAGGGTGGCACGGAGCACCAGGCTGCTCCCTGCCTGGCACGCCAGTGGGACATTGCCTTTGGCCGCTCCTGCCCCCACAGACTGCCCCCCAAAGAAAACAGTCTCGTGCTTTTCACCTTGTCATCCTTGGCAGCGCTCCTGGGCTAAGCACAAGAGCCTCTCTCTGCTGGGAGAAGCAGCCACTGAAGGGAGCTGGAGCTGTGAAAGTGGCTTTCCCCACTTACAGTCCTAGAGGGACTGTATAAGTAAAGAGCTTTTTCCAGTGAGCTAAATGGAGTTTTCTGTAGCAGAAATAACTTATGTAAAATAAAAACAAAGTTGGCAGGCAGTATAAAGGCTTAAGCTAATAAATTCAATATTTAGTAGTGTATATTTGCTGCTGAATTTGTAAAGAAAACCAGACTGCAAAGCTGGCAGGAGCTATCCGTTAAGCACAATAAAGAGGAATGTCTTGAAGTGCTCAATAATCTTAAGAAAGTTTTCTCACCCAAGGACAGACTGAGTACATTGGCCTTTCTGGAATGTGGTCATCCCATACACATCAATGGCAATTTGAAGGTAACTTGAACAACTTGACTAAAAATTTAACGAGATTTATTAGTCTGTTCTGGTCTGTGGGTGAAGGTGGTGCAGAAGAGAGTAAGCTCTTGGGGAACCCAGATATTTTCACCAGAAATACTTCACACTATTCAGTAACTACAGGTCCTGCTTTCTATGCCAATGTCTGTTTGAAATGGAAGCATTTCCTGATCCTCCCTCTACACTTTTTCTTAGCTAAATAGCTCATTAAAATTGCATCTTTCTTCCTGGGGTTTATTTTGGTATATTTTAATACTTTTAATAACTTCTAATGAAATTAGACTAGTGTCTAAATAAAACTAAGCAAATTGATAAACAGTCATTAAATATAGAGCATATTTCACCATACATCACTGTAATTAAAGAACAGAGAACTATGTGTTCTCAATTGTTTAATTATTTATATATATGAGTAGAGACAGATTTCAGTGTAAAGAACTACTAAGTTTGGTGTAAAAGTTCAATTTAATTATACAGTAGTATGTTTTAATAGTTATCAACTAATAAAACCCATTCTTCCTTTAGAGAAGGAATTAAAAGTGTAGATGCAAAATAGAATTAATGCTTTAAATATTCTTTGTGATTTAGAACAGTGTTGCATTGGTTAAGCTAGTCAACATATCTTCTCTTTGTATCATTCTTCCTACATTTCAAATTACTCTGCTGCAGTTGATAAGCAAAACTGACTATTTCAGATATAGATATTTCAGATACAACCTTTTTCTTCTGCACCAAATGGGTGTGACACAATGAAGTCCAGTGATTAAAAAAATGTCCAGCCCAGCAGCACTTATCTCATGTAGTATTATTAAAATGTTCTGAGTTGTTTTTCTCTAATTATTTTACTCTGAAGGAGGAAAATGTGTGTCCACCAACTTAAAATTGAATGTTTTTATAAGTATGGATACCTTAAGCTATATGAATATTAATCTTTAAAAATGTAAAGAAAGCAGTTCATGTTCAATGCTGTGCTCTGCCCATCAGTTGCACTTTTCAAGATTTAAAATCTTGTACCAACCTTTTGTCTAAAGATCATTGCTGTTGTGCTTGCTAGATGGAGTTACTCATATTTTATTACCTCTTAGGATAAAAGGGTTTTTCCTTAAGTTCCTCTCTTCCCTAAAAAGCTATTCTTGATTATTTTTCTTGGATAAACACACAGCTTGTGGGATCCAAAGAACAACTTACTTTTCCTGCTAGGAACCAGCGTTGCATGCTTTATGTGTAAGCAATTGTGAAAACCTGTTTCTCTGTAGAGATGTTAAGCATATGTTGAGCTTTGCTGGCAGGTACTTCAGAAGACCTCCATTTATTCTGCTCACATGAGCAAAACTCTGCCCATGGTAAAATCACATTTTGATTCAGGGACTCCCTCTGGAAGCGAGGGTAGTTGCTGCCACTGGAACCCAGTTGGAAACATGAAATGTTCTTTGTTGTCTGCTTCCTCCATGAAAGCTTTTCTGTGCCGTCCTTCATGGCCTGACCCTTTTGAATACTTCTGACTCAAAGAACTGCTGTTACAATAAGAATTAGGTTCCCATGTTATAAACTTAGGATGAAAATACTTAGGATGCTCTGGCAGCCTATTGCCATCTAGAAAAGAGCAAAATTATTGCCTTCAGAGTTTGCTTTACACCTCATTCAAATGCATTCATCTCCAGTGATAGACTCATCTATTGAGAGAGAAGGCAAAGAGACAATTCAGTATTTTTGCTAGTAACTCTAATTCTTTATCAACAATAAAAGGTTTGTATTTCAGTTTACCAAAGCAAAAGTTGTCAGGTGAACAAAAAAGTAGTGAAATCTTCCAGGGCATGACAGGAAGATGAGTCTAGTTCCATTAACAGGTATAACAGGACAAGAAAGTTAACAGGCACAGTTGATCCTAAGGTGTCATGTGGTGATGTCAACAATCCTTCAGTGGTACCCTGAGGTGGATTCAGGTTGACAAGTATCTGTTTAGGTTTGAACTATAATAAAACACAACTGAGACAGGTCACCATATGCCACATAGGAAATAATTGATTAGTTAAGCTCAGTGGTGTGCCTGACATCAAATTTGCAAAGCTAGGCAAGACTGTGGATTTCTCTACGGGTAGCTCATGCTCACAGTTCATATGATGTGATTTGCATTTTCAGATAACCATTGATAATTAAGATCTTTGGTGACTGCAGACAAGACATATATGAACTAGCCATATTTAAACATGCAAGTCTGACTTCAAACATCTGTATTTTTTCATATCTTGTTAAAAGTATGTCCATTGTTAGAGACAGCTTGAACTCATTTGTATCAGTAATGAAGTAGGGCCATGCCTTAATGTTTAAATTAAAAAGTTTACATCTAGTCTTGCTAATCAGCACCCACCATGTTGCTTGTTGTTCTTTCTTAACAGAACACAGGAAACTCGGCAACCTGACTGTGACAGTGAAAAAGACTGTCCCCTCTCCAGAAGCAATACAGATCCTCTACCAGCGCATGAGATATGAATATGAGTTTTATTACTATGTCAAAGAACAATTCCACCTGCTAAAGCGCAAGTTTGGACTGAAGTCTCATATCAGGAAACCAAGTCCCAGACCCGAGTTCTTCATTCCTTCTCCCCTGGAAACGGAAGAACCAATAAATGATGAGGAAGAAGATGATGAAAAGTGGCTAGAGGATATCTATAAAAGGTGATGGATGGAAGAGCTATCCTTTCTCTTCTGGTGACCCCTCCAGCTTTCTTAAGATTTTTTTTTAATTATTATTAAAAGTAATTCCTTAAGGAACTGAGTTAATGCGCAGCAGATTTGAAATGGAGCAGAAGAGACCATCCCACATGCTGGAGCCATTGGGAGATACCTGATTTTGCAGGTTTGATTCATTATACAATGTTGGCTCTATAGCATCCTTTCTGTAGAATAGTTCAAGAGAGAAGTACCTACCATCTGTCACAAAATAACTTTTGGAATACACAGTAGTCCCTTGTGAATGGCAAAATAGAAAAGAATAGATTAGGCATTCTTGAAAAGTAAATCTTACAGATTCTTGTCTCTCACAAGACCAGAATCACAAGACCAGAAACAAGTCTTCATGGCATAACACTGTGGCATGAACTACCACCAAGTGAGCTACAGGCAGTTTGGGATGAGTGCCTCTTTCTGTCCAAAGCTGATATCCCAGTGGTATGGTCAGAGGCATTGCTTTGTCTTCAAATCCAAGGATAACAGGCTCAGGAAGAGGCTAAGTAACAGCACCTTTAATTACCTGTGCCAGAGGAGTGAGGCCCCTGTTCTGCCAAACCAGTACTAGTGAGTGTAAGGCAAGCTACAGGAACCAGATATTTTTGGTAAAACCTTCTACTTCATAAAGTGGGAAAAATTACCAGGTCAGTGAATGGCAACAACAAATTTGAAGTGCCAAGCAGAGCTTTTTTTCAGCAGTTGAGTATGTTTCTGTTAGACTATAAAGGAAAAGGTGTAACATATGGAGTTTATGTTCAAGAATTGTATTTTTAGATTTTTATTATTCTTTTGGGTCACAAATCCAAAGAGATACGGAAAAAGCTACTCATTAAAAAGCTCAGGTGATCTGGAACTCCTATTAGGCACGACCTGTATTTCTGCAACTGCACAATTTAATTGTTCACATCTGAATCTGAATCCAGCTTCCCCACCAGCACAAACACCAAACTCCTGCATTTAGTGTGGCTAGAAGGAAAATTAACAGTATGAACACACACAGCTTCTCTAGTTGAAATAGTTCAGAATCATCAACCAAGTACAAGAAGATGCACTCTCTGAAACCAAAGCTGATTCAGTGATAGGTTATTAAGAGAGTCACTGAGAAAGTTGCCCTTGTTAATCACTACAGATATTATCTGCCAACACTAGAAAAAGGATCAGTGGAAGCTGGTGAAAGAGAGGTAGCACCAATATGTGAGGTGCTGTTATTATTCAGGTGGGTGTCCCTGGAATGGGATTCCCTGTGATGTGGGTGTGCTGGCTGTTTGGCAGCCTGCCAGCCCTGGAGGTGCAGAAGTGACAGACCCATAGGCAGCCCTGGGCAGAGCTCTTTGGCCTTCTGCTACACAGCAGCATAGGGGGGAGTTTGAGGTCTTGATGAGGCCTTGGCCTCTTATGCACCATTGTTGCCAGAGAAAGCTGGACTAATAGAGAATAAGAGCAATAAATTCCTGTCCCTAGGGCACAGGAAAGAAGCAGGTACGAGATATTGCAGCTGCTTGCCAGGATGAGGACAATCCAACCTCTGGCTATCTCACATCCTTTCTCAAACATCTACCAGAAAACTTTTGGTTCCTATTCCACAGCTGCCATCTGCAAGGTCATACTTCAGTTTGCTACATCAAGAAAAAGTTATTTTGTGATGGATGAAGCATATAAACTCAGAATCAGCTCAAATGGGCTTTCCAAGGGTTTTTTCTTCCATGAGCCTGCTGAGAGCCAATAGAAATTATGGTCTATCTTATTCATCTCTCAGTCTTTACCTATACACAGAGAATGAAAATAGAGGAGAGTTCAGACATGATGCTAACGTACAGAAAATACTAGGAAGAAGATCCTGTTCTCATTATTAATATCCCAGGTTGATGGTAGCAATGCACTACTGTGGGGGAGCACATTAAAGAAAGCTGAAAATGGCACAGATAGTAACTAACATATTAGCTAAAATACGAATCTGCTGCATTGTATATTTTAAGTGGTTTCTATGAAATTACATTGAAAGAGTAATGATTAGTTTACACACTGTGGAGTTGTTATATTTTGGAAAGAACTAGTATTCTCTAGTTTCTGAAATTCTGTTTGAATCCTTTTTCTGCCAACATTTTAACAGAATAGTCACTTAACACGTTCACCCTTCCTGAGAGTTCACTGCCGCTTACAGTAAAGTCTGTTTCTATCTGTTTGTTTATTTAATGGTATCTTCGGCCATCACTACTTATTATCTAAATACAGAAGCTGCTTAGTGATTTATTTGCTAGGTTTTAATATTGTTGTATTTTCGTAACAATCAACCTGGCCTCTCCTCCTCAAATGGCAATTCTTAAATTTATCTGGCACATAGCATCTAATATTCCTGGTCCTATGGCCTATTTCTCTGTCATTAAATATATTTTGCTTAACTTCTAAAAGGTACGTTATAAGCTGATAAATCTTTGACTTATTTATTGAAACTTTTCAGCACATTCCAAATTCTAAGTTGCTCAGGAAGAAGTTGATTTAAATAATTATAATTGGGTCTGATTAATATTTCTTATTCAAAAAAATCGCTGTTTGTAAGCCTTTAGTTCAGAAAAGCTTTGTAGAAAGTGCCAACTTGGAGATCTTTGTGGGGGGGAAAAGATGGCTCTTCAACACTTACAAAAATAAGAAAATATATGTCTACATTAGCTTAGCTATAAATGAAGCAACATATGTTTTGGAATGCAATCTTCTTTAACTTATTCACTACTATCTCCTGAAATATCAATAAGCCATATCATTCTTTATTTTTCAGTCCAACAATGTTTAAAAATAAAACTTGCACATTTCTTCCTGGCGCCATAGTCCTCTTGCTTACACTAGTTTTCCTGCCTGGATACAGTGGCTGTGGGTAGGACATTGGAGTTGCACCCAACAGAACAGGGCTGGATACAGCATAGGACATCCTCTGAAAGTCATACTTGAGCAGTGAGACTGGAGCAGGTTGCTCCTGGGTTATTCCATCTGCCAGGCTATCCAGAGGTGTGAGGTGAAGTTTGAATTGTTTTACTCACCTGAGATGTGCATTGTAGTACATTGAAGTACATTGTGCAGTGTTCTGTGGCTAAGTAGAAGTTTTATCCAGGAGAGAAACAACTTAGTCTCCATACACTGCATTTTTACTAGATACGGTGTTTGATGGCCAGGCAGAAAAGCATCAGTAGTCAGAGTGATGTTACAATGTAGGTGAAGTATCAGTGCTTTCACACTAAAGAGAGAATCAACTGTTGTTAAAATGCAGCATTCTGGAAAAATAATAAATTTTACTCTTAAGTTTCAAGTGACAATGACAAATTGTGCCATTTTTTGTTTCTGTTCAATTTACTTCTCTTCCACATGAATTTTGTTGGTGATGCAGGGCTAAGTCCAAGTATCTCATTCTTCTGCAAAATGTTCTCTACTTGTATGTAGAGAAGTAGCTTGACAGAACTGAAAGTACGTGAACCTAATGGTTGAAAGTACAGGAACCTGATGGTATATTTAAAGCATTCCAGTTTCTTTGCAGTTCTTTCATCACTGGATCTTTGATGAATCAGTTGAGTGTTAGGATGTAGAATGGTACGTTGTATCATAAACACACGAGCAGAGCCACAAATTTTAAATGTTGGAGAACACATCTGTGAATTCAAGCCATGGAATTTTTCCTCTTTCAGTATTTGATACAATAAATTTGAATGTACAGGTATGTGTTTTGACTAGCAAAGGAAACCACACTGCATGCCAACTTTTATCCTCTTATCAAATGAAAAAAACATTGTCTGCCAAAGAATAAAATTCTACATTCTTTTAAAAAATAAAGACCCATAATTCCCAGCTAAGAGTAATGGTGCTCTGATCTTTCCCTCCATTTTAAGAAAGGGAACATCTGTGATGTTAGAATATTAGCCTAAAACAACACAGCAACATTTTTGAGAGCTAAAATACTATAATACAGTACCACAGCATTCCTTCTGTTTTATTTTTAAGGACTCGGCCTTTTCTGCAAGGAGTTCAACTAACACATAAAACACTGTTGATCAGTCTGCTTGCATGAGCCAAGACCAGAGTAAAGAACTGAGTGTTGCTACATATAGACCTCCACATGCAGATTCCATGTGAAAAACAAGGGTGTTACCAAGCCCTGGAAGTGCCTGTCAACTGGCAGTGAAATCACCGGAACCACTTTTGCAGGGTCTGTCCCAAGGGAGGGTTTGCAAAGTTAGGCTCTGCTTAAGTACACACAGGAAGATGCTGGAAGGCGACTCCATGAGAAATGGCCACTGGAGGGTAAAAAAAATTCACTGCGGAATATCTAAAGTGGATGGGAAAGGATCTTAGTTTGAAGGTTGAAAATTAAATTGCAACCAACATTAATCATTTCCTGATGTCTTACAGCTGAGAAACAGCCGTAAGTTTTCTTTGGTTTGTCTGGAAATGGCGTTGCATGCCAAGCTGCAGCGTGCAGTGAACGTCGGATCTGAGTTGTAAGCTCCAGAAGATCAGTGTGTGTGTAATGGGAGCACCAGCACACCGTAATGGTTGTGTCTCAGCACTGATGGCTGACCCTGGCATCTGGGAAGAGCCTGCAGAAAGGTTGCTGTGGGGGCAGTGGGATGGGGGAAGGGGAAAGTTTTCTGCAAATACAAATTTGGCCTTGCAGACACCATAAGATGGCAAGATTTGACCACTGGTTTATTTAAACACAGATTTTGAATATAAACACGTGGATTTCCTTTTCTGAGTGTGTAAAGGAGGAATGTGAATTGGTTTTGTATTTAACTGATTGTGGCTGGAAGGGTAAGTTAATAATACTGCTGTCAGGTAGTGTGGAGTGTGCTTTATGCACACTTTTGTCATCTCTCTGTTCCCTTCCTTGGATGCAATGGGCAAAAAAAGCTAAAGAATTCAGCTATATTGCAGGGCAATTGGTGCTGTGAAAAGTAGAGATTAGCAGGAATACATGGAGGTGATGCTGTTCAGGGTTAAGATTATTGGTCTAAACACAAGGATGATACAGAGCAGCCAGCAGCAGTGGCACACAAGCTGCTCACTCTGTGGCTTTGTCTTATCTAGAAAACTTGATACCATGCTCCAAAATCAAATGCTGCTTCAAATTTGTGATTTGTGTACTGTTAGCAGGACAGTACTGGATTTTTACTTTTCCCCTATGCTTTCAAATTGCCACTTCACCTCACAAACTTGGCAGAGCATAAGCACACAGCCTATTCCTGTATCCTGGTGTGCAAGAGCTCATCAGAGACATGGATTTGATCCTTCAGCAAACCTCTCTCCAAGTGCAAGTGACGAGCAGAGTGAAACAAATCCTTGGCACAGTATTGCTGCTAACAGGCGGAGTAATATTTAGTTACTGTGCTACAAGGGAAAGTATTCCTGCTGTTCTCCAGTTTACTACAGCATACTTTGGATAACCTCAAGGGTCATGGGACCACTGTCAGGTAGCAAAAGCCAATTGCATGTCACAGTGTTCAACTCATTATCATCTCCAGGTTAGGTGCAGGAAAGAAACAGAGGTGGTTACAGTTCATACCAGACACAAGAGTGATGCTCCAGGCTATGGTCTCCCACAAAACACAGGGATTTCTCTTCTTGAAGCTTCCTGCCTAGTTTGTGTGGTGGGAAGCTCAGGAAGTAGAAGTCAGCTGCAGTTGTTAGTCTCCGACTCCAAAAGAAGACAAGATTCTCAAGATCATGCTGGATAAACATGCTAGAAGAAGCAGCAATGAGGGACCTGTGCTTCAGAAGAGCTGTGAGCCTTTTCCATTTTTGCTTTCCCCATTTGGTAGTATTTGGCTGTATTTGCTGTATTTCCTGGGGTCAGTCTGTGTAAGGTATTTCTTCACAAACTATCTTGTCTAAGCATCCTGGAAAATTATTAATAAGCTTATCCTTTTGATCCACAGTGCAGGTAAAGAAGTGCTGTTATCCCCATTTCATAGACTGGGAATGGATACAGCAAGTGTGCAAGTGATATTCCAAATGTCACACAGAGAGGTTGTGAAAAAGAACTGATGATAATTTAGCCAAGTGTCTTAATCCTTGAACTTTCTTTTCTGCTGTAAGCTCAGCCCTAGATTTGAGAAGGCAAAACAACTACTATGGAAAATTTTAGTTACTTGGAGTCTTTTCCTTAAAACTGGGAAAACCTTTCAGTTAATTTCCTAAATATGAATGGTGTTTTAGCCCTTCTGCAGACCATTTATTTCCTTTTGGGACAAAGATTAATTCCAAGTTTTATCTGTTCAGTTGCATACTAAACACCTGCAGAAATGGTACGGTTGGAAGATGGCATTGTGTTTGGGGATGGTGTTCTTGTAGCAGTTAGGAGGAGATAAGCAGATAGGTGGCTGAAGTCACATCTTGTAAATTTAGCCATTCACAAGAATACGGTCACATTCTCTCCTGCAATATATGGCACTTTTAGCCTACCTGAAAGGTCATCAGACCTGTGTTCATGTATGTGGTCTAAGTTGTGTTTTCATTTGGTTTTCCACAGTGCTTAAAAACCCAGAAAAAGAAGCGATGCCTCACTGTTCAGCAACCACCACAGAGTGAAAAAGAGTTCTCACCCAGCTCACCAAGTAGTCAGTTTTGTCTGATGTACTCATAAACCCGAACTTCTGGTACCTGGTACTTACTGGGCAGGGACATATGCCTCTCACTTGAGAGATCTGGTGCTTTCCTCTCATCTCGTCCCTGTCCTTCCTTCACCTGGACAGCACACATCATTAAAGCTTTTGCCTATATCTTCTGGGGAGCATCTTAAGGAAGATTGTGCAAATGTGGACATAATCCTCTGTTCCAAGTGTCCGTGGAGATGCATGAGCTGTGGAGCCTAGCTCTAAACTTTAATAGTGGAGGAAGGCTCTTGATTTTGATCCCACCTTGCAGGTATCAGCTTGGTTCCTGCTCCAGATCTAGTTTCTGTTCTGAATATTAGGACGGGTGCTGGCCTGTCTCTGTTGAAATAACTGAGGCTTAGCAATACCAAATCCGTCCCCGCTGGCTTTGGGCCAGGAGGCTGAAATGCACTGGCAGGTAAGCCCATCAGGGTGCAAAGAAGCTTCCAGAGTGTCAGTCCTCCGATGTGAGCAGAGACACTCAGTGTCAGCAGTAGCCCTGGGGCTGGTGTCTTAGTGGGGTGGGGGAAACCAAGCCGGTTTCTCACTCAGGGCGTACTGGTAGGCACTTCTGCCAATCTCCTTTGGACAAGTTTCTGCTAGTCCTGTCAGCACTTGCTGTGGAAACGAAACTTTTTTCCTGCACTTCTTTGGACAGGAAGCTGGCAAAGAAAACCCAGCAGTGCTTCTCTTCTATAGAAGCTGCAGAAATCCAGGGGAGATGTCAGGGTGCAGGGGAGGGAAAGCAGCAGCCTCCTGCCTGCCCCACCGATGCTGAGTCCCAAGCTCTTTCTCATCACACATAGGCAGGATGGTGCTGGTAGAGGACAGTGCTGCTCCTTGAAGCATGAAAACCCAGATCCTCACAATGGAGTTTCGTGTCAAAAACTTAGCCATGAAAACTCCTTGGAGTCTCTCTGCACAGTTACAGCTTTCCATCAGGTTTTGCCCCAAAGAACATGATTTGGCCCATCAGCACTGTCTGGAAACTGAGCTTTCTAGTGACTCCACAATCCAGCTCTTGTCAGTCACGCCACTTGGGTCTGAGCTACATGGGGCTCTTTGTGATAAACCTCACTGGAATTTGGAAAACATTCAGCAAATTTGACCTCTACGTTGTCTTACAAATATCAGTGTCAAGCAGCATCGTGCATGCTTTATCACGCCAAAAAGGGGAAAAGGAGATGGAATTACTGCAGTCAGCTCTGATTTTCCAAAACAATATCTTGTGAGTTAAAAAAGATTTTTGCTTCTCAAAAAGAAAATACAATGTCCTCTTTTTGCCCCAGGACTGGGGCTTTTTCTCAAACTTACTCTAAATCCTTGTGGACATGGACTGGTCAACCCAAAGGTGCCTAAAGTGTTTTCATCTCTTGTAGGTAGAGCACTATGGCAGCCAGCTCCAGCAAAGAAGGTGAGATGAGACCCGCCCATTTCTCTGTTTTCACCACAGGAAAGGGAACAAGCGTCAGAAAAACCCTGGCCAAGAACAGCTTTGACCAAAGTTAGGAGCTTTTTACTTCTCTACAAAATAGAAAAGTGCAAAATAGATAGCAAAGTTCACTGGGGCATTCCAGGGAAAACACATCTAGCTGCAGGTCAGCATCTTTTCCAGAAGCTGCTGCTCCTGCTAACATGAGGAAGATCAGACCCTTTCTTCCCTTAACAGATGGATGTGGTCCCGCAGTGCCCCCTCCCTGGCCCCCTCTCAGAGCTGCCCAGGCCATGGGATGTGCCGGTGCTGTGGCAGGCGGCAGATGAGGATGCCTTGGGAGCCCTGCGCAGCTGGCGGCCCGGCGTGCTGCCGAATCGCTGTGTGGCCCAGCCTAATTGCTTAAAGCTTTCCTTTTCCCCTCACCGCGAATGCTGCAGTGTAGTATTTATCTACTCTGCAAAACTTTTATGAGAATTGGTAAGGTTTTGTAGAATTCCTGAATAACAAGGATCACAATAGCTGCAGCGGAGCCAGACTGCAAACCCAAACACTTGCACGGTTGGCCTTACTTACACACAGTCTCTGCAGGGAGTTGTGCTCCTCTGCTTCCCACCAGTGTCTGCAAAAAGTGCCCCAGGCCCCTCACAATGCAGCTGAGGTGCAACTGCTCAGTGCCTGCAGTGCTTCGTCCTCCACCTCCCTCCTTCTCTTTCAGTCCCAGGCTCAGCAAAGAGCATGGGCACCATTGGAAGACAGCTGAATGTAGCTCTTTAAACCACTTCGGGCCTTTCCACTGGAAAAAAGATGCTTTGCGTGCAGAGGAAGCCTTATGCAGGAAAGGGGTGAGTGCAGGTTAAACTGCGGGAGCCTCTTGCTGAAGAGGCCTAGACTGCTGTTCCCTACGCCTGGGAATAGCCAGCTTTCCCCTTCTTCCTTCCTCTCCAGTGCATGCCAGTCATTTCAGTTTAGATGAAACAGAAAAAATTACCAAGCCAAACCAAACCTAAGTATCCATTGTTTTTTCCAGCCTGGCCGTCCAAAAGTAGTTTGCTTTAGTCCAGTGAGTCAAAAGGTATTACTCCCTTACTCACTATTCCCATTTGCACTGCTCAAGGGGAGATCTGGCAGAGAAATGGTGAGGACAAGCCCAGAACCTTGCACCAGTACTTGGTAGCTCATTCTTGGGGCAGCACTGCATTAGCTGTAGGGACTGCAGGCTTGGAGACTGTCTAAATGGTGATTTTGTTCATGGCCAGTGGAATCTGCCTGAAAGTGCCACCATAAAGGGGATCACAATCCGAAACAACCGAGGGGAGCAACAGCAGGCTGGCACATGCAGCAATGGCAAGTTGCCACCACAGCACTGCAGTGACACAGTCAGCATGTGTTTGGTGTGTGCACTGTATAGGAACACAAGCAAGTGGATGTGCTTAGCTTCAAAACACTCTGGCCCTCTGGAACTCTGCAGCAGGGTTAGAACAAAAGAGAGAAGCGTTTTGCTTCTAGAAGATTTAAGAGATGTTAGAGACCAGAGCAGAGAAACCAAAACAGAGGCCATGAACAGGGTGGGGTGTAAGGTGCAGAACCCTGTGTAAGAGGGGCTGAGGAAGGCTACTCCTGGTACAGGTATTGGGCATTCTCCATGCAGCTTGATATCCATAAGGGAGCTGGCAAAAGGGCCCGTCACAGCTTCTTTGGCTCCACTTTCCCTGCCCCTGATGGTGAGGGCACACTTTGTGAAAAGCCCCCACCTGATAAAAGACAGGAGCACGCAGCAATGGGGAAAAGGTTCAACCTGTGCCCAGATGAAGTAATGGATCCAGGTGAAACTGCTTAATAACTTGGCAGTCACTGGCTTTCAGATGCTGGAGCCAGTCTGAGGGGAAATGAGCAGAGATGGAATTTGTTTGTCCTTTTTTGTTCTGGTCATCAAAGGTCAGTACTGGTGTAAATTAACTAATGCTGCACATTTTTTAAAAGGAAGCAAGGCTGCCTATAATACTGTTTCGAGCTGTTTTCTAGTAAGCTACCACTATCAGCTTTGTTTAGAGGTTTTCTTCACCTCTCAGTCTCAACTTTGTGCACTCTGCTTCTCAACAAAAAGTACTAAAGTCAAGGGGGTCTCTGGGCTGACTCACTTTTGTCAGAGGAGGGATTTTTCCTCCTGCTGCTGTGATCCCTTGTTCCCATACCTCGTGGGTCTGTGCATTTCCAGTGCAGAGCCTGTGCTCCGCAAAAATGCACCGCAAGCTTTCAAAGAATGCATCTGTTTATATTACCTCCCCTGGCCCAACATCCTGTTTTGGGGAAAATAGCTTTTATAATGAGAAGCAGTGGAAAGCGAACAAATTATTCTCCATGCAAGGTCTTCCTTTCCCCCAGCGCTTTTGGGGTGGACTCTATTCTTTCCCCGGAATTCCTGCCTTGGAGGAAAGAGCCGATGTCCCAGCCGGGCTCTCCGGGCAGAGACGCGGTGCCCACTGCCGCATGGGGCGAAGCTGCCCGGGGGCGATGCCGGCTCCCAGCGGGCTCGGTCCCTGCCCGGAGCCGGCCGGGCACTAGAGGGAGCCGCGGCCGCGGCCATCCCCGCCCGGCCCCGGCACGGGCAGGTGGAGCAGCGCCGGGAGCGGCTCCGGCTCCCAGAAAGCGCCCGGGGACCTGCGGGGCAGCGGGAGGAGCGGCCGGGCGGCAGAGGAAGGGAACTGCCGAGAGGGCCGGGCCGGAGCCGGGCAGCCGAACGAGTGGTTCTGCCGGGCACCGAGGAATGCAAGAGATTCCGGGCGGGAGGTGGTGTGGGATGTGGCGGGATATTAGAAGATGAAAACTAGGGAGTGGCCACGTCTCGAGATCTGGGCAAAAGCCAGGCGCGCTGGAGGGAGAGAGGCAGAGGGAGGAAGCGCATTGCTGGGTACTGAAATGATAATATACAGCTTGCTTTCAAAAGCCAGCCAAAGAAACGGAGGCTGTGAAAAGTCGTTTGCAAGCTGGGGCTGCAACAACCTTTTGCGAACAAACATCAAACCTGCAAAACCATATTCCCATTGGCTTTCGGCAGCAGAAAGAACAAATTAAACTTCCACACAGATGGTACCTTTCTTCTGGTGACATCAAAGCCCAAAAAAGATGAATAGCCTAAACCTGATTGCTTTCTTGAGAGATCATTCGCTATCATAATCCCAATTTTGCTGGGCACATTTAGAACCGCATGACATACCCAGTCTTCACTTCAGGAGTGGGAACCTGGATCTCTTCCTTCACTCGAGGCAGGAGTCTTCCCCTGTCTTTTTCTCCCCTTTCCCATTACCTCTCCTCCAGCAGCACCTCAAGGGGCATGTGCAGTTTTCATTAGGTAAACTTGCCTGTGGTTCCTTGTTTGCTATTTTTGTCCGGACAGAACATAGATTCTGGGACATGGGCACAGAGAGAGATTAGGTGGTTTAAATCTTATGCCTCGGGCCCCTCTCCAAGGAAAAGCTGTTGCTAACTTACAGCTGTCTCGTGCTCTCTGTGGAATGAGAGGGAAGTCCATTCAGTCCAGTGAAAATAAACCCACCATCATAGCTGGCATTCTCGTTGGTAGTCTCAGTGCAGAGGCCAAGGATTTGAGGGTTGTGACACATGAGGCAGCTCACTCCTAAAGAGCTTGATCTGGGTTGAAACGTGTCATCAGAAAAGTATGAGGAGCCTTGTGCTCCCGCTGTCAATACAGTACTTGCCCTCTTCACACGGACCGGCTTTCCTTTTCTGTCCTGCCAGTCTGGCACATGGCACGGGTACCCTTTACTGTACATTCACTTTAAAGGAGAAGGACACACAATTTCCTCTCACTAGGCTCCAGGACTCAACCATCAATACTGTAGCTACTATTTTGCCTTCACCATCTGTCCTTCTCTCCTGAATAGAAGGTGGTGTCCAATCTTCCTGCTACCTGCCAGACACCCCATCATCTCCTCTGCCCGTTAACCCTCCTTTCTTGTTCCCCAGCTCCTCCTGAGCATGAGGCTGAGTGCCCAGGTGGTACCTGGGTACAGTGGCACATAGGTGGGCAGGCTGTCAAGCAGATGAGCAGTTGTTAGGAGCAATTCTAGGAGCATGACAGCAGGTACAGTGTAGCTGTGTACATGCTCTCCTTCAAGTGAGGATCAAGAGTGAGTCCAGGGCTGTGCAAGAGGCTATCACAGGCAAGAAGTGTTGACTATAACAAGGTTATTTATCATATGATATGAGAAAGCTGAAGCTTTCATCATAGAGACCTGGAGGTTTTATCTGTGCTCTTTTATCAACAGGCCTGAGAGTTTATACAGGCTTCTCACAAGGGTTGAATCTCTGCTGAAGAGGGTTTCATAATCTTCCTGACTTAATTCATTTAAATGCTAAACGTAAGTGTAGCATGCAGCAGACAGGCCAGAACAGCTCTGTGAGGTGAGAAGGTGCAGTGAGTGAGGACAGATGCAGTGAAGGGATACACTATCAGAAGAAACTGAAATGCAAAGCAAAGCCATCCAGAAGTGTTGTCATCCAGCAAAACTGATTTGTCACCGTATATCACCACTGTGATGGTTTCACATTTCACAAACTCTTTCCTCCTCGTGGAGCCTAATCCAGTGACCACTCCCCCTGCAGGTCAAATTAAGGAGGTTAATCACCCTGGAGATGACCTGTGAGCTTTTCAAGTGAAAGAGCAATTTTTTTAAAAAATGGGTTAAAGAAGTATTCAGTATTAAATCTCCAAGCTTTCCCAGGCAATTTTGGATGGCCTGGTTTGGTCTCTTCATCTCCTCCCCCTGCATTCACTGCTGTAGGTCTTTTCTTGGTACAGCTTCCACATACTCACCACGAGCCCTCCTCAGAGCTGACTGTGCTATGTGCTCATTTTCCAACTAAAAAAAACCTGGAAAAATGTAAGCAAGGGGTGCTCCAGCAAGGCCATGTGGACAGATCTGCAGCCTCTACAGCACCCGGCTCCTGCACACCTTCCTCTGAAGTCTTTGGAAAGGTTTTAAATTATACGGTGCCAGGAGAAGGGGAAGCCTGCAGCTGGTTTTAGTTCTGGGGTGAGAAAGTTGAAAGAATAAAAGAATTAGAGGCAGTTCTTTCACAAAGGTGATTAGTGCAAAGGAATGTCAGATTCGGCAAAGAAAGTTTCCTTATCGGGCTGCAGATTTATTAAATGTGTTCCAGACTTGCATTGCTTCATTCAAGTTTAACAGAACAGTAATACTTAATATGCCCTTTAGCAATTTAATACTCTCTTGTACAAATCATTGGAAAATTTAAAATAGAAAAATATGTCCAGGCTTAACTGTAAGAAGAAGGGGAACGCTGTACAAAAACAGAGGAGAAGGAATGCATGGGTAAAGCTGAATATTACTGAGTATCTTACCACATGTATTATTCTGCTGAGTTATTTGTACGTGCACTCTCAGCTGCAGGCTAAAGGAGGAACTTGCAGAAATAACTTACAGAACAGCAATTTTCAGCATCAGGACTCAAGGCTGGCATCATATCATGCCCAGGAATTACTCCTTGGGAAACACTTTTTATTGCCTTTGGGGAGCACAAATGTGGGTTTCTTCTATAAGGAAATTAAAATCAGTTGTTGGTGCTGCTTATAACAGAGAGGAAATACTGCTGTCAGACACCACGCAGTTGCTTTCACAATAGAGGGGGATGTAAAGATTGAATTGGCACATCACTGAGACATTAAAGGCAGTCTTTGTTGGAGACAGAGAGAGGACAAGACTATAAAATGCCTCACTGCTGCATAATTACGTGTGAATATAAACATCCATATTAACATGTTTCTGCATAAGTGCTTTTGGTCTAATATCCTGCGTAAGAAAGTTCCTTCAAGGCTCCTTGTGCCCAAGGTGAACAGGGATCTGCCCCAGTTTGGACAAGAGGATGTTATTTAATATTGGCTATGCATGTAGGAAAGAAGGGAAGGGCTTTATTTTGTGGTAGTCGATTAGACTGCTTGGCTTTTGTGGTTGTTTTGAAGAAGCAAAAGCTCCTAAAGCAGCCTTCCCAATTAATTGCAATATACAAGCCTACTCCTGAGTATCTAACTGCCCTGCACAGGGTTGGACAGAAGATGCAATGGTGCCTATTGCATCCTACAATGAGATGTTCCCAGGATAGAATCAGAGTGCAGGGAAGAGAAAATTACATACGTCACAAGTACATCCATCTTGACCTAGGAGAGCAACTGATATAACTCTGGATACTGGCCACTTCTGATGGCACTGAGTCACTCTGTCAGTCTGTGTGCTGCTGCTGACCCAGACTGACTGCCAGTAGCCAGCATGAGTCAATATACACAGAGATCACAGGGCCTTGCTGAGGCTGGGAAGAGCCATTGCTCCCAGGGGACAAACTCCCTCAGATCATAAAGGACAGAGGTATTAAAGATCCACCAAAATGAATGATTTGAGTTAAGCAGCAGCTGGGACCGGGGTCTCCCCTCTCCTGCCCCAGTCACACACTTCCCGGCCCTGAGCCATTTTTAAAAATTACCATTGCTTTCTACTGGCAAGCTCAGACTAACTCTTTCCATGCTATTTAAGGGCTGCAGGACTGGAAGTGACCTCCTGAATCACTGATCCCAGTCCCTTCTAATTGGAGGCAACCACATCATGTGAGCCTAGTCAGAAATGTCTCAAAGAGAACAGGGTGGTGGGATGTGTGGTGATTTCATTCTTCCAAATTCCAGAGGCAACACCCAAGCTCCCAGACATTTCAGCAAATACACTTGCCTGATAACAAAAGGAATTTGTGCTGAAAGGTGTTTTGGTTTGTTTGTAGCTTTCCTGACATGACAATGGAAATTCTGTAGCGAGGTGGGATCTGGGTAAAGCAGCCACTCCTCTCACCCACTATGCAGCAATGGCACCGAGTGCTAAAAGCAACTTGCTAGCATCCAAGACCTCAGAGAGTCCTATTGAAGTAGAAGCTGAGACAATACACTGAATTTACCAGAAGGATCAAGTGTGGGGCCTACACTAATTTATATTAGTGGAGGAATGTGTTAGCAATATCTGTCTTTGAAAGGCACATATTTCATGGCCTCTGGGATAAACAGAACAGTGGAAAAGGGCTTTGGTTCTCCTCTTCCATTAGCCTCTATCTCCAGCTTCTCTATGTTGGAGCCTGTCTCCAGGCCTGCAGGGATGACAGAAGGGAGGGCCTGTCTCTGTAGGGTGCAGGTCTTAAAGGGATTTTTTTTTTTCCTTTCTTGTCATCTATTCCATTTAGAAGGAGTGCCCCTGGGATGTGTTCTCCTGTTTGCTGGGGATGAGCACACCCTGCAATGCACTTCTGCTGCCACCTTCCTCTGCCAGTCCTTTGGAGGCCATGAGCTAGGGAGCAACACCATTTGCCTGAGGTAGGGGACCACAGGAAAGACAGAGGCAAGTCAATCCAAGGATTTTTTGGATTTTGAAGGTGGGATAGAGAAACCACTGTTACAAGAGGTAACACTGTTACAAGAGGCTGTCACAACAGCCTCTCTATAGACCCCAGAGGGAGCTGGGAGCCTGGGTCACCTGGATGCTGCTTAAAAAGTGATCTTGGACATAGGCAATATAAGACAGAGTCTGAATATGGGCCAGAAGCACAGGAGGAAATGGAATGGAAAGAACTATGGAAAGAAGGCACAGATGCATGCAGCAGCTAGAAAGCCAAAGCTACCAAGTGTCAGGTTCACGTGGTCAGGGCAAGACCCAACAGCATCTTCCACCATGGCAAAGCAGAAACAAGCAACAGGAATTCAGGACTTCAGGACTCCCACAGAAACCATCCTTTTGTGCTCATATCTAAAAAAGCTGCCAAAATACAATGGCAAACAGATTTGAGTTAAAGGACAAAGGCTCCTTAAATATCACATAGCACTTTAACTTGCTCCAAAATGCAGGAATGAAACTGAGTTTCGTGTCACCACTGAATTGTGACAAGCTACCAACAAAACCTACTTTGGAGAAGCTGGCATAGTTTCCATAGTTGATATCCAACAGCTACAAAGTGAGGGTAACAAGCAAAAGAGATTCTTTTGTCAGGACCAGGAAAGGGGAATCACATAGCTCAGATGGACTGAGGCAGATGATCTGAATAGCTATGGAGGTTTTTTTAAGTCTCATCTTCAATAAGCACCTAACAGAAGAACATGTTAAAGCTGCTTTATCAGGAAGAAGGAGGCAAATTTCTTGCTTGCGTTGCATTGATCTTGTTCATGTAGCATTTATAGGATGTTAATATCACTGTAGCTCAAGTACAGGTTCTTTCATTTACATTTAAATTTAGAAGCAACACTTTTGTGAGTCCTGCTATTTAGGTCACTATAAATTAGTATAAGCTAGGAGTCAAGATTTGGAATTTGGTTTGAGAATAATAAGCAGGAAAACAGTGCTGTCCTGCATCTAATGGCTCAGGGGGTCAGTCATTCACAGCTAATGGGATGTAATTGATTAGTACAGAGAAATTCAACACATTCCCAAGCAGGTGGAGCTGTCATTCCCTGTGAGGAGCTGCAGTGGTCAGAGGCTCGGCTGTGCTTCATGCACTGCAGTATGCCCATGGCAACAAGCTTGTTCTGAACTTCCCTCTCTCTTCATAAGATGCTGTCATCCCCCTGCATTCTCTCTCAGAGAGAATTTTTCAAGCCATCAAAAAGTACAAAGAAGAGTTCATCTCTTTCTACTGGAAATTTATCTGGTTATTTCTACTTGTGTTGTGTAAAATTTCTTGGCAAAGTTTAGCTTTCAGGAGGGATATTGTAGAATACAGATTGTGCTGTTTAGGCATTGTGTTAAGAGATATTAAAATGAGACATAAATAGGAATTACAGGTGTTGGTAGCATCAGTCTTTAAGTGAATTGCCTGTGATTTTTCCATAAAGTCATTTCCTTGTGAAAATTACTGCTAAGACAATATGAAGACTTCTGCACCCAGTCTGGAAACATGGAGCTCACTGAGCAGGACCTGAGGAAGAGATCTCCTCAGCTGAAAATGGTGCAGCAGGCTGGCAGCTGCCATTGTGCCTTCAGCCCACTGCTATCCCTGGTGTAGGAGCAGTAGTGGAGCAGCCTTGTCTCTCACCTCACCACTTCTCCAGCTGCTGCTTCTTTCACAGGGTGCTTCCAGAAGCAGAAGGGTAAAATCCTGGCCTCATTGAAGTGATCCCATAACCCTCCCTTCAGAAAAGGCTCTTTCCTGCCTTGATAGATCAAAGACACAAAGTCTTTCCTTGCACCAAGCTGCACACTCCAGCTAATCCAGGAGCCAGAATGTCAGCTTCTGCTGATCCTCCTTATCTTGCCATGTTTTCTTCCAAAAGACATCAAGAACAATTTGATGTGTGCCCAGCTGGGGTGTTGGTGCCTGGTAGAGGAACTTTCATCCCTGCCTGGGAAATTCTGGTCAGATGGTGGCACTACACCAGACCGTGGAAAGCCTATCCAAGGTAAAGGTGAATCAAGGGAGTCCAGTCTCCAGGGTGGTGGAGAGAGATGACCACCATTCAAATATTTATCAGAGAATTCTTCACTGCTGTGAGGGAAATATTGAGTCTATACCTCCAAGAAAGTCCAGACAGATCTTCACTGTCACAACAGATCTATTGCAGCTGTATAAAAAGAAAAAGGTTCCCATATTCAAATCAGAGACTGACTGAGCCTGCCCCCCAGAGAACACTGTCAGAGATATCATAAGGGGACAATGGACTGACTGCCCATTTCCTGGTGAATAAGTTCATTTATTACAGTATTTTAAGTGTGAGATCTTGAGATAATGACTCAAGGATTGTTCAAGAGGACAGGATGCAACCTCTCTGAAAAGCCTCTTTCTGCTCTTTGGCTGGTAAGACAGCTAATAAATCTTCTGGTATGAGGCTCTGGTGCACATTGCCAAAATTCAATTTATGCATTTGTTCTTCTGAGACGAAGAGGCTGAGTGATGAAAACCAAATTGCCACTGTCCTCTAGGTAAAACCATTTAATAATCTGTGTCCTGGAATGAAGTTCTCATACCTGCATTCCTCCTAGGTACATTTCACTGAGGCATTCCAAATATCCATTGAGTGCATACTGTGGGGTTCGGAGGCCAGCAGTGGTTAAAATAGAAGTGCTCAGAGGCTAATTTGCAGAACTAGCTGTTTGACTGGAGAAAATGAGGTATAAACCAGCACCTTTTCCTCAGGCATGAAAGAGTGAGGGTAACTCAAAATTGTTTGCCTTCCATTAAAATACAGGCAGTTCTGTTAGGGGTAGGGGTTTCAATGAACAAGCGTGCCCTGAGTTCTCCAGCACAGAATATCTACAGTTTACAGCAGCATAGAAGAGATCTCTTGATTGCACTGTGCACCTCACAGTGAAAGCAGTGGTACCTCTGTGTATACCTCTATACAACAGAGAAATAAATAGCCAATGACAGGGTAACTGATCTTGAGCAATTGGTCAGCCACAATTAAGAATTTCAGGGAGTTTTTTATGAGCCTAAGAATAATGAAATGGTTCTTCTTCAATTTAGTGTTTTGTATGAAAACTAATTCTGTTTTATTAGCAGTGCGTGGATAGATGGGTGCACATCTGCATGCATGCATGT
Organism: Leptocoma aspasia; assembly: GCA_013399835.1. Classification (NCBI taxonomy): domain Eukaryota; kingdom Metazoa; phylum Chordata; class Aves; order Passeriformes; family Nectariniidae; genus Leptocoma; species Leptocoma aspasia. Next base: position 1,406,143 of record VXAX01007363.1, on the reverse strand, counting down.
GTCTAGTGTGCATAAAGGCTTGATCTGGACAGTCCATATTTTGAGGTTGCTTTGGGTTAGACTGCATATCCTATTTGGATATCAGATGCTGCACCCACAACTTTGTCTCTAGAATCACAAAAGCTTTCCATTCAGGTGCTGCATGTCAGTACTTCTCTGTGAGAGCTCAGCCAAAAGTTCCAGCTCACACTGACAAGTCATCAGTGGCTGTGAATGCCAAGGAGATGAAGGCTCTATTGGCATCCACTTCCACTGATCTCCACCCTTGGTTTTTGCTGATATGGCCCAGACCTTGTCCCCCAGAGCAGAGTCAGCACTGTGCTTTCTTGTGCTAAAATTGTGAGAAAGAGGATATCTGCAACAGAGAGACTAAGGGGAACCAACACTGGCCAGGTAGATCAGTGGGTCTTTCCACAGGAAGGAGGCTTTTCTATGGGTTCTCCTCAAAAACCACAGGAAAGATGTAGCAGCTGGATGAAATGGATGTCTTGACATCAATGACAACCTTTAGCCTATGAGTTTAACAACCCGAGCTGATGTGAGGTACTAAGAAAGGCATTAATCAGCTTTATCTAGTTCAGAGTTACCAGGCTGAAACCTTCTATGTCCATGTCATGTATTTCCACTCCAGGTTCCCTTGAAGAGCACAGCAGAAAGGGAAGGGCCATGCTACTGATCAAATGAACAACAGAGCATTTGACCTGTAATATAGAGATGCTGCTTCCTGGAAGCTCTGTCTCTGTTCTGTAAATTAGTTTTGAACCCACAGGAGGTTTGGGAAGTGACCCAGAAGTGGCATGGAAAGTTGAAAGATTCAAAAGAAGAGGGAAATTACAGACAGTAAGTACCTCTCCCTGCAAAGTTTGCCTGGCTTTTATCCTTACCTAGTCACTGCTAGAGCTACTCTGAGTGTCCTCTTCTTTCAAATGATTAAACCTGGACCATACTGGGGGGAGGAGAAGGTGATTCAAACCATAAATAAAAATGCAAGTCGAAAGGTCAGGCAAGCCAATGTGGTGTTTCAGCTCCCAGTTCATACTGGACTCTACAGTCAGTTGGGCTCTGTGTCCAGTGCATATTTATAAAAATCTATCTTGATAAGTCCATCAAAATCCTTTCTCACTTGCCAGTGTACAACACTAGAAGATGTTAACTCCAGTGTTGGTGCTGTGTTTTGCATCACACACACACACAGAGAAATGCACACTTGAGTGAGTCAGACCAGTCTTTATATCCCTGTTTTGTAGCTGGGCTTCAGAGTCAAGGTAGGATGCCAAGCTCATTCCCAAGATCCATGAGAAGCATCCTAGGTAAGTGTTAATGCTCTGACCCATTGTACAGCATTCTCCAATTTATCAGAGGTTACTGGAACCATTGCAGAAAGCACCAACGAAGTTATGCTGGGCAAATATGCAATCACATAAAATGTTTTTGTTTCTTAATTCATGGTCAGGCCTCTAATGATCACGAGAAACAGGAAGGGATGCATCCTAATACAGAAATTGAAGTACTTGAAACTTTGTGCTGAAGTAAGCTTGTAGCTTTGTGGTTTATTTTCAGGGGTAGGCATTACACTCATTGAACTGGGCACAAAGTATCTCTAGGTTGGAATCTGTCCTGTAGGATTAGAGTCCTGGACTTGGAGCCAACCAGCCTGTTATTTGTGGAGGGTGAGGAGGTGACTGTGTCTGAACTGTCCACTCGATCTTGCCAATATTTCAGTGACCTTTCCCTAGATGTGGAGAGCTGGAGTCCAGTGGGAGCACCATCACCACTTTAGAAATGAAAGTGGAGGCAGCTTCTGATTTCAGCAGCATAAGCCTACCTGTTTCAGCCTCAGACTTCATACCGATACACTGGGCCTGGAATGTGATTTTCCCTTCTCAGTGAAAACCAGTTTGGGTTGTATCAATAAATACCTAAGGAGGCACATATGTATGTATGTCTTTAATTGCCAGAGAGCTATGGCCTAGAATGCCAATGTGTCCAAGCACTTTGCTCCCTTAATCATTTAAAGTGCTGTGCATGCTGCTTGGATACCTCCTAACACTGTTTGCTAGATCAGATATCAAACAGGAATGTTAAACTTTGGAAGCAGGACAGTGGTATGCCTTCGTAATTGCCCTTCTCTATGAATAATGGAAGCCCGCTGGACAGGACAATGATTTATTAACATTACCTCTCTTGCCTTCCCCCTTCTCCATGTGCCATCTCAAGCAATGCAGTCAGGAATTTCTTTTTGCTGTATTTTAATTTAGCATACTCATCCTAGAGGACTAACAAATTTGTGCCCCAAGAAAGCTTTTATTCTTCTAGTTGATGCTGGCATCAAAAATATTTTTCTACCATTGTTGTGGGAACAGTTTCCTCATTCTCAGAGTCACAATGTCTTGCATTGCTGCTCTGGCTCCTATTCCCTTTACTTCCATCAATAACAAGAAACTGCTGGGAGTTAGAAGCAGTCCTAGGGCTGGGATCTGGCCTGTGAGCTCTTCACTGACATCTCAGGCATACCAATAAACCCTGGTGTGACAGAGCAGGGATTGGACTAGAGCCCTCCAAATGCTACTGAATTGCAGGAGCTGCTACAAGAGAGGGCTGCTTCCTCCCCCACAGACACCACTGCTCACATTTCATTTCTAGCTAATCTTGGAAATTATCCATATTTCATCTGCTCATTTGCTTTATGTTTGGTGAGTTGTTAAATTAGTATCAGGAAGAAATCTCACTGTGCATAATGCTTGAAAGCCAACTTCTAAAGCCAGTGAAGCTTTTCCCTCTGTTGTTCCAGGGACTCCATTTGCCTGCCAGCACCGTGTTCAGCTCAGAAAGACCCAATTAGCAGAGGAGACAGGCTGATACCAGCCCACGGTCTTATGCAGCTGATCTCTCTGCTGAGCAGAGGGAGGTTTGTGTCTCTCTCAGCATGGGTACTATACCCTTTTGTCACTCATGTTCCAGTACCTGCACCTCCACACCTCTGGAAGCTGCAGCTCGTGTGGCCTGCTCTACCTGCCCAGCCACATGCCCCTGCCTGATGCTCCATATCAGCAGACACTTGTTGTCACCTCAAAGCTGTTTTCTCAGAATCTGGAAATAACAATCCAGCAGGGCTTCTTGGACATGCCTGCAAGACTGAGTGACAAGTCAGCCTCTGAGAATCATGAAAATTGCTGCTCTTTGTTACAGGGCCTTCTGTGCTGCCAGTGAGACTTAAAAGGCCTTATTCACCCAACTGCCACTCTTCTCAAGAGTGCAATAAAACCTCCCAGACTAGAATGGAAGCAATTGACATTTGCCAAGTTTATGTGTAAATGATCGTTTTTTATAGCAAGCCAAATAAGTCACTGGAGCAAACTAGCCAAACAACATTTTCAGAAATAGCTGACTCCTGATGAAGCAGGTCAAATCTAACTATCTCTACTTGAAGTTATTGTGAAACACAGGCAAGCACTCAAATAGCTCTTCTTTCACTGCAAACCAGATGTGAAAGACACACAAAATACACAACTATATTCATTCTTAGCGTATGCCAGTTAAATCTTCTTTCTCCTTGGACATCATGAGTACACTAATCTCAAAAAGAGATTTTTAGAGGTTTTTTTCCATGTGATGACTGAGCTGTGAGAAGGAAACCGTGTCAGAGCTAGCCTCTGTGGTGGATTGGTACATCTTTAGCAACTTACTGAAAATGTGATAGATATGTCCCAAACGGATCCTATGAAAACTGTTAGCAAGAGAAACTCAGTTCATGCTTTGCAAAGCAGTGAGCCTTGCTGTGATCAAAATATAGTCTTTCTACTCATACTTTGCTAGTAAGAGTCAGTATTTTATCCTTGAAGGGCAGACAAACATCTCTCTTACTCCTTTATAGTGCAAGGTCTTTCCTTCCCTGTGGATGTGGATAGTAGCTTGCAGGTGGTTCCCATGGGAATGGCTGGATTTGGCCCATGAGAGAGCACTGGTAGGCTCTTGGGAATTCAGCTACAGCACATCGGGGAGGAAGCTGATGTGGAACCTGTGAGGCAGTCACTCCACAAGGAGCACAGTGTAGGTCCCATCTACAGTGTGGGACTGTCTCTGCAAGCATAGCAGGGGCTCAACAGCTCACCCACACAAGGTGGAAGTGAACAAGTCACACTGCCTTTTATAGGCAGCCCAGGTATATCCACATGTCCATCAGCAGGTTTCTTCTCTCCATGCTTAGCTTGGCCAGCGACTGTTTACATTCGTCTGAGGAACCAGCCAAATTAAAACACCAAGCAAAAATGTGCCTGTGTGCCTGCCCATCTTTCTACCCCACTATTAAATGGGCCAAATTCTGCCCCCAATGCAACATCTTCTCACTGGGGTCTGCCAAGGACCAGCCTGTGCCTGGGGTCTAGCTCAGAGAGCAGGTTCATGTGAAACAAGGAGAGAAAGCGGCTGTTCCCACACTGGTGTTACATGGGGATACAATGAAGAGGCTTATGTTGAGAAAAGCTTAACAACAGACCTTAGAAACATTCATGGCACTTTCTTTCTAGTGTCACTTATGCTTACTGTGCCTTCCTAAATATTTCTTTAAAGCAGCCTGTGTCTATGGAAAATGGCTCCCTTGTATCAGGAGGCCTGATCTCGATTGTTTTCATGGAGCTAGGTATTCAGTCCAGTCACTTTTCCAGAACAGCACGGCAGAAAATAGGGTATCGTGTCAAGCAGTCGTTTCCTGGTAATGTGGCATCTTCTTTGGCAAACGCTTCTTAAAACAAACAAAAAAGGCACAATAGATAAATTTCTCAATTCCAGGCTTGTTTTAGACCATATCTGCCAGACAGCAAACACTGTTGGTCCCGCAGTAAGAGACTTTCCCTTCCTTCCTTATTCCTGCAGCAAGGCCCTGCAGACACTCTATGTGTGTTTACAGATACAGCTCTGTGATTACTTTGGAAGTGCAAAATACTTGGCGTAAGGGATTGTGACAGGGTTTCATTGGCTCTGACAAGTCTCAGTACCTTAAATTTTGGCTACCCAAATCTTTGCTTCAAAATACTGTTCAGTTTTTCAGCAATGAAACAACCATCTCAGATGGCACGCTCTGGTGTCACCTGTCCATCCTGCTGCCTTCAGGATCTAGGAAGGAGGCAGGGAGAAGAATGCAATCAAATGTCTGTAATTGGCAGTGGGATTCCTGGCTTTGATTCCTCCTCTGTGGAGTCCTGTCAACCAGGCAGTTGTCCAGATGTGAGTGTTTGAGTGTTCTCTGGCCATGTCAGTGTGAATTGTTAGTCAGCAATTGTGTGGGATGCAGTCCTCTCCTTTGGAGATGATCTTGTGCTGGGATTTAAGGTTATTTGCTGCTTTGTTTCTGCCACAAGTTCTTTACTCTCAGCTGCCTCATACCTGAATTGTACCTTTTGTCCTGTCTCCCTTCTCTTTCTTAGCACCTACACGTTTCTGCTTCTTCTGGCTCCATTAAACCTGCATTGAACAACTCAAGCTTATGCTTGTTACTGAGCTCAGGACTGCTCAAGGGTTTTGCAAGGGCTCCACACAACATGTGCACAGCATTGGTGAATGAAGAGTTTTGTATTGGAACATAATTGCTGAGGAGCCTGGCACAGAAGAAGAAATACAGGTCCTTTTCTTACACAAACATTTGCAGTTTGAGTTGGCTGAATACCTGGATACCAATTCTGTATGGGTTGGGATCCTGTGGATTTATTTATCCAGTTACGTTCCTGTCTTTGAATTTAATGACTCCCTAACTATCATCACCATGGTAGAAAAAATATTGATATGCAGGGTACAGGAGACAATTTTATGTTCAATTTTAACAGCAACTAAGGAAACATTTATCTTGAGGCATCACAGAACAGCTATGTCTATTTACACAAAAATTTGGATGAACTACATTACATTTTCTATTTCTTCTGCTTTCTAGTATGGGGGCTTAAAATTCAGACACAAGTAAACAACAACTGGGTTTTTTTTAAGTACTCCTCATTCTGATAAGAGTATTTTGTTATAGGAAACACAAAACCAAAAACCCTACACATAAGGCAATGAGGGGAGTTACGATCAGAATACTATTAATTGCAACAGTATCAGAGATTTGTGCACCAAAGAAGATACTGTCAACACTTAAAATAGTCTAAGCAATACTGCTTTGAATTTTTAATAACACAGAGTGTCGAGTACACAGGGCTTGAGGTAAATACAAGTTATGGATTAGGGTTGAGAAGAGTGTCCATAAGGTAAATTCATTGTCTGTCTCTCAGTCAGTCTTACTCCCTCTGTCTGCCTCTACTCCTCCTCCTCCTCCCATTTTGCTCTTGTTTCCAGCAGAAGGCCACAGATGGAGACTTTGGAAGGGCTGAGGAGGAGAAGATATGATTAACTGCTTTATTTTAAAAAAAGTTCTGAAGAGGTAAGATTTCCTTATAAGATAATCTTTGTCTGAAAAGAATTTCTAACAAAAGGGTGTTGTGTCCAAAGAGGTAAATTGTTTGGTTTCTTTATACTAGAGAAAGATAATTAGTCACTGGATGAAACTTGATAGTAGCCTGCTTGTAGCAGCATGATACTCAGTAGGGGCAAATGGAAGGCACTGCTGATGAGTCGTAGGCATGTTTTCATAAAAAACATTCCCAGGAACAGAGAAGAATTGGGAGAAAAAAATAGTCAGAAGAATAATGATTATTAACTTAAAGACAGATGTATACATGTTCATATAAAACTGAAAAGAGAAAGAAATCTTGAGTTAAAAGAAAATAAACTAGGACCAAAAGCTGATCTACAGTGATCCACACAGTTGCGACACTTGCTCTTATTTAGGCTTTCAAAATGTAGTGAAAAGCAGATCACATCACAAAAGAGCCTGAATTCTCTACTTAAAAACACTGATTCTTTTAGAGCATGACCCAGATGCCAAAACTTCAGACTGAATGAATACTTTAGCGTCTCTCAGAAAATTTTGTCCAGCCATCAGGAGCAATTCTCAAGTGAAATTAACTATGCATTAGTAAGAGAAAGAGGAAGAGAAAGGTTTGGAGGTTTGGTAACATGGAAGATGTAAAAAGCAGCTGAAGACAGGCAAGAGTGGGGCAGCCATATTTGTATCATAAGCAACAATATGACTACTTTGCAAGGATGCCAGGCATACTACAAGAAGTAAGTGGCCCTTTGATAGGGGAAAATTATAAAATGATTAATGGTCATGTAGAAAAGACAGACATTTCATTCTTATCTGTATTTGGAAGCCAGAAAGCTAATGAGCATGAATGCCTTCTTTCCACTCATAAAGCAGGACTATATTAAAACACACCGACTCAGAATTAATTTTTTTGAAAATCAGCAGATCTAGAAAACTTGCAGTCAAGAGACCTACAGAGATGAAGGAGCAGATCCTGGCCTAGAAATATTCATTTCTAGTGAATCCTGAAACACCAGAAGGACACTAGAACAATGCAAAATGTTCAGCCAACATCACAGTAGGTCACCAGCATACTTGACAGCACTGTAGCTTGGTCTGCCTGACAAGGGATCCTAGGCAGCAGAGGAATGAATTGTTAATGAAATTAAATGGGAACACAGTCACTAGAAGTGTACACTGGTTTACAAGATAACATTCCTGCAAGAAACTAATGGTACACAATGTCTGTGTGTTTGTTCCAGAGGGATTAACACTGGGCTTGAAGCTCCTCCAAAGAGCTCGCTTGCTGGTTCCCTTCAGGCAGCCATCTGTGTGCAGCAGGTTATTCAGTGCTGCTGAGGTACAACCAGACTGAACCAACAAACAGTTAAATGGGGGTTTGACTACAGCAACTCCATCATCAGCTGTAGGTCACAGGCAAGACCGAGGCAGAATCGATCTCACCACATTGGCAAGAAACTCTTCAGGTGAGAGGCGCACGACTGATTTCTGCTGTAAAGAGTTAAAATCTTCACAAGTGTCCTTGATGATTTGACTTTGGAAACCAAGTCAGGTGATCAGTATGACTTGAAGCATGTAAGCAAGAGACACCATCAAAGCAGCTAAGAGAGTGGGACCTCCTTAGTAAAGGGAATCCAGGCCAGCTTCTGACAGCAACAAAAAAAAATCACAGAAACAGAAGGGTTTACTACCCCAATCCAGTTTGAGCAGGGATGTGCTTTTATCTGTGTACAGTATTAGCGATACTGTTTCAACACCCACGGTTTTAGGAGGTTGTTGAAATACTGGCATGGGTGTGGAAAACAGCCAAAACACTGTGCAGGACCTAAAGAATAAGGCCATAGCAAAGACTTGGAAAACACAGTCTGTTGAGTTAATCAAGACTTATAAAAAATGAGAAATTATTTGATTACAGAGAATGTTTCCTGGCAGGAAATGTCATGGATGAAGGAGCTCTTAATCTAGCAGAGAAATGTGCAACAAATGCCAATAGCTGGAAATGGAAGCCTGGCACCTTCAAATGAGAAAATGATCAGAAATGTTTAACAATGAGAGTAAGCATTAAAACAAATTGCCAAAGAAAGAGGTTCGTTCTTCATATCCAAGCTATCATCACCTCAAATCTCCAGGCATTTCTAAATGATGAGTTTCTGTTAAAAAAGTCATTTGGCTCCTAATGGGAAAGACTGTCCAAACCTAATGGCCCATCCCAAGGACTGAAACTCAGCTGGCTTCAGGAAATTCAGACCAGATGATTTACTGACTTCCCTAGCCATCATTTTCTGTGTCTTAGAGACTGGTACAGGTTAGTTTAAGTTTTTTAATTCTTATCTATCAGCCTTATTTGTCATCTCTCTTGTAAACAAAGACTTCCTCCAGCTTTTGCCTGTCTGGACTCCACAGGTGGGCAAAGAACTGTCTCTGCATCTCTGGAGATGTAAAGGCAATCTCTCCTTCTGGCTAAGTACCCTGCAATAGCTGGGGCTTTTCTTTTCTCAGACTTCTCCATTTTTCCTGGAAAAAGGGCAGTTTCTCTCTATCCATCTTTCTTTCTTTCTCCATCTTAAGCCACAATTGCCAAGTCTCCTGGAAAATATTTTCTAGCTTCTGGAACAGATTATTATCCCTGCTTGGTGCAGATCTTTCTCTGGGTGGTTTTCAGAGCCTCTCGGGGCCCACTATTTCCCATGGTCTGGCAAAATCCCTGACCACCACTTGGGACCTTGGTTTGTTTATTTTAACATTTATAGTGAATAAAATGAAACCAATCAATGCCAACCATTGGTACAGAACAAAAAATTAATATAGACCAAACACATTTGTGTCCGCTAAAGAAAGATGTAGAATAAAGGCCTCACCCAGTGTCAAATTAAATAAAGGCCAGAGTTAAAAGTTTTGTCTTGCGACACATTCTACAACTGTTCAAATTCTGTGTCAAGAAGCAATAAATGCCAGAGCCAAGGGCTTGGGGGGAACAAGTCCTCCTGCCTGGTCCCAGAAGCTCAGGCCCAGAGACAGACACCAGGAGCATCCTGGTTCATTTTAACTACTGCAAAAATTGGACAGCCCCAGGACAGAGACAGGCCCCTGCTGGACAGGGTGGGTCAGATAAGGTGCTCAGCTTCAGCACAGCTGGTGTCTTAAATAAGTGCGTGTGACATGGGACTGAGAGGAGCACTCGCCTCTCACCTCGGGCCCTGCCTTTCCCATACTCTGGTTTTGTCCTGCTCTCCTGCTCTGTGTGGGAGATGGGCTCTGGGACTGATGGTCTAAGCTTTTTCCTTTGCACTTCTCTTCAGAAGTCTTCCTAATTTGGGCGATTTCTATGCTCTGTTAAAAAACCAGAAGGCACAGGAATCAAATATCACCGAGGCACTAGGGGAAAGCTGTCTTATGCTTTGCCGTGGCATGCACACCCGGGCTGAAACTGGTGATCTGCCTCGACTCCCCTTCTGGGTCTCTGATGCGACTGCTTACCCCAATGGGGCTCCCGGGTTTCCAGCCCTTGGCTCAGGCAGTGCCAAAGCCATTGTTTTCTGTGCTGGAGCTATGTGGTTTCTGTGCCGGAATTATGAGTAAACCATGAAAAAATATTAACATTTTTGGGTAGACTTATGCAACTTTTTCCATGAAGACCCTCAAAAATGGCAAAAGCCTTGTCTTGTCATTAACCATACTGAAGCATATGGTACATGGGTGCCTTCTGAAAGCAGCAAAGGTTTCTCCAGAAAGAGCATGTTTGCAGACCAGAGAGGTTCTAAAGGACATCACTTATAAAACTCCCACCAAAAGACCTCTGTGAAGGTCTCACTAAGCCGACACATATAAACCTGCTTTACTGGCAAATTTTGTTCTACAAACACAGCTGCTACTGCTCTTGAGCAGTCATGAAGCATGGCTGCAATGTCAATTAGATCGGGGCAAAGTCCCACCATGGTGCCACTTTTTACCAGGAGTGGGTGCTGCTTCTGTCCTGGAGCAAGAATGGTGGTCACCACCAGGGGTCCACTGACTTCACCAGTGCCTCACCAAGGGCCCCAGAAATGCTTCCTGTGCTCTCCTACCAGGAAACACTTGTATGTGAGATCCCAAACACTTTATAAAGGGCTTTCAGCCTTAGCATGTGTATCAGCACTTTGTAAAACACATGGGGATGGAAACACACATGCCAAATTCTTTGAGCAGTGAGACTGATCAGTGATTCAAGGTTTGTCCTGAGGAAATGCTTGCTTTTATAAACTAGTGGGCTGCTGTCACTTGTGTTGGAGCAGCCTTCATTGCTCAGGGGCTCAGATGTATCCTGTGAAATCCAGACATACCACCATGTGTTTTTGAGGTTGGTGGGTGGACACATGCCCATTACAGAGCCCAGCTATACAGATGCTCAATGATTAAGCTGGACTCCTACACACTTGTAAGGTACACAAGGCTCATGGAGTGCCTGCCAAGTTCCTCAAGTAGTAACAGTTCATGACACTCTTGAGATATCTGCCAGATGCCGACACAGTGTTCTGAAGTTCCTATTTCAGGACATAATTTTGAAAATACTTCTAGCTCAGGATTTAGATGCCAAAAAGCATTTGTGTATGAATTGTAATGTAAACCATAAACCCAACAGGAAACATCAGAGCCTTCTCCTTTTGTAGATACCTTGTGACTAAGGAGTTAGGAAAATGTTCTTTTATTGGCAAGAAAACAAATACATTTTACTGTCCCATATGTGCAAAATGAAACAACCAATTAACATATATCTGGCAAAGAAAGAATATTTTTACCTTCCAGCATTGCCCACACATCCCACATTTTATATTGATTGCAACATTTATGAGTATTGCACAGGGGGCAGATGGTGAACACTCTGCTGAGCCCTGAGTTTGGCTGACATGGAGACATGGCACTTTTAATAACAGAATCAGCAATTCAGCTCAAGCCTGAATTTTCTTCACATTTCTGCAGCTTACACTAGGAAAGCAAAAGCTTTATAACAGTCAGTTTCATGCCATGAACTGGCTGACATAATCACTCTCACAGTGCTGATTCTTATCCTTTCAGTAGACATCAAAATTAACTGCAGTAGAAAAGAAGTGCCAAGAAGAGACCTTTGCCTCACATAGGATCTACGTTTGTAGATTCAAGTTCAGTAACCCATTGGCACATATGTGTGTTTTCAGCACGTTGGCTCTTTGAAGTGGGCTTCATGATTTTTAAATCTTCTCTCAGGTAAGACTCAGATAGGTCTGAGGAAGTTTTAAAGCTAACAAAACACTAGCCCTGCTTTTTCCAGTGTGTTTTCACAGGGGAAACACAGAGACAACAACAGTGTGAGCAGAAGAATGCTACTCCCACCCCTTCAGGAAGCCATCCTCAATGCACATTTTCAGCCTGGCCACACAAGCCTCTGGGCCAGAGTAAAGTATGTATTTGTTGTTTGTGGGGTATTGTCACTGGTTATTTGTAATTGCTGAATAGATTCAAGAGCCCCATGCCACCATTTTGAGCCATGCCCCATCTTCTCCATCAAGTTTGCCTATGCTGGGCCCCTGAGTGCAGTAATAAGCCTTGATCAGCCCCAGCTGGAGCTTCCAGCCACACCCATACCCACACCCACACCCACACCCATGGGGCCAAGAAGCCCCATTCCAACCCAGCCCAGGGCTGTGATGCCCTGGCTGAGCAGCAATGGAAGACTGCTGCTCTCTTATCAGTGTCTGTACCTTTTATTCGCCATGGCTCCTATCGATCCAGACCTCAACCAGCAGATTGATATCCTGACTTAGTCCAGCCTGCTTGTTGTGGACCTTCCTGGCCATCTTTAAACCTGGTCTTAACCCTGGCCTATGGACTGAATTTCCAGCTTGACCTAAGACCTGTTTCATCACCGTGACACTGCCTCATGAGCTGGGGTTTTGGCTGGTTCCGGCTGTCGTCTCCAGGTTTGTCCTGCTTGCCTCATTTGAGCCCTGTTTGGAGAAGCTGGATCCTGCTAGGTCTGGCTTCCCATTGCCTCCTGGGTCACCCATTTTTCACTGGGTAATGATAAGAAAGAGCTTTTGAACAGCCTTTATCCTGCACAAGTGTGTGGGGAACTGCTTGTCTTTAACTTAGAACAGAGGGAATTTTTCAAATTGGGAAGACAGACTAGTAAGTGCAGTTTGAACGTGCCTCTCTCCTTTTCTCTTTTTACTATTTTTGCACTAGGTTGAATGTGTAACCAGCTAGTTTTCTGAGACCTTTGTTAGCAACCAGAGTTTAATATACAGGCACCAATCTGAATATTATGGGAGTTTTGAGGCCTTTGAGTGTGGAATAAATTGGCTTTAAAAGCAATAGCAATTGCTCAAAGGATTATGTTACAATAACAGATTTGAAAGTTGCAAGCAATGCAGTGGATGAGGGCTGAAGGTGTAGATGAAGTATTTTGTGGGCTGCTGGGAGCAAAACAGATCATGATTATTGCATTGACAGAGGTGGGTTGTGGGGGCAGCTGACACCTCTTTAAAGTTGGTTCCATGGTTACCATGGGACTTGGGAAGGCTTCAGGAGCACCATTCAGTCACACTGATGGATGAGGCAAGGAGAGCCTGTGTCTGTATAGTCGGTAGAGCTCTGATAAATATAACAATAATTAACTCAAAGAGTAAACTATGAAGATGGATAAAAGAGAAAAGGAGAGCCCAAGTAAAAGGAACTCTAAAGAGATCTACATGACCCTGACAGAAGAAACCACGGCCCAGACCCCCAGAGCTGTACAAATGAGAGTCAGGTGCCTGAATAACTTTTGAGATCTCAGCCACGGTCTGGAGAAAGAGAAAGGAGCTGGAAGTCTACTAGGCTACTTCTTAATAGACTCCTTTTCTTCCACTTTGAGAGGAAGCATGAAAGGCTGAGGTGTCAATATTTTTCAGGATGCTGTTGGGAATTTCTCCTGCTTTTATTTACTATTTCATGATGTTTACGTTTTGGTTTACATGTGGTATGTACACTGGCAGTAACTTGAAATTCTAGTTGGTTTTTTGCCTGGTTGCCCAAAAGAAACTTCTTGTTTGGCAAACTGAAGAAAAGATTAGAAGCGTTTTGGCTGTAACTCCCTGCTATGATCAAATCAAGATCTTGATATCCTCAAACTCCTTGTCAGGACCACACTTTAGCAGCAATGGTCTGAGTCTCTAAAACTGGATATTTGTTATTAGCTAAAGCCAAAACATATTCAGTCAATCAGGTTCTGGTTTGGAGATGTTATGGGTGGCATGTAAAATGAAGTACTGACAAATGACAAAATAGCACAGCAATGAAATTCTATTCATAAACTCATGCTCACTAGTTTCCAAACTATTGGTAATGGCAATATCCTTATGGATGTCAACAAGGCAGGAGTGGGAAGGCAGAAAAACAAGAATCATTAAATTAAACTTGGTTGTGCATACATATAGAAGCATATATCCATGTGTTTATTTTCACAGGTGAGATAATGCCATATCTGTTCTAAGTGTAGTTTTTCTGCTGTTCCATCTGTACAAATGGCTCTTGAAGCCATTATGAGAAACTATAGGAGATGAAGAGAGGAGCAAGGGAGTATATGACCCAAGAGAAGTGAATAAATCATGTGGGCAGTTTGAGCTGGCTCACAGGCAGCATCAGATAAATCTGTCCCACAGAGGATGCTACTTTGTGCTCTACCCTCTGGCTTTAATGTTTCACAAACGTTCTGCTGGCCCTCAAATGGCTGCAAGGATGGTTGTGAAAGTACAAGCCAAAGATAAGCAATACAGACGTGTCCGCAGGCAGGTGGAGCAAGATCTTCAAAGATCTGAACTTTTGCTATTCATCTTAATGGCATGTTATTGCTTGAATTATGCACTACTGTACATTTTAATGTTGTTAACTATGTTGTTGCTGGATGAAACTTGCAAGGTGAAACTGGACTGACAAGTAATACGAAGATATGTAATCACTCTCATTGGCATTGCATTGTAGTAATGTTTTTATGAGTTTGATTTTTGCATTATAAAGGATTGTCTTGAAACTATAAAATAAGCTAATATTGTTATTGTTCTACTGTTTGCCTGGAAACCTGCTTTACATTACAATTTAACATTACTGTGACTATGAGACGATAAATTTTAAGCTCATGAGGAAAGAAAGGAAGGCAGGGTGATAATATTGGTCTTCAGGAGAGTAGATTTCATCTTCTTCAGGATACCATGGGGGGCTGTCATAGAGCACTGTGAAGGATCTTCACATTTGTTTGATCTTCAAGAATCTCTTTGGAGTAGAAGGACTCAGAAATGACTAGCCCTGGCAAGGGACTGGCTTTGGAGTGGGGGAAACTCCTGACTGAAATGAAATGCATCCTCTGAGGTTTTCTAGACTTAACTGGATGAAGCTTTAAGAACCATAAAAGTTACATCTGCTTTGTGCAGCAGAGGTGAGTGGTCCAAAGGTCCCTTCCAACCTGAATGAGTTTTATGTTTATGTTGTGCCATAAATGGGCATGTCTTAAAAAGGCATAGTCTCTTCAGTTAACAAATGGAAGACTCCCAGCCATCCTTTGAACTGGATATGCTGCTGCCAAGTAAAAAAGAAAAGTATCTGATAGTCAAATATGATGGAGATGAGCCCAATACAAATTACTCCATGTTTGCAAATTGAGGAACTGTGTAGTGTATCAGGCAACAGGAGTCATCATTTTGCCTTTTGGTGCAAAAATGGGATTTTAAGATCCAGATTGATTTGTCTTTTAACTGGTTGAATAAGCCATTTGATTAATCTGTTCATTCTTCCAATGACCATTTTCCTATGCTGCTTATTCTGGCTCCCCACTGTGATACAAGATACTGATCTTTGCTATCCCATGAAGTTTGTAAGAGTCGTGCAAGTAAATGCAGAAAGAAAGGTTGATGTGTGCTTTGTACAGTGTTGTATCTTGATTATTCTGAAAGTTTTGAGACAAAATCTATGTCCTGTTTCACTAGAGGAAGCAAGTGTCTCTTCCCCAAGCAAAAATACCACAGCTCTTTAAAGGCAGGACACAGGTGTCCCTCACAAGTTGCAAGGCATTTTGACAAAGCTTGGCATTTAGAAATGCTTATTTCTTGTTACTTTCTACTGAAAATAGATGTGCTCTTCACAACCTAAGGCGGTGTGATTGGACTCCAAGCTGGCTAGAATGTTGAGGCAGATCTGAGTAAACCTTTTTCTTAAGTTGGGTGTTCTCAAAACTGTAAAAGAGCTTTTAAATACAGACCCAAGTTTTATTTTAACAGAAACTAGATCCCATAGTTTGAAAAACAGATAAAACTTAGAGTGAGACAAAACAGAAATGAAAGCATTTGGAAACGAAATTCCTTCTTGTCTGCTATGTCCTGGCAGAAAAGGTCCTTTTTTCAGGCTTTCTCTCAGTTTAGCAGCTCAGGAACTTTCTGTACTGCAACAAAATCTCCTCTGAGAAGGTCTTTGAAACTATCACTTTGAAAATATCACTAAGCCCATCACTGAGGCTTGGTTGTGTATCTGCTTTTGTTAGCACTTTGCCAGTCTCTTGAGTTCTCACACCCTCTGCATAGGCTCTTCCACATTTTACTCAGTGTTCAAGTATTTTAATTGGATTGCTTTTTAACTAGATTGTTATATTATACGATATCTAAAAAACTCACCTGAAGAATGAAAGAGGCTGATAAGAAGGGAAGTATCTGGCAGGGGGTGGAGGATATAAACCATCAAAGGAAGTATATTTTAAGACCAGCTTAGCACTGAACATATGTGGTGAAAGAGTACCATGTAAAGAGAAGTATCTCTGTATTTTTAGGGTTAGTTTCCTTTTATTTTGTTTTTATTTAGCATTAATGTTTAATACCTTAAAAGTTGCACAGGGCATGATTGGAAGAACTGATCCATAGAGGAGATTGCTGTGGTTGTCAGGGAAAGACAGACTAATTAAGTTCTTCAGAAAGGGTTGCTGGAGATGAGGTGAAGAAGCATGAAGCACTGGCAGAATGACAAACCAAAATAAAGAGATGATTTTACCATATAATATGAGGTTTTGGAGCAATATTGTAAATACTGTAAGATATTTCAATCTTATATCATACATGGACTTCTGAAAAGGTAAATTGCATGTAGGAAATTAGCTGGTAAATATATGTTAACATAAGAAAGTGACTTTGCTCACAGGCACTTTTTTAGTGAAACCTTCAAGAGACATAGAGATTTTTTCAAATTCTTTATTAATTCAGTTTAGTGCCATGTAGTGCCACTGGTTGTTGTAAGGCTGCTCTAACCCCACTCTTGGCTTTTACCTATTTTTAGTCTGAAAAGTACTAAGGAGTC
Source organism: Leptocoma aspasia (assembly GCA_013399835.1). Lineage (NCBI taxonomy): Eukaryota > Metazoa > Chordata > Aves > Passeriformes > Nectariniidae > Leptocoma > Leptocoma aspasia. The sequence continues at coordinate 1,389,402 of VXAX01007363.1, read as the reverse complement.
TCTCAGTACCTGTTTAAAGCAATGGCTCCAGAGGGACAAGAGAGAGAAGTATACAAACACCTTTCTTTTCCTTTTGATTTGAAAGGACTATGTGCATAGAAAATGGTGCAGAGATTTTGGTCATTCCACTCTGAGCCACAGACAGCTGTGCAAAGGGAAACCCAGGCCCACCTCTGGGTCTGCCAGCAATAACAGATCCGTGGCTGTACGGCTCAGCAGAATAGATGATGTTCCACCAGTGGTTGTGGTGGCAAGACAGAGACCAGGTCAGGCCAAGGACGTGGTGGGTTCCTGAGAGTTTGTATGGGGGAGTGGAAGGTCTGGGTGTGAGGGAAGAACAGGGTACCCAGCTGCAAGTCACAGTGGCAGGTTAGGAGTCTCAGAAAGGGCAGAGTCGCACACGGCAAACATTCATGTGGGAAGCTCAGAGAGCTATTCCTTAATGAGTTTGCAGTGTGCCAGGCCTTAGATTGGTGTGAGTCAACCATTTGGTTTTTAATCTCTTCCTCTGCATGCATAGTGACTATTTATGAGAGGATTACAGTGAAGTATCCTGAAACTAAAAGGCATGTTTAGGATCTCGTGGCTACAGGAAGAAAAGTCACGGGCAAGTTTGGATAGCACAAGCAGGCTGTGGCCTTGTTCATGTTTTTTGCTCAGTGTCACACTCCTGCTGACACTTATCCTAACTCATAATGCAGTATCAACCCTAAGAATCCAACTGCTGCTGCCAGTATGTAAATTAAATACCTCACATGGGTGTCACCTCTTCAGGATCACCTTGTTCTTACTGCTCAAGAAGTCAATTAATGGGAGCAGGTGATCACATCAGCTGAGAAAGTAGACAAGCCAGTATCTTCTGCAGATCTAATGTTTTAAAATGTTCTATACAAGCACATGCCTGCCTAGATTTACTCTGGAAGACGATATAATACCCATCTGTGTAACTGCAGAACTACTGCCTGCCAAAACGAGACTCCTGTGAGGCTGAAGTTTTATGTAGCTCCAGATACCTTAGGCTCACCCTTGTCTCCAGAGCACATTTTGCAATGCTTCATATTTAAAGCTATATACATATGCTCAGCAAAACAAGATCCCTTCCTTGGGGGTGAGGGGAATGGGGGCATGGCAGCTAACTAGCAGCCTAAAGAAAGAGGGAAATGAGTCACAGTCATTAAGTAGGTCACTTCCACTTTGTGTAACAGTGCTCTTCTGGTACTCAGGTTCATCTCTGAAACAAGGAACTGTCTGGGCTCAAGTTTCCATCTGAGCTTGCTGTTTCTGCTCCAGAAAAATGGGGAATATAAGGAAAAATTCCCTTTATAAAAATTGGTGTTTTCAGCTGATGAATTTGGATTGTGGATTCTAGTGAAACTATTTTAACTCCCACTAATTGAACATGTGGTTTAGTTTTGTTTCGTGCATCTCTGTAGCTTCTTAACAAAAAACCAAACCAAACACACCAACCCTCTGCAGCAGCTGCATTGGCTTCTGCTAATGTTTGCTTCCCTTACAGTAAAATCTAAGCAGTTCAGCAAAAGATGTAAACCTTTTCTTTACTTTTATGTCAGATCATGTCTTTGAAATGATGAGTTTCTGCTGGAAGCAGAAGACAACTTTATCCATGGTAAGTGGGAGGTTGTAGTATTAGATCTTCTCTCAGGAAGCTTCTTTGACCCCAAACAGAGGGTCAAAACATTTTGGTCATCAAAGGTCTCAAACAAGGGTGTTCAAAGGTTAAGGTATAACAAAAGTTTTTTCCAATAAGTTTCTCTAAGAAGAGGTAAGGGTATTACTATTGTCATTGTTTTGTTGTGGCAGACAGACTGCTGGCCTGAGACATCATCCTTGCTGAAAATCTGATAATAGTTCAGTTTTGAAAAGTGGGTGTTTCCTCTGCTTTTAGTCACCACATTAGGCTTTCATAAGGAAAGAAACAGAAAAACCCCCAACCAAAAACCCACCATCATTTCTTATGTTCCTGTTGCTTTCCTGGGAGACCTGTGTCACGACTTACTGAGTGTGAAGCAAGCTGCTGCTTCATTTTTTTTTTATCCTCCCCTTCTAGGAAACAGTTGCTTTAGGACTGATTCTAGTAACCTGATACCACTTGATGTATTTTTGCTGGAATATGGAGCCTACATAAATTGCACCATAAGCAAATTTCTTTATAATGGAAGGATTGGGAAGCTGCAGCTTGGCAGGCCATTTCATTGGTGTGGCTTTTTTAAGGTGGATTTTCCAGATGCTTTTTAACAGATGATATTGTAGACTTTTTCAAAGGGTATTAGGAATATGCAGTTGCCACTGTTTTTAGAGCATCCCACCTTGGCTCTACATTTGGAAAAGCCTGACAGACACCACTGTACAATGTGAAAGGAAAATTGCTGTTATTTGCACTTTCCAATGTGCCTAATTATGTGTCAGTGTTGCACAAGCCCACAGACTCCTGCTGAAATCGAATCCCATCTCTGCAGACTCAAATACAGATTACAAGTTAGGTCTTTTCTCTCATAGAGATAATCTGACAAAAATCCACAGAGAGTAGCAAAAACCAAGTACCACATTTGTTAAATCAAAACATCATTCCTCTCTGGCTGGGACACAGCAGCTGATGTGGGGACTTATTTAGACAGAGGATAGGCAGATGTAAAGGGACTCTGCAGCGTGGTGTGATGCAGACAGGGGGTCTTTCAGTGCTGATCCTGAAAAGGAGCCAGAACAGACCTTTAAGTATGGGAATTTCTTCCCAGCTGAGCAAAAGCTCTTGTAGACTATGGTTACAGTGAGATCAACCAAACCAGCTGGATCCACTGCACACAGAGTGCATCCCAGGACTCTGGGCTGGTGAGAGCCTTCATATCCTCTAACTGATGTCCTGAGACACTCAGCACCTCCTGGTCTGTGAGGGGCTGGCACTGTCTGTCTGAACACATTAACAGCAGCATGGCTTTTGCCTCCAGGCTTTTGCCTGGAGACCTTTCCAGGATGCCAATGCTTTTGCTAAGCTTTCCTGACAGCTCTAAGAAAAACAATTCCTCTTAAGGCCAAGATTTGTTTCTGCTATCAGTAGGAGATGCCATCCCTTCCTGCAGTCAAAAAAAAAAAAAAAAAAAAGAGCGGGGAATCCCTGGCCAGTGATTTAGACATGGAAAGTGCTTTCTAGAGAGCTTAAGACTTGCATTGTTTGCCTGGCACAGGCTGAGGCACTGGGGAATGCTCTGAACTATGAAGACCATGCAATCTCTGTCACCACATTATCCCAACTGGAGAGCTCTGTTACAACTCATTAATGCTCCCAGACCATTCAGACTTGATTTTGTTGTCATTACAGTATTATCTGTCCCTGAGATATTGCAGAGTAGTGCACCTTCCACCAGCTCTTCCTTTCACTGCAGCACATGACTGCACATTGCACAAGGCTGAGCTGTTTGTCTGGCTGTTCCACATGGGAATTTCTCCTGATAAGGTAAACCTTCATGTTCTGCCCAGAAATTGAGCCTGGCCCTTAAGAATGAAGGAAAGAAGGAGATTTGCACTTTGTTCCTTCCACTAGAAAGAATGCTGCCCAGTGGTCAGATTGAAGTAAACACAAGATAGGGGGCTGGAATGCAACTCTTGCCTTATCAGCTCCTGGCCCCTGCCTCAGGAGCCCTCTGTCATCTCATAACATTTATTACAGGCTTACCAAGCGTCAGAAAGGGTTCTGGGTTTTGGGCTTCTGCTGCTAAATAACTTGTGTGATGATGAATGAGTAATTTAAACTTACAGCACCTTGCTTCATTATCTCCAAAACTCTTAACAGGAATTTCACTGGGCTCTCTGGAAGCTCAGCGTTCATAAGTTGCTTTAAGAGTCTTTCCTGAAGTATTTTCTTGTTATGTGCAAATAGTGTAATAACCTCAACTTGAGATTATTGTTCCAGAGCCAACTGGTAAACACTCATATTCACAGTGTATGGGTTTGTCTGCCCTGGAGTGGGGTGGTTGCACTGATGCTGTGCTGCTGCTTTTTGCCTTTGTTTCCTCTAGGACCCATGTAGCATGATTATGGCTGTGAAAATGAACTTTTTTTTAGGGTAGCTTTTTTGGTTTCAAAGTATTTGCAGTAAGCAGATCTCCTGTTAAATTACTCAACTTACTTTTAAAAGGTCTTTTAAAAATAGTCTCAGAGGCTCCTTTTTGAAGAAATGGTTACAAGAAACTAAGCCATGTATCTTCACATAATAATTATGATAATTAGATCCTATCCCTTAGTCTTATGCTTTAACTATTCAAAAATAAGGGTATAGCCTTACAAAAGCCCTTTTTAATATATGTTTAGAATATGTGGCAACCTGGTTTCTCCAGACAAAAAGACCATTGCTGCTGCTTTCTGACTGCTAAGGAGGAGCTGTTCTGTACTTGCAGGAGGGATTCCCCTAAAACTCAGTACCTGGGGATCCCAGCCCTCAGACACTGGCACTTTGTCCTTTGGGTTACCCAAACACCTCTAAATGTTTGGGGGTTGCCCCAGCTCATCTCAGCTTGCAGGTATCCATAGCCACTATGTTTAGGATAAAGGGGTTTTTTTAATATTTTATTAGTAATTCCATAATCTGTAACCAAGAGGTTACAGATTAATTTTTCAGATAATTGTCTTCCAGATTCTTAAGTAGTGGCTGCTGCGATCATATTTTCATCACAGCTGCCTTGCCCTCTACAAGGATGAAAAACTAGATGTGAGCCAAGAGGTGCAGCTGAGGGGTGGAATGTGTCATTTCACTGTAGCTGTGCAGAAACAGGTGCTACAAAGACATATTAAGGAAGAAGCACAGCTTTTAAAGGGGTTTGTGGTGAAGGAGCCAGGGAAGAAACATACCTAGCACAGAGATACAAATTTATGGCAGTCACAAAGGCCACAGGGATTCCCAGAGATCCCTCACATATGAAGATCTGCTGTGTTTGTGCCCTAATAAAAGAAGATTAATGAGGAAGCAGTTTTCTTGACTGAATTCTACTTTTAATTTTGGTTGGGGTTTTGGTTTTACTGATATGGTCTATATCCTCATGTTGCAAATGTAAAATGCTTCACTTTTGTAACTTTTTCTTTGGTGTCCAGAGTTCTGAGAAAGGGTTAAATTATCCCATAGGAACATGCTTAGGAAGAATAAAACTAGGAAGAGTGCTTTGGTAGAAAACATGGAATGTCTCTTACAACGTGTGCCTGGTAACAGAAAATTGGTTAAGTAGGATTTTTCTGGAGAAGCCCTTCCAAACAAGGCTCAGATGTAAGATGAAGTAGTCATCTAAGGCTGCTTTGAGACAGATGTGCTGATGATAACCTGTGGGGAAAGTTTTCAAATGGGGTGAAGTCCATGTCCAATAGACTAGTTCAACTGGTTAATTTCCACTGAATAAATTACTACTGTTCTTCAGGAGAAAAGGCACCACTCACAGAGCAGAACCTGGCTGTTGGGTGGCCCTCACAAGGTTCTGCTGCAAACTGAGGCACTTGGGAAAATGGAGTGAAAACCAGCAGCTCTTGTTTCAGTGTAGCAAAGCATTTGTCATTTCCATTTCAAGACAGATGAACTTTTGACAGGTAACAACCCATTTGGGCTCTATATACCCCATGATAGCCAGAGTGTAAGTGCTTGACAGGTGCTGTCTTTCCAGAGACTTTGCTTCAGGACAAGTGCAGTGAATGTTGGCATCTGAGAGGTTCATGACATTTTTTTAAGGCCATGAAACAGTTAAGTACACGAAGGTATTTGTATATATTTGTACATATGCACACACCCTTACATATTCAATATATTCAAAGAGGTTGCAAATTTTTAGCAGAAGTTGTGCAATTGGGTCTGTGTGACAGTAAATAAAATTATTCAGTTTTGAGGTTTCTTCATTTTTATAATTTTTATTAAACATTTTTAAAGGACCACCTTTAAAATCCCATTAGATGCTTACATTTACCTAAAATTGTTTGTTTCAGTAAATGAATGTACCTGTGAATCGACTAAGTTTGAATATGGTGGTATAGGAGCATTTGTGTTCCTGTTTGCTGAGTTTTCACTCTGGGAAAAGCAAAAAAAAAAGAGGCATTTTCTTCTGGAAAAGATTCCTCATATACAAATTTTACTAACTTTAATAAAAAGTCAAAGAAAAGAAAACATCCAAGTCTCTTGACTCTTGCCAGCTCCTGCTGCTGCTATTTGTTTATAGTTTATTCCTTTATTTTTATTATTGCTGACCATTTGTTAGTACTGTAGTGGTGCCCAGATCTTCCCCGTGACGATCGTAAGCACACGTACAAGTCTCGTAAACAGACGAGCTGATAGCATTTCTTCCATGAAGAATCCCAGCACACAGTCAGCCAACCTGGAGCCAGGAAGTGCAATACAATAAAATCACATCCAGGCTTTGGGGTATGTTTATGAGCAAACACAACCAGGGAGGGTTTTGAAAAACTGCTGGCAAAGACTCAGGTCTGCATGCTGTGGGGACACCATTTTATCCCTTCTTCTTGGAAGAGAAAGGGGCATTTCTCAGACAAAATAAAGGCTTGTAGTCATCCTGCAGAAGTGGCCAGTGACTGGTTTCTGGAGAAGGTGTGTTCTGGACCTTTAGGCTGTGAGTCTGGGGAGTGTGAGCAGTGCCCCAGCAGCCCAACTGGGCATGAAATTTGAAGCCTGGCATCAGCAGATGCTGGGTTTGATGGCCACCGCACAGTGTGCCACTCCCTCCGCAGGGACAGGAAGGACCTAGGCTGGGAGGGCAAGGTCCAGCCACTGTTCTGGAGCCTGGGTACATTTCTTCCATTGTGAGGGCTTCAGTAGGAGTCACCAACATGGGCCCTTGATAAGGGAGAGGGTTTGTGAAGGCAAGAACAAAGGCAGATTCCAAGCTTAAGCCTAAAAAAAGATAAGTCAGATAACCAGTTATACCAGTGGATAAACTTTGGGAGGACTCTGAGAAGCGAAGTGTGTGGACTTGCACTATTTTGAGAGTGTGGAGGGATTGAGAGAGAACTGATGAAATTTGATGGAAGGAGGGAAGATACTAGGTCCACTGAGACTGGGAAGCGATTTCCTCACCTACTCACTTCTGTGTGAGACAGTCTAGTTACTCAGAGGGAAGATAATCTCAGTACAGCAGAAATGAAATCTGATTTTTTTAAATACACAGAGGTTGGGAGGAAGGTTTTAAAAGGCTGCAGACACCCTCTATTAGAATACTGTAAGTACAAATGTAATGAAGTTGTTGAGTAAAAGGAATGCAGGTGTAAATGTCAGGACTGAGTAACACAGGGATCAATGGTTTTGCAGTAAAAGTGCTGGGCAGGACTGTGAGGGCTCAGCTGGTACAAGTGGAGAAAAAAGTAAGTCTGAAGTTAGAGAATATTATGGAAAAAGAAACTAAGGCTGCTGGGGCATTGGAGTGAGACAAGGATTTTGGGATGCAGCAGAAGGGTGGAGATCACAAAGCCCAGGCATCTCCCAGTATAAATAAAAGTAATTCCCTGGAAGCCAATGGACTTGGTGTGATGTTCATTAGGTGAGGACAGAGAAGGAATGAAAGAATAGGATGATGATGCAAAAACGATCTCTGGAACATAATTCATCTTTAAACCTGCTAAATAATATCTGGCTTAGGCAGTCAGGGATACCAACAGCAGGAGAATAACTCCATGCCTGCCATGGTGGTGAAGCTGAAGGGAATGAAGTGAGTTATTAACTGTAGCTTCATGTCAAAAATGGCATAACATTATTCCTGTAATAAGCTAAACTGATAACTGGTAAGAACTGTTTATGGTTCATTCAATGTAAATTAAGTCAACAATAAGTAAAATATAATCAGGTGTGTTATAAATGTTAGTTAACACATTAGAAACATGGAGACAGTCATTGGCAAACAGAATTATAAATGCTTAAATAATGCAGTAGTTGCAGAGTGAGGTGTAAATTAAATCAAATGGACAGTCTCAGTGACAGAAAAGATATTTAACAGGTAATAAAAACAGCAAGAAAACAGCATTCTGCAGTAGGCTTGGAGGTCAGCACAGGAACCAAGAGAGCAGTATTGCATTGCCACATAGCAGATGTTTCGTGCAATGATTCTTCTTCATGAGAAAAACAAAAAATAGAACATCCATGTTCTTTCTGTGAAAGAAACCATATCTGAAAAATTCACCACAGCAAGTCTGAAAGAGCATGGAAAGCTATCATGCTTTTTGATTCAATAACCTGCCTTGAGAAGGCATTAAATACATTGTTTGCAACAACTATTAATACGATATTAAGGATGAAATCCAAGTATGCTCAGCAACCTGTTGCAAACAGGGGTAAATTGGCATATTAAACCTATAGTTTGTTTACAGTGGTTATATAATGGCCTTGTAGCATGAAAAATGTGATTTGTTGGAATACATTTTTTTATGGTATGTCTCTTTTTGGCTCTTGGGAGGTGCCCTGTGACTCAGGTCATGCCCAATAAAGAAAAAGGCTCCACCTGAAATATTGCTGTTGTCACATTGTATTTATGTTGCTCATAAACAGGAAAATGTTTGCTTAGCACCTTATTCTAGGGCCATTGTGGAGCAATACACAGTTTTTGAAACAGAACTAAGTGGCTGTATCCTGTATTTTAAGGCTCAAATCTGAAAAAAGATGTGTGAGATAGGAGTCTTTTTGTTCTTGTAGTGTGTTTGCTCTCTTATCCCTTCCTGGCAGAACCAAGCTTCTGTGTGGGAGCTGCAATGCTGAAGTCTGGAGCTTCATTCTTAGCACAGTCTTCTACCTGGGGAGGGTTGTACCCTCTCACCACCCAACTAAGTCAGGTTTTTACATGGCCACTGCAAATGGATTATCTTTCTGCCATTTCCCATATCTAAGTATTTAATTCCTAGATTCTAAACTCAAGGAGCATCTGTCAGTGTTGTCTTTAAAAACCTCATTGGGAAAGGAGAAAGAGCTCTCTTCCTTTCTTACAACATGGCAGATTCATTCTTCAGAATAAGATCCTTCTGTGTATAAGTTTGTTTAAAATAAGAAAAAGCCCTGAAGACAGAATGAGTGAAGTTTTCTGGTTTGAAAAATACATTTTGTATTTTGGAAGAGATTTTATTGCACCTTTTTTCTGTATGATTGTTTTGTTTTTGTTAGTGGAGAGGAATTCAAAGGAGTGAAATGAAGCCTATGAACCAGTACCAGTAATCACATTAAACACAGGATAATTGAACTAGCAATTTCCCCCAGCTGTAGGCAGTTTGTGAACTGCCAGGCAATAAATCCACTGCCATCTACCACAAAAAGTACTGTTGCCTAGTTTCCCTTTCCTTTGCCTTGGGATTTACTTTGCATTCAGTGGATTGTTTCAAATCCTTGCCTGCATTCAGTACGAAGGCTGCAGTCCAAGTACAGCCGAGGGTTTCCTCCTTTGCAATCACTGACCAGGGCCAGGCCTTTCAGTATTAAACATGCTTCAGGGGACAGGCACAAAGAAGAGATCAGGTGCTGGGGAGCCTGCTCTGTGCTGAACTCAGAAAATAGGTCAGCTGTCCTTCAGCTGCCTTGAAAAAAAATATAAAGGGGGTGAGGAATAAACTTGTTTTTCTTTCTTTCTTTCCTACCAACATTGTTCCAAACCCAGAGTGGGGGCGGGGGGGAATATCCATCTCCTACAAGCTGTACAAATACTGATGTTCAGATTGTAGGCTGTTTAATCTTTCTTCTACTGTGAATTCTCCACTCCTTGGACTGTTAAGGGCTGTGATTGCCTGAGCAGTGCTGGGGCAAACAGAAATGCTCTCGAAGCAGATCTGCTAATCCCCTAGAGCATGATGGTGTCAGGCCACTGCAATGCTCTGCTGCTGCCACCTTTCTAAGCAAAATCACAACTCTGTAGAAAGACCTTCTTTAACCACCCTGACTTTAATTTCCTCACCGATCCTACAAACAAGGAGTGGGGGTGGGGGGGTGTTAAGTTTCCTTTTTTCCCCCCTCTGTACAAAGAAAAACCTCTCTGTGAAAAAGAGGGCCTGTACTTGGCATGTAGCATAGTAACATGAGCATAATAAAGAAGAGTGGCTGTCCCCATAAATAATAAAAGAAATGTTTCTCCTCACATGGCAGCTTTTCAGAGGAGAAAAGGCAGGGAATAGGTAGCCCTCCTCTAATGTCTAACCTTGCAAACTCTAATCCCCACTTCTGTTGTTTTCTTTGGCAAGCCACCAGCTGGTGGAGAAGGAGGTACCTCTCTGCTCTGCACTCCCTTCTAACTTTTATTCTCTTTCTTATCTCTTATGCCTTGTGCCTGCTGGAAAGTCAGAGACTCCTTAAAAACACGTTGTATTTCTTCCCTCTGCCTGTACGGCATTTTACATTCTCATGACTATGGAGACATGCTCTGCTGGCAATGAACTTGGACTCATAATATCAGCATAGAGGTGAAAATAGACCATTCACAGCTTTACATCCTCCTGATTTACATTCTTGCAGCAAAGGTGATGAGCTCTTGATACAAGTGAATAACTGTATCATTGGAAAATGTTTCTGATGTTGTTTCAGCTGCTTAAGTAACAACGTTAAGCTTTCTCACCATTAGGAACATGATTTAGTGGCATGTCAAGATTTCCCTTTTCTGGCCACTCAGTTTAAACTTTGAATATATTGTAGTTGGCTTCAGTTTTCAGAGCCATGTGTTAGCTACTGCAGTAGCTGAAAATGCATGCAAATTATCCCTTCATTCTGGCTGAGATTACGACATTAAAACAACAACAACAGAGAAAAGCCTGTGCAGAGAGTATCATAAATAATTTCGTTTAAGTGAATGCTGAAATTAGTCAAGGCACCGCATTGCTTGGCTCCAAGCAGTCTATTTACAGCCAGATATGTAGAGTACCCTCCGGCCAAAGCCTAGGCTTACAAAAATGGAAAGCAGGAAAAACAATATGATCTTCTTTTAAAGGAGCATGTTGGAATGATCCGTGGGGTTAAATATACCTAGACAGTGCTCTGTGTCATAGCTCCAGCAGCCTTGGGAGAAAACAAACTGTTTCTAGAGAGCCCTGAGCTGGGGAAGGAGATAATGAAATATGCTCGTGTATTATTGGCAAGTGCTCTGAATGGTACAGGCGAGCTAAGTGCATACAGTATTATCTTGCATAATTATTGGGTCACTGTACTGTAAACTAAGTGGCTTCTATACTTAGCCACGCTACTGTGCTCACTGCCTGATTAAGGACTGGATCCAGCTCCCTCTCCCACCAGGCTGTATTTACACTGAGCTCAAAGGATTGATTTGGGCCCTACTAATTCTTCTTGGGGCCTCCATTTCTGAATAGCTGAGATGAACATGGGACGAGATAGCAATGGGTATTTGTAGTCATAGCAATAGGGATGATCCCACTGCAGCCAGGCACAATAGAGCCTTACCAGGGAGTCCAGGGCTTGGAGACCCAATGAAGCAGCAAGAGGACAAACCCAAATAGATGATTTGGATCATTTTAGACAGACCACAAGAACTGATGTGAACTATGGACCAGATTATTTCATAGCTAGTGCTTAGTTTGCACAGATCAGAAACCCCAGAACCTCTCAGCTGAGGAGAAAGTATGTGTTTCTCACACATTTCTTTGAATGTGGTTATCAGGTACAGGTACCATTTGAGGAGGGTCTTCTACCAGCATGGTACAGCAGATCAGGGAGCAGGTTTTCTGCAGACCCATGGGTTGAAAGACAGCTCTGACAGGAAAAAGCAGCAGTCTGTGGAAGGGGAAAATGTGAAAGATTTTTTTTTATTATGGGGACTTTCAGAACCAGCCTCCTTAGCATATTTGAGTCCCAAAGTGACTGGTGAGTTGAAATTGTCAGAATGGGGGGAAACCCAAGATAGCCCATGGCTGTTACATAGGCAGCAAAGCGTGTGTGCATATATATATATATATATATGTGTGTGTGTATGTATCCTTGGAGGGCTTAGCAGGCTAGCTGAAATGACACAGTACTGAGGTAAAATCAAGAAGAGAGGCTGTGAAAGCAAGGGGTGAAAGAAGGAACAGAAGCCAAGATTACAGACTGGGATGAGATGGAAACAAAGGCCAGGAACTGAGACAGAGAAATGGGAAGTAGAAAACACAGTGGGAAGAAATGAAGTTGAGAATAGAAGACAAATGGAGAGAGAATGGAAAATGAAAATAAAATTAGTATTTTTGTTGTTTAAAGGAAGAATAGCAGCTTGAGCCTTGGGAAAAACACAAGGTCAGATAATAAATGAAACCGAAAACCAGTGCAGAGAAAGTAGTGTGAGAAATCATTGAACAACACTAACATGGCAAAGGAGATGAGAAATCTGTCCCAAGACACTAGTGGCAGTACTTGCATTTACTGACAGGCAAAAAATGGGTTAGATCTCACATCATTAAGATACATCCTTATCTCTTAAGCAATGATATCACTTTTTCTAAATGCCTGTGCTGCACTGTCATAGGTTCCTAGCAGTCTTTATTCTGAAAATCCACAGTATAGGAGTGAATACAGAGACAATTAAAAGAGTACGATTTTTTTATACCTGTATAATCTGACATATTACTAATTCTTTCCAAGTCCCAGAGTAATACTGAATTTCAAAATCATAAGGCCAAGTTAAAAAAATCTGGCTAAGTATGTCTTCTTTCAGTTCTGGTTTCATGGGAAAATGTAACAACAAACCCTAAACACTAAGGATTTCCTGTGCATACAGCCACTCTCTCCAAGGCAGTCACTGGCTGTATGCACAGTGTGTGACTGCTGCAACAGAGAATTTCCTCTGCCAGTCATGCCTGCCCTGTCAATGATGTCCCCCATCCAAACAAGCAGACATGAGGAGACAATGGTCTCATGCAGAAAGAGGAGATGGTGAATGTGCTTTAAGTGGTAGATAAAGAATCTTGGACACATCTTCACATCCAGTGGATCCCTAATGCCACTTTGATAGAGGGAAGAAAATTCAATAAGAGTCTGCTTTTATCAGTTCGACATGAAACCTTCAAATCTAGGTCAGATTCTTCTAACCATGTAAGTTTTAAGCTCTATAAAAATATATTTTCCAAATGTTGAATTCTATCTGTGAACAATGTAAAAAAAAAAAAGAAGCCAAGATCTAACATAAAACCTTAGAAAAACTTCATTAAGACCTTCAGCCTTCATATAACCTTGTCAAGAAGCAGTGGAAATAGAGGTTTCACCCATTCACCTCTCTTCCTGTGCAAGGTGGGACAGGGCTCTGGGCATGTACACAAGGAAGTGGCTTTTGCTGCATGACAATGCATAGGGTGCTTAGGATCACCACTTATCATTGGACTTGGACTGGCTGTAAACCTTGTGTATGGATATGGTGCTGTGAAACACTGTGGTAATGATGCTTCTATTTCTCTCTTTTTTTAAACTGAAGACTGCTGGTGTAGTCCTTAGGAGCCCAAAAGTATATCATTTTTATGGCACAAAGGTTCATCTTTCTACTACAGTGAATCAGTCCGCTCAGGGTAAGTGGCAAGTAGCTTTAGTTCCTTGGATGTGTTTACCTGCCTCAGAGATGGTCAGTTATGAAAAAGTGAGCTTGGTTTTTGAGACTGAGAGGTGTGGTTTTGAAACACTGTAAGTGAAGCATGATGTATGCTTGCAAAAAGCACGTCCAATGCAACTTTTTTGTGAGAGCTGTTTGGTTTTTTCACTTTTAAAGCACCGAAGTCTGGCTTACATATTTAAGATTAGGGAAAAACCTTACAATACATTACTGCACAGGACTATTTGCCTTATTAAGTCATGTTTGCCTCAGGTATAAAACCAGACCACTGAACAAAATGCCACTAGGACTAGGTACATTTATTAGAAACTTATCGCAAGTCAAAAAATCTCACAAGATGATGACCTTGGTGTTTCCATGAGTAACCTTTTAATCTTTCCTTGTGGAGGGGTCAAGATGCGCAGGAGCACCTTGTGAATGTAAAGGTGAGGTCTAAATGAAGGTTCCAATGAGCAGAAATTATTTCTGGAGCTTTTATATCTTCACTAAGCTCACACATGAAACAAGTTGCCATAACACAATAATATTTTTTTTCTGAATCCTTGCGGGCCTTGTTTTGTTGGTTTTGTGGGAATCAAATGACACTTGCAATTCAGACCTGCAGTGTGTGCATGCAAGGTAGAGGGAGGCTGCTTGGAGGGAAAGTGTTATGCACTCAGTAACCTTTCTGTATTTATTTGTTCAGCATGCTAGCTCTTGTGCTATTTGCTGGGAAGGAATGCCTACACAAAAAGCTATGAGGTGGGTCAAATAAAAAAAGCCTAGAATGTTTTGAAAGCCTCCCCCTTGACTTTGGACTGAAGGGATCTGTAGAATTTTTGGCACATTATAAATCTCTGTTTACTGAAAAGAGAAAACCTAACCCAGGAGCCCCCCCCCCCCACCCCCCCCA